>CM065592.1:244060018-244574288 GCA_033119425.1 Bufotes viridis | reverse complement strand
GATCACGTCGGCTGCGCATAGATGCCAGGCGCGGGCGCGTTTACTACAGGCTGTCAGGCGCATGCGCTGTGTGGCGAAAGCAAGACGGCGCTTAGTACGTGCGGCAGCCGGGACCACGCTCCAGCCGCCCTTTACTGCGCATGCGGCCTTACAGCGCGGTCCCGGCAATGCGATCACGGCTGTCAGTCAAGGAGGCAGGGGGCGGGGAGAGGACCGTGAAAGACGCCGAGGCCCTGCCCCCATGACTTCAAGCCTGACTTGAAGCACGGGGCAGCGGCAGAATAAAAGTGCATTTTCTCTATGACGCTAGCGGGCGCGCGCGTTCACAGGAAGTCTCGCGTCTCGCGAGATGACGCCCCGGCGCGTCCGATCAGAAGAACAGGACCGCCCGCAGGACGCAATCCTGCGTACGGCGGTCCTGAAGCGGTTAAGCAAAAATGTCTGGCATGAAATTTACCAAATTGTAACCTCCTCAGATTGCACACACAATCTACAGTATATTTAAAAGAGTTGTCCTACCATAATGACCTATTGCCTATCTACAGGATACGTAGGTGATAAATATCAGATTGCTGGGGTTTGACGCTGGAATACCCACTGATCATGAAAAAAGGGGTCTTGAGACATTCAATTACATTACAGCCAATCTATGTACACAAGACTCTTAAGACCACGTTCCCTTGATCATGGGGGTCCCAGCAGTCAGACCCCCATCAATCAGACACCTGTTGTGTCATAGCTGTTGAACCTTTTCATATTTATTATTTTTAAAGGTTTTTTTTTTTAGTGTAAAAAAAATTTGATTAAATAAAATAAAAATTAAAAATCTGGCCCAAAATATGTGTCAAATTAAAATAGAAATGCTCGCCTGATATAGGGCCAGTGTCCACTTTTCTAGTTATCCTCTATTCACAGGATCGGGGATAACTAAGTGATCCATGGGGGTCTGAATGCTGGAGCCTCTACTGATCCCCCTTCTTGATTGAGTGGCAGGTCGAGCATATGCCTTGCCTTTCTATCCATTCTCTATGGGGTCACTGGAGATGGCAGGGTACAGCGCTGGCTATTTTCAGTGGTCCCAAAGAGAATAAATGGAGCAGCAGGGGAGCACACCATCAAAAAGGGGGAATAGGACCAGTGGAATCAGTGGGAGGTCGCAGAATCGGACCCCACCAATCATATAGTTATGCCCTATGGCAGTGGTGGCGAACCTATGGCACGGGTTCCAGAGCCCTCTCTGTGGGCACCTGCACCCTGGAAAAAGTCTATGGTGTACCAATATGCCTTAGACTTTTCCTGCCATTCATCAGCAGAGGGCGCACTATGAACAGCACAGGCAGCGCATTGAATGTAGGCAGGCTATTATAGCTAAATGATAAAGTACATAGAAGATATACTATATTGGACTGTAGTATTCAGGGTAAATTGACGTGTTTGCACTTTGCGATAAAAAGTGGGTTTTGGGTTGCAGTTTGGGCACTCGGTCTGTAAAAGGTTCACCATCACTGCCCTATGGTGTGGAGAGGATAGGTTGAAAACCTGGACAACCCCTTTAAATCCTCCACCACTCCACCAGTATCTCTTTACATGACAGCAGTGATGCCTGTAGATACGGAATATCATCACTACCACCATGTAAACCATTTGTGTCAATACTGGAGAATGTGACACTCTGTGCAGAATTTTTGAATCATAAGTCCAACCCCCTTTGCAGGTCATAACCTTTGACAAAGCCCAAGCAAAGGTGCTAGAGTAGCAATGTGAGCAAAGGGCACAAATGGAGGGTCATAACTGAAACAGAGGCATTAGGGTATCCTGAGGCAGGGTCATAGTGTGGATCCTGGAGCAGGGGTAACTGGAAAAGAGGCAATATTAGTGGTGCATTTAGAGAGGGGGCATCTGGAGCTGGGGCACTAATGGTGGTGCACCTAAAGCAGAGGCATTAGGGTCACCTGAGGCAGGGTAATAGTGGTAATCCTGGAGCAGAGGTATTAGGGGAGCAACTGGAAAATATGCAATATTAGGGGTGCATTTAGAGTCTGAGCATTGGGGGCATCTGGAGCTGGGGCACTTATGAGGGTGCACCTAAAGCAGAGGCTTTGGGGGGACCTAGAGCAGAGTTCCCCCAATGCCACTCTGAACTCTGCAGATAGCAGCACACATTCATAGATCTGTGTCTGCTATAAACAAATCCCCTATTTCCTCCTTACAGTCTCCTACAGCTTACTACTGTCACACACCTGAGAAATCAGCCCAGCACAGCAGAGGAGTCCTTTCGCCAGCAGAGGGCAGTAAGATGGCCAGACATGTTCGGTCCTCCCTCACTGCCAGCAGCCGGGAAGTTTAGAAGATACTGCGGGGCCTCCTGTAGAATTTACCCCAGTAGAAGACTGCATGGCTGTGTGTAGTGCCACTTAATGGCTACAATAATTATCTCTCCTGAGAAATAAGAGAAATAATTACTACTCTGTCTTATCTCCGTGCGCAGGAAACTGGGGGCCCACCAAGGAATCCCCCGCCTCCCTGGTGGGCCAGTCCGAGCATGAACAACAATCCTCTCCCAATATGCAAGCAAATGATCTCCTAACTTCCCAGACTATTGCTAAAGGAAGATGGGATGCTACACAATGGTAGATATGGCCCTCTCTTAAACCTTTGAGATGTGTTGCTGCTCAATTTCACAATTAGTTAATTTTTTCATGAAATTGTAAAAAGTCTCTCTTTTAACATCTGATATATGTTCTATGATATATTTGTCTTTTCTATCTATGTGTCTATGAGATTTGCAAATCATTACATTTTGTTTACATTTACATTTATTTACATTTTACAAAGCTTCCCAACTTTTAGGGAATTAGAATTGTAAAACTTCCCAACTTCCCACAATCCAAGTTGCTTTTTCATCATGTGATAAATTTGTGTGAACAATGATAAAAACGTATACACATAAAATAGCTGTCAGACAAAATTGCATGTTTATTTCAATGGGGAGTAGGAACAAAGGATCAGCCATATTGGATTTAACCCTTTCTCCCTCAATATCTGATGGTGAAGGATGTCTACATAAGATCATTAGCCAATTGTGTCACAATCATGAAGTTCAGACAGCTTTTACCTAATGTGTTTAGCCAATTGTAAGACTAAATGGGGGCAATCTAAGTGGGTATATTTCTTAAATTACTAACTCATTGTAGAGATTATTCGAGACCACATGACCTCTCCTCCTACTTTGTAAAAATATATTATTTTATATGTTTTATAGGTATTGATTGAAGTTCTGTCCTTGTTACTTTGATGTTGTAAAACATATAAAACTATGTTTTGTGTAATACATATTTAGCTAATCCATTACTTTTAAATATCTATTTTCTTTCTTTCAGAAAGTCTAATTTAGGTTCATAAATATAAGCATTCTCCTTCCCATCTGCACGAAGAGGAAATTAGCAGTCTTATATCACCATTATATCAGCTCATAAAAATAGCAATCTTTTTTGTTAGATAATTACTGTTGAACATTTCCATACACAAAATATCCAATTCCAGCATTCCTTTTAGCAAACTGTAAATTAATGATCATAAATAAAGCAGAGGGAAATTTTATGAGAAATTGAATGAGTTTTTTACCTTCACATGTAACGCTCATTTTTTCTTACAAACAATATTATTTGTATAAAAAGGAGCCAAATGGAGGCTGCTTGTCTCCTTCAGGGGGAGAACATATGGGAGCTGCAGCACCATGGTCTGCTGTCATCCACTTTCCCCTTTAGGCTTACATCTCTCATTAGGTGTCCCAGACCAGTTGCCCATCTCACACATCTACAGTACTTACTGAGTTGAATAGCTGATTGTTCATTCAGATGAGTAAGGTGTTCGAGCATTTGCAGGTAATGAGTTTATGGTCACTGGCTAGCCTTTTGCTAATTGTTTTTGGGGGGTAGCGGCCAGTCAGGAAAAGAAGAAGGTCCTCACTCATTGCACCCTTTCTTTTTGTTATGAGGCACTTATTAAGTAGTTTGGTCACCCAATAGACGGTGGCTGATGATATATTTGTGATTTATCTAATGAGTAAGAGCCCTTTTACCGATAAAGTAGCAAATAATTGGAAATAAAATTTCAAAGAGAACATTTATTCCCATTAGTTTTCTGCTCTTTATTAGTGTTGAGCGCGAATATTCGAATAGCGGATTTTTTTTGCGAATATCGGCACTTCACAAATTCAAAAAATGTTTTTTTTGTTTTTTTTTAAGTTGTTAATCCTTGTTGCTCTCTGGTTGTCTTCCCACTTCCCAAATGCTGTTCTTACCTGTTCGAAGGATTCTTGGCTCCCTGCCCGCTCCAGTCAATGCACGTTGCCGCTTCTGCCGACTTCCCGTGTGCCTGGGAACGCCTCCATGCTAAAATGTACTGTCGGATGTGAGAATCACGATCTCCCAAATTTGACTAAGTTGTAATCGTAATGCGATTAATATAACCTGAATTACTCGCATTGCGAATTCAACTTAGAGCTGGGTTCCTAATGGTTGTATTGCTAGAATATAATGAAAATCACGAATTCACAAATATAGTACTATATTATCAATCTTCGTTATATTCTAGCAGGCCAACTATTAGGAACCCATCTCTAAGTTGAATTCGCAATGCGAGTATATGTTCGCATTGCGAAATCAACTTAGAGCTGAATTCCTAATGGTTGTTGCTGGAATATAACGGAGATAGAGAATATAGTGCTATATTCGTGAATTTGTGATATTCGTCATCTTCGTTATATTCTAGCAATACAACCATTAGGAACTTAGCTCTAAGATCAATTCGCAATGCGATTATATGTTCGCTTTGCGAATGAAACTTAGAGCTGAGTTCCTAATGGTTGTTGCTAGAATATAGCAAAGATTGAGAATATAGTGCTATATTCGTGAATTCATGATATTCATTATCTTCATTATATTCTAGCAATACAACTGTGACAAACTGCCATTTATCCCTGGGCATTGGAGAGGCCTGCTTGTCAGCCTCTTACCCTGTGACTATGGCCCCAGTGACAGTTGGCCTTTGCAATGAACATTGCTGTGACCTAAAAACAATTAATTAGTCACCAGTGAAGATCCTATGGTACTATGCTGCAGGTCTTATATGTGTGCGGAGATCAGTTCACACTTTGCGGTATAGAGAGAAAGGGGTTAAGACCGCGCGTCCAACAATCAGGTGTATACTTCTTCTGGGAGAAAAAGGATCCAAGGTGGAGTCAAATCCCAGATGCCTTCACCTCGTAAAGGGCTCTGCGGATATCCAGAAATACATATAATCGTGAAATACCGTTGAGACACTTTCCCCACTCAGTTTCACCAGTCTACTTACTAGATGCCGGCAGATCTTATGCAGTGGTAAATCTCAATTATGGTGTCTTTCTTCATCGATATACATACTTCATGCACTATAAGGCAATAAAACACTCCGCTGGTGCAGTAATTCCTTAAAACATTGTTGCCAATTTTTTATTATATACTCACAAGAGTCAGAATTAAAACAGCATTAAGCACATCCAGTCGCTTGCCCGACCCGGGTTTCACTCACAGAGCTTCATCAGGGGCGTCTACTTCCTCCCCCACCCCATCCTCTTCTTAAACAATTTCCTGCTCTTTTTAACCCTTACATATCAAGGATAAAACATTAAAATACCTATTTCGATGGAAACTATAAAGAATAATTCGCATGATGCGATTTCTCCTCACTGAATTATTCGCATGATCCGATTTTTTCACTAAAAACTATTTTATGCATGCTTGTTCACAAGCTTGATCTGATGTCAAAATCAACATTTAAACCTTTAGGCTGCAAGGTTCCCAATTTATAAATCCAGCGTGCCTCGCATCGATCTATTTTGGACATATAATCGCCACCCCTCCAGTTCTTTTCAACCAATTCCAGTCCCATAAATCTCAAACCACAGGGATTTTTTTGGTGTCTTAATTTGAAATGTCTAGAAACTCCATGTGTTTCAAGGCCTTTTTTTATATTATTCACGTGTTCATACAGTCGTGTTTTGATCTTGCGTGTGGTTCTGCCCACATACTAGAGGCCACACGGGCACTCCAGCATGTAGACAGCCCCAATGCTTTCACATGATAAATTGCCTTTTATTTTTAGATCTAAATTTTTTGAATTAGAGTGAACTATTACTGTTTTACTTTCTCTTTCTTTCGAATGCCTCGATTTACACGCAGCGCAAAAACCGCACCAATTAAAGCAATTGCGCATTTTATTCTTTTTATCTTCTGGAATCGCACTATGTACAATTTTATTCTTTGTATTCGGGGCCTTTTTAAACACTATTTTCGGTCTCTCTGGGATTTTTGTTGCTATGACTGGGTCGTTTCTAAGGATAGCCCAATTTTTCTTAATTATGTTTTTCAATTGATTCGCTTGAACACTCAAGCGAATCAATTGAAAACATAATTAAGAAAAATTGGGCTATCCTAGAAACGATCCAGTCATAGGAACAAAAATCCCAGAGAGACCGAAAATAGTGTTTAAAAGGCCCCGAATATAAAGAATAAAATTGTACATAGTGCGATTCCAGAAGATAAAAGAATAAAATGCGCAATTGCTTTAATTGTGCGGTTTTGCGCTGCGTGTAAATCGAGGCATTCGAAAGAAAGAGAAAGTAAAACAGTAATAGTTCACTCTAATTCAAAAAATTTAGATCTAAAAATAAAAGGCAATTTGTCATGTGAAAGCATTGGAGCTGTCTACATGCTGGAGTGCCCGTGTGGCCTCTAGTATGTGGGCAGAACCACACGCAAGATCAAAACACGACTGTATGAACACGTGAATAATATAAAAAAAAGGCCTTGAAACACATGGAGTTTCTAGACATTTCAAATTAAGACACCAAAAAAATCCCTGTGGTTTGAGATTTATGGGACTGGAATTGGTTGAAAAGAACTGGAGGGGTGGCGATTATATGTCCAAAATAGATCGATGCGAGGCATGCTGGATTTATAAATTGGGAACCTTGCAGCCTAAAGGTTTAAATGTTGATTTTGACATCAGATCAAGCTTGTGAACAGGCATGCATAAAATAGTTTTTAGTGAAAAAATCGGATCATGCGAATAATTCAGTGAGGAGAAATCGCATCATGCGAATTATTCTTTATAGTTTCCATCGAAATAGGTATTTTAATGTTTTATCCTTGATATGTAAGGGTTAAAAGAGCAGGAAATGGTTTAAAAGAGGATGGGGTGGGGAGGAAGTAGACGCCCCTGACGAAGCTCTGTGAGTGAAACCCGGGTCGGGCAAGCGACTGGATGTGCTTAATGCTGTTTTAATTCTGACTCTTGTGAGTATATAATAAAAAATTGGCAACAATGTTTTAAGGAATTACTGCACCAGCGGAGTGTTTTATTGCCTTATAGTGCATGAAGTATGTGTATCGATGAAGAAAGACACCATAATTGAGATTTACCACTGCATAAGATCTGCCGGCATCTAGTAAGTAGACTGGTGAAACTGAGTGGGGAAAGTGTCTCAACGGTATTTCACGATTATATGTATTTCTGGATATCCGCAGAGCCCTTTACGAGGTGAAGGCATCTGGGATTTGACTCCACCTTGGATCCTTTTTCTCCCAGAAGAAGTATACACCTGATTGTTGGACGCGCGGTCTTAACCCCTTTCTCTCTATATTGCTGTGACCTAATCAACATCCACAATGGACATTGCCTGTGACCTAATCAGTATCCACAATGGACATTACCTGTGACCTAATCAACATCCACAATGGACGTCGCCTGTGACCTAATCAGCAAGCACAATAGACCATGCATGTGGGGTTGTGATATATCTGGCTGTATGTTGATTGGTTGCTGTATTTTGTGTGGGAGTGTCTGTGTTTATTGTACGGATTGATTGGTTGTATTTCAAACCCCTGTGGGCCGTACTATGTTTGTGGATTGTAAATAAAAGAGGCTGTATGCCCCAGGACAGCAGTCCTAGCTTGACATTCAAATCGCAGCGTCGACTCGTTTTGTTGTGGGCGGAAGATTATCCTAGCTGTAAAATAGCTAGTGGGATTGTTCTACATTTACAGGATCCTTCTGGATATCGAGACGAAGCGGCTCCTCTCTCTCTCCCTAAACAGAGATCCAGACTATCCAAGCGGTCCAGCTTCCAGCTAGCCTGGGAGTAACCGTAACAACAACCATTAAGAACTTAGTTCTAAGATCAATTCGCAATGCGATTATATGTTCGCTTCGCGAATGAAACTTAGAGCTGAGTTCCTAATAGTTGGTTGCTGCTAGAATATAACGAAGATTGATAGTATAGTGCTATATTCGTGATATTTGTTATATTCTAGCAATACAACCATTAGGAACCCAGCTTTAAGTTAAATTCGCAAGGCGAGTATATGTTCGCATTGCGAATCAAACTTAGAGCTGAGTTCCTAATGGTTGCATTGCTAGAATATAACGAAGATTGAGAACATAGTGCTATATTCGTGATATTCGTTATCTTCGTCAATTTTAGCAATACGAGTTACAACCATTAGGAACTCAGCTCTAAGTTTATTTCGCAATGCGAATATAAATTTGCGTAACATTCACAATATATAGAATAATGACGAATATTCGATTTCGATGAATATATGACGAATTTTCAATTGAATATTCGCGAAATGTCGCAAAATCGAATATGGCACCTCCCGCTCATCACTATTCTTTATCTGCATTTACATTTGGCAATATTCATTGCTGTATGGGTATGAACAATTGTTACTGTGATTGTATGTCCCGTAACGATTTATTGTTTCTCAGTAGGAGTGAGCAAACTTCAAGTTTTGAAGTTCAAATTTGGTTATATGCTGAATTGTGTTAAGGATTTCATGATGAAATGCATAATGGAATGCCTTTAGAGGCGTTCCTTTATGCATTCCGTCATAATAAAGGTCTATGGCCAGCATAACGGATCCGTCCGTTTTCTGTAATGCAGGAGTCCTGAGTAAGACTTGGGGCCTCAGAGCAACACAATCCGTAAATTATCACCTCGGTCCGTGTATTATTAACTCGGTCTGTATATAATCACCTCAGTCTATGTATGATCAACACAGTCTTTATATTATCACTTAAGTCCGTATATTATAACCTCAGTCCATACAGGTCTCTTCTTCAGCCTTCGGGGCCATGTGGCTGGCAGCTGCAGTTAGTGAGGCTTAAGTTCTAGACTAGCCAGGGCCCTGGGACAGTGACACACACAGGAGAAGAGGGGTATTGTTCAGTAGTTACAGCACTCCTGTTTCCTCATTGCCAGCGATATGGTTGGAGATGAGCGAACCGAAGTTGACGAAGTGGAATTCGATCTGAATTTCAGGAAAAATTCAATTTGCACAAAATCCGAATTTCCTCGCGTTTCATGGTAATAAATCACATTTTTTCTTAAAATGGCTGCTGCACGTGTTTGGACATGGAGCAAGAAACACTGGGAACGAGGGATCACCCACAATGTCATGCATGCAGCTGATCAGCAGCCAGCCAGCCCTGTGACCTCACAGCTAGTGTTGAGCGAACAGTTCGAGAACATTTTCGTAAAAGTTCGGGTTCGGGTTCGGAGTTCGGCATGTTCTCTCGGCGCATTTTGAAAGTACTATATAGCAGAATAGTACAGGCTTAAAGCTGAAATCGCATTGCGATTACAACTTTGAGCTACCGATCACCATGGGAACGCCTCCTCCAGTAGAATGTACTGTCG
This sequence comes from Bufotes viridis, assembly GCA_033119425.1. Classification (NCBI taxonomy): domain Eukaryota; kingdom Metazoa; phylum Chordata; class Amphibia; order Anura; family Bufonidae; genus Bufotes; species Bufotes viridis. Next base: position 244,564,546 of record CM065592.1, on the reverse strand, counting down.
GATGTTTGAATTACGTTGAAATCGCAATGCGATTCTTATATATTTGCTTAATTGCATTGCGATTTCAACTTCTCAAATCCGACAGTACATTCTAGCATTGTTCCCATGGTGATGTAGACGCTCCATTAGCACGGAATCCGGCTGAAGCAGAAATCGCAATGCGATTCTTAGAACTCAAATAAATCGCATCACACTACACGTTCTAATTGCATTCGATTTTAACTTTACTGTTTGATTTTGTATCGCGATAATATAAAATTTGAATAATCGTGTGCGTGCTGTTCTAGCACGCAGTGCTATTCGTATCCCACTCTTAAGTTCTAATCGCATTCAATGTTAACTTATGCATTTTTTTTTTTTTTGGCAGGCATCAGCAGTAAGTTAAAATAGAATGCGATGCCTGGCAAAAAAAAAGCATAAGTTAAAATCGAATGCGATTAGAACTTAAGAGTGGGATACGAATAGCACTAGTGTTGTTGAGCGCACATTTCGACAATAGTTCCGGTCCGTACAGAATTTTGGGGTGTTCGTGACACGACCCGAATCCGAACATTTTCATAAAAATTCGGGTTCGGTTTTGTAGTTCGTCATTTTTTGTGGTGCATTTTGAAAGGCTGCAAAGCAGCCAATGAACATGCATCATACTACTTGCCCTAAGATGCCATCGCAGCCATGCCTACTATTGGCAAGGCTGTGATTGGCCAAGTGCAGCATGTGACTCAGCCTCTTCATAAGCTTGTGCGCACGTCGGGACGTGCTCACTCCCGATGTGAATAGAACAGGGATAGATGCAGCTGCTGTGAGGGCGAGATAGGCAGGGAATAATCGAGGAAAAAAACCTGAGAAGAAGTGAAAGATCTACACCAGTGAATCAAAACAACTCAGCTGAGCTGTTCACTGAAAGATTATTTTTTTTTACACTGGCCAGATCGATTTTTACTGGCACATGTAACTGGGCTGACCGGCGGCGGCCATTTTGGGACCTGTGGTGCGCCAGCTCAAGCTGCCACAGAGTCCAAAGAAAAGCTCCAAAGAATTGAAAAATCTACTCCTGTGACACAGAACAACAGCGATTCAGCTGCTCAGTCAAAGTCAATTTTTTTCTGGCTGGGCAGACCATTTTCTGGCACATGTTACTGGGCTGATAGGCGGCGGCCATTTTGGGACTTGTGGTGCGCCAGCAAAAGCTGCCACAGCGTCCATTAATCTCATGTAATAGTCGATTTTTTCATAGATATACTACATCAGGGGTTTGGCTGTGCTTGTGTCACCCCTACTAACTGCCAATATATTTAATATATCAGTGGTGAAACTGAAAGTAACCCACTTGGATAGCAAATCCCATGAATGTGCTGTTCCAGCTAGGCTAGCCAGTGTCACTACAGCCAGGTCCAATACTGTCAGCCAGAAATTAAATTTTTTTTTTTTTGCCAGAAATATAAATTAAAAAAATCTTTCCCTGTAACAAACATAATTCTGGTGTTAGACCAGAAGAAGCACTCCTTCAGTAAATAATACTGTAAGAAGGTTTAGGCAATAATTCTCCCAGTGTGGGCAATTTATGTACCAAAGCGAGCATTTTAAAAATTCCGGTGTTCTGAAATACCAGCAGTCCTCTTGTAATTAATACCAGAAAAAGGCATTATAGTGTCCAGTGTTGTCATTTTGGTTCCAAAAAGGGCAATTTAATCAATCTGGTGTTGGTGACACCCGAAATAGTAGGCCGCACGTTGTTACTCCTTTGAAAAGGAAATAGTTCTCCCACTGTGGGAATTCATTTTAACATAAGTAGCATTTAAAAAATTCTGGTGTCCAATTTGCAGCAGTCTTCTTGTAATTAATACCAGAAAAAGGCATTATAGTGTCCAGTGTTGTCATTTTGGTTCCAAAAGGCCAATTTAATCAATCTGGTGTTGGTGACACCCGAAATAGTAGGCCGCACGTTGTTACTCCTTTAAAAGGAAATAGTTCTCCCACTGTGGGAATTCATTTAACATAAGTAGCATTTAAAAAATTCTGGTGTCCAATTTGCAGCAGTCCTCTTGTAATTAATACCAGAAAAAGGCATTATAGTGTCCAGTGTTGTCATTTTGGTTCCAAAAAGGCCAATTTAATCAATCTGGTGTTGGTGACACCCGAAATAGTAGGCCGCACGTTGTTACTCCTTTGAAAAGGAAATAGTTCTCCCACTGTGGGAATTCATTTAACATAAGTAGCATTTAAAAAATTCTGGTGTCCAATTTGCAGCAGTCCTCTTGTAATTAATACCAGAAAAAGGCATTATAGTGTCCAGTGTTGTCATTTTGGTTCCAAAAGGCCAATTTAATCAATCTGGTGTTGGTGACACCCGAAATAGTAGGCCGCACGTTGTTACTCCTTTGAAAAGGAAATAGTTCTCCCACTGTGGGAATTCATTTAACATAAGTAGCATTTAAAAAATTCTGGTGTCCAATTTGCAGCAGTCCTCTTGTAATTAATACCAGAAAAAGGCATTATAGTGTCCAGTGTTGTCATTTTGGTTCCAAAAGGCCAATTTAATCAATCTGGTGTTGGTGACACCCGAAATAGTAGGCCGCACGTTGTTACTCCTTTGAAAAGGAAATAGTTCTCCCACTGTGGGAATTCATTTAACATAAGTAGCATTTAAAAAATTCTGGTGTCCAATTTGCAGCAGTCCTCTTGTAATTAATACCAGAAAAAGGCATTATAGTGTCCAGTGTTGTCATTTTGGTTCCAAAAGGCCAATTTAATCAATCTGGTGTTGGTGACACCCGAAATAGTAGGCCGCACGTTGTTACTCCTTTGAAAAGGAAATAGTTCTCCCACTGTGGGAATTCATTTAACATAAGTAGCATTTAAAAAATTCTGGTGTCCAATTTGCAGCAGTCTTCTTGTAATTAATAGCGGAAAAAGGAATAGTATATCTTCCAGTGTGGGAATTTTGGGGCTAAAAATTAATATATTTTATTGTGGTGCGAGTTGAATCGCAACAATGAGGAAACATTCTATTAAGGGACGAGGGACGCGGTCGTGGTGGTGTCCGTGGAGCCTCTGTTGCTGGCAGAGGACGTGGCCGTTCGGCCTCAGGCGCACAAAGTAGTGAACCAACTCCCTCAAGTAGCCGGCAGAATTTACAGCGATATTTGGTGGGGCCCAATGCCGTTATGAGGATGGTAAGGCCTGAGCAGGTACAGGCATTAGTCGATTGGGTGGCCGACAGTGCTTCCAGCACGTTCACCACATTGTCTTCCACCCAGTCTTCTGCGGAAAGCGCACAGGTGGCACCGGAAAACCAAGCCCATCAGTCTGTCACATCACCCCCATGCATATCAGGGAAACTGTCCGAGCCTCAAGTTATGCAGCAGTCTCTTCTTCTGTTTGAAGACTCTGCTGGCAGGGGTTCCCAGGGGCGTCCACCTAGCCCTTCCCTAGCGGTGGAAGACATACCATGCACTGGCGCTACAACCACTTATGTATCCAGATGATGACGACATGGGAATACCACCACAGCAGAGTCACCCAGTCTCTGATGATGACTGAAACACAGGTGCCCACTGCCGCGTCTTATTGCATTGTGCAGACTGAACAGGAGGAGGTCAGGGAGGAAGACTGGGTGGAAGACGATGCAGAGGACGATGAGGTCTTAGACCCCACATGGACTGAAGGTCGTGCCGCTGACTTAAATAGTTCAGAGGAAGAGGCAGTGGTGAGACCGAGACAACAGCGAAGCCAAAGAGGAGCAGGGGGCAAAAGCAGAACACCCGCCGTCCCGAGAGTTCGCCTGCTATTGGCCAGCGCCAACAGGGACCCAGCACCCCAAAGGCATCTTCAAGGAGTTCCCTGGCATGGCACTTCTTCAAACAATGTGCTGAGGACAAGACCAGAGTGGTTTGCACGCTGTGCCATCAGACCCTGAGGCGAGGCATTAGCGTTCTTAACCTGAGCACCACCTGCATGATCAGGCATCTACATGCAAAGCATGAACTGCAGTGGAGTGCACACCTCAAAAACAAGGAACACGCTCAGGCTCCCCCTGCTACCTCTACCGCTGCTGCCTCGGCTTCCGCCTCGAGAGGAATGTTGCCACCTGCCGAGCAGCAAACAGAGGATGTGCCACCGACACCACCACCACCGCCACCGTCACCTAGCGTCTCCACTATTTCACACAGCAGCGTTCAGCTCTCCATCTCTCAAACCTTTGAGAGGAAGCGCAAATTCCCACCTAGTCACCCTCGAGGCCCTTGGCCTGAATGCCAGCATTTCTAAACTACTGGCCTTTGAAATGCTGTCATTCCGGCTGGTGGACACAGACAGCTTCAAACAGCTGATGGCCATGGCTGTCCCCCAGTATGTGGTTCCCAGCCGCCACTACTTCTCCAAGACAGCCGTGCCTTCCCTGCACATGCAAGTGTCTGATAAAATCAAGTGTGCACTGCGCAGCGCCATTTGTGCCAAGGTCCACCTAACCACAGATACGTGGACCAGTAAGCACGGCCAAGGACGCTATATCTCACTAACTGCACACTGGGTGAATGTAGTGGCGGCTGGGCCCCAGGCGGAGAGTTCCTTGGCGCACGTCCTTCCGCCACCTAGGATCGCAGGGCATCATTCTCTGCCTCCTGTAGCCTCCTCCTCCTACTCGGCTTCCTCCTCCACTGCTTCCACCAGCTCCTCCTGTCAGCCACACACCTTCACCACCAACTTCAGCACAGCCCGGGGTAAGCGTCAGCAGGCCATTCTGAAACTCTTATGTTTGGGGACAGGCCCCACACCGCGCAGGAGTTGTGGCGGGGTATTGAACAACAGACGGACCAGTGGTTGCTGCCGGTGGGCCTCAAGCCAGGCCTGGTGGTATGCGATAATGGGCGAAATCTCGTGGCAGCTCTGGGACTAGCCGGTTTGGCGCACATCCCTTGCCTGGCGCATGTGCTGAATTTGGTGGTGCAGAGGTTCATTCACCACTACCCCAACATGTCAGAGCTGCTGCATAAAGTGCGGGCCGTCTGTGCGCGCTTCCGGCGTTCACATCCTGCCGCTGCTCGCCTGTCTGCGCTACAGCGGAACTCGGCCTTCCCGCTCACCGCCTCATATGCGACGTGCCCACCCGGTGGAACTCCACCTTGCACATGCTGGAGAGACTGTGCGAGCAGCAGCAGGCCATAGTGGAGTTTCAGCTGCAGCACGCTCGCGTCAGTCGTACTGCGGAACGGCACCACTTCACCACCAATGATTGGGCCTCCATGCGAGACCTGTGTGCCCTGCTGCACTGCTTTGAGTACTCCACCAACATGGCCAGTGGCGATGACACTGTTATCAGCGTTACAATACCAATTCTATGTCTCCTAGAGAAAACGCTTAGGGCAATGATGGAAGAGGAGGTGGCCCAGGTGGAGGAGGAGGAGGAGGAGGAGGAGGGCTCGTTTCTAAGACTTTCAGGCCAGTCTGTTAGAAGTAGCTCAGAGGGAGGTTTTTGAAGCAGCAGAGGGCAGGTTCACAGAGTCGCCAGCCAAGGCACTCTAATGGAGGACGAGGAGGATGAGGAGGAGGTGGAGGAGGACGAGGATGAAGCAGGTTCACAGCAGGGTGGCAGCCCACACAGCTCAGGCCCATCACTAGTGCGTGGCTGGGGATACGGTGGACGATGACGATCGCCTCCCACAGAGGACAGCTTGTCCTTACCTCTGGGGAGCCTGGCACACATGAGCGATTACATGCTGCAGTGCCTGCGCAGCGACAGCAGAGTTGCCCACATTTTAACGTGTGCTGACTACTGGGTGGCCACCCTGCTGGATCCCGGTACAAAGACAATGTGCCCACTTTACTTCCTGCACTGGAGCGTGATAGGAAGATGCGTGAGTACTAGCGCCACGCTGGTAGGCGCGCTCCTGAGAGCATTCCCAACTGTCACAGGGGAACAGGTGGAAGGCCAAGGCCAAGGCAGAGGAGGAGCTAGAGGTCGCCCACGCAGCAGTGTCACGGCCAGCTCCTCTGAGGGCAGGGTTAGCATGGCAGAAATGTGGACAAGTTTTGTCTCCACGCCACAGCTAACTGCCCCACCACCTGATACGGAACGTGTTAGCAGGAGGCAGCATTTCACTAACATGGTTGAACAGTATGTCTGCACACCCTCCACGTACTGACGGACGGTTCGGCCCCATTTCAACTTCTGGGTTTCAAAATTGTCCACGTGGCCAGAGTTAGCATGTTATGCCTTGGAGGTGCTTTCCTGCCCGGCGGCCAGCGTTTTATCAGAACGCGTATTCAGCACGGCAGGGGGCGTCATTACTGACAAGCGCAGCCGCCTGTCCACAGCCAATGTGGACAAGCTGACGTTCATAAAGATGAACCAGGCATGGATCCCACAGGACCTGTCCCTCCCTTGTGCAGAGTAGTCCTTAATAACTGCCTAAAACATGTCTTGTTGTACTACGGGCCACTTCTTTATTTAACCCCTTAAGGACACGGCCCTATTTCACCTTAAGGACCAGGCCATTTTTTCAAAATCTGACCATTGTCACTTTATGTGGTGATAACTTTAAAACGCTTTTTCTTATCCAGGCCATTCTGAGATTGTTTTTTCGTCACATATTGTACTTCATGACAGTGGTAAAATGAAGTCGAAAAATTTCATTTTTATTTATAAAAAAATACCAAATTTACCAAAAATTTTGAAAAATTTGCAATTTTCCAAGTTTCAATTTCTCTACTTCTATAATACATAGTAATACTGCCAAAAAAAGTTATTGATTTACATTCCCCATATGTCTACTTCATGTATCGATCATTTTGGGAATGCCATTTTATTTTTGGGGACGTTACAAGGCTTAGAAGTTTAGAAGCAAATCTTGAAATTTTTCAGAAATTTTCAAAAACCCACTTTTAGGGACCAGTTCAGGTCTGAAGTCACTTTGTGAGGCTTACATAATAGAAACCACCCAAAAATTACCCCATTCTAGAAACTACACCCCTCAAGGTATTCAAAACTGATTTTACAAACGTCATTAACCCTTTAGGTTTTCCACAAGAGTTAATGGCAAATGGAGATAAAATTTCAGAATTTCGATTTTTTGAAAAATTTTCCGTTTGAATCCATTTTTCCAGTAACAAAGCAAGGGTTAACAGCCAAACAAAACTCAATTTTATTGCCCCGATTCTGTAGTTTTCAGAAACACCCTATATGTGGTCGTAAACTGCTGTATGGCCAAACTGCAGGGCGCAGAAGGAAAGGAGCGCCATATGGTTTTGGAAGGCAGATTTTGCTGGACTGGATTTTTGACACCATGTCCCATTTGAAGCCCCCGATGCACCCCTAGAGTAGAAACTCCATAAAAGTGACTCCATCTAAGAAACTACGCCCCTCAAGGTATTCAAAACCAGTTTTACAAACTTTGTTAACCCTTTAGGTGTTCCACAAGAGTTATTGGCAAATGGAGATGAAATTTCCGAATTTCTATTTTTGTTACCTTGTCTCAAAAAAAGTGTAATATAGAGCAACCAAAAATCATGTTTACCCTAGAATAGTACCAACAAAACTGACACCTTATCCCGTAGTTTCCAAAATGGGGTCACTTTTTTGGAGTTTCTACTGTAGGGGTGCATCAGGGGGCTTCAAATGGGACATAGTGTCAAAAAACCAGTCCAGCAAAATCTGCCTTCCAAAAACCATATGGCGTTCCCTTCCTTCTGTGCCCTGCCGTTTGGCCATACAGTAGTTTACGACCACATATGGGGTGTTTGTGCAAACAAGAGAATCAGGGCAATAAATATTGAGTTTTGTTTGGCTGTTAACCCTTGCTTTGTTACTGCAAAAATGGATTAAAATGGAAAATTTGCAAAAAAATAGCTGTTTTGGGACTGTTTTTATTTTTGTTATTTACATAGTTGAACTGACAGGTTAGATTGTGTGCTATTTCTATAGAGCAGGTTGTTACGGACGCGACAATACCAAATATGACTACTTTTTGGGGTTTTTGTTTCAGTTTTACATAATAAAGCATTTTTGAAAATAATTTTTTTAGTGTCTCCACATTCTGAAAGCCATAGTTTTATTTTATTTTTGGGCGACTGTGTTATGTAGGGGCTCATTTTTGCGGGATGAGATGGCGGTTTGATTGGCACCATCTTGGGGTGCATATGACATTTTGGTCGCTTGCTATGACACTTTTTGTGATGTAAGGTGACAAAAATGGCTTTTGACACCGTATTTTTTTTTTTTGCTGTGTTCAGCTGAGGGTTAGGTCATGTGTTATTTATATAGATCAGGTTGTGACGGACGCGGCGATACATAATATGTATACTTTTTATTTATTTATATAAGTTTTACACAATAATATCATTTTTAAAACAAAAAAAAATCATGTTTTAGTGTCTCCATAGTTTGAGAGCCATATATATATTTTTTTTGGGCGATTGTCCTATGTAGGGGCTCATTTTTGCGGGATGAGATGGCGGTTCGAATGGTACTATCTTGGGGTGCATATGACTTTTTGATCGCTTACTATTACACTTTTTGTGATGTAAGGTGACAAAAAAATGGCTTGTTTGACAACGTTTTTATTTTTATGTTTACGGCGTTCATCTGAGGGGTTAGGTCATGTTATATTTTTATAGAGCAGGTCCTTACGGACCTGGCGATACATAATATGTATACCTTTTTTATTTATTTTGGTTTTACACAATAATATCCTTTTGAATGAAAAAAAAACATGTTTTAGTATCTCCATAGTCTGAGAGCCATATATTTTTCAGTTTTTAGGCAATTGTCTCAGGTTGGGTATCATTTTTGCGGGATGAGGTGACGGTTAGATTGGCACTATTTGGGGGTCATATGACTTTTTGATCGCTTGCTATTACACTTTTGTGATGTAAGGTGGCAAAAAAATGGCTTTTGACAAAGTTTTTATTATTTTTTTACAGTGTTTACTTGAGGGGTTAGGTCATGTGATATTTTTATAGAGCAGATTCTTACGGACGTGGAGATACCCAATATGTCTACTTTTTAATTTTTTTACATTTAACACTAAAAGCATTTTTGAAACAAAAAAATCATGTTTTAGTCTGAGAGGCATAGTTTTTTATTTTTTGGCCAATTGTTTTAGGTAGGGGCTCGTTTTTGCGGGATGAGATGGCGGTTTGATTGGTACTATTTTGGGAGGCAAACGCCTTTTTGATCGCTTTGTATTACACTTTTAGTGATGTAATGTGCCAAAAATGGCTTATTTACACCATTTTTGGGTTTTTTTTATGGCGTTCACCTGAGGAGTTCAGTCATGTGATATTTTTATAGAGCAGGTTTTTACAGGACGGCGATACCTAATATGTGTAGTGTATTTTATTTTTTTAATTTTTATTCAGTGATATGTGTTTTTTCATTTTTACTTTTTTTCACTTTTTACATTTTTTTGACCCAGACCCACTTGGTTCTGAAAGATCCAGTGGATCTGGTGTCTGTATAATACAGTACAGTACACTATATAGTGCACTGTACTGTATTTTATACTAGAAAGTCTGAATAGACCTTTAGCAGGTCTATTCAGACTTTCAGCACCATGGAGAGCAGGGCGCTTCTGAAGCGTCCTGTCTCCATGGCAACCATCACCCGCTGCCATAACTGGGCAGGGGTGATGGATGAGGAGGAGTGGAGCTCCCTCCCTCTGCGATCCCATCCTGTTGGGGGGCTGCAAAGGCACAGCAGCCCCCGATGGGAGAGGGAGGAGCGCTCCCTCCTGTTAACCCTTCCATACCGCGGTCCGTACGGACCGCGGTGCGAAAGGGTTAAGCGGCTGGCATCTGCAGCACAGATGCCAGCCGTTTCTATCAGAGTGTCAGCAATGTGCTGGCACTCTGATAGAATCCACTGGACACCAGGGATAGATTACAGAGGAGGCGGGCGGGGATCGCAATCGCGATCCCGCCCGCCGCACCGCCCGCCTCCCGCCGCCAGCAACCACCCCCTGCACCCCGCAGCCACAATATGATTGGGGGCTGCAGGGGGTTAAAAAACAGTTTGTGGGCATTAACTCTCTGATCCCGCGGTCATAGACCGCGGGATCAGAGATCACATAAGCGCTGCAAACCGCAGGTCTGAATTGACCTGCGGTTTGCAGCGATCGCTATATGGGGTCACAGGACCCCCCTGGACATTGTTACAAGGTACCTGCTGAATGATTTCAGCAGGTACCTTGTTCCGATCACTGCCAGCTGAGCAGCAGTGATCGGAACAACTCATGACGTACCGGTACGTCATGTGTCCTTAAGGACTCGGGAAACATGCCGTACCGGTACGTCATGTGTCCCAAAGGGGTTAATACAAATTTTATGTAACCCACAGTTGAATGAAACTCTCCTCTGTCTGGGCGCCGGGGCCTATCTAGATGAAAGTGGCCTGTTAAACTATCGGGTGACATGAAGCCATAACCTCTGCCATGCTACCTCTGTCCTCTGTCTGGGTGCTGAGGCCTAAGTCAAATAAAGCGGTCTTCTGCTGTGCTGGGGGATATGAAGCTAATCTCTGACCTCTCTCCTCTGTCTGGGTCCAAAGGCCTAAGTCACTGAAAGAGGCCTTCTCCTGTGGTGTGTGATATGATGCCTGAATTTGTGCTGTGGGACCTCTCTCCTCTTCCTGGGTGCAGGGGTCAAAGTATCTAAAAGTGTCCTTCTCTTGCGGTGGTTGATAAGGCATAAGTCACTGAAAGCGGCCTTCTCCTGTGCTGGCTGATATAAATGCCTGAATCTCTGCTGTGGGACCTCTCTCCTCTTTCTGGGTGCAGGGGTCAAAGAAACAAAAAGTGGCCAACTCCTGTGGTGGTTGATATTATGCCTGATTCTCTGCTGTGGGACCTCTCTCCTCTTCCTGGGTGCAGGGGTCAAAGTATCTAAAAGTGTCCTTCTCTTGCGGTGGTTGATATGATGCCTGAATATGTGCTGTGGGGCCTCTCTCCTCTGTCTGGGTGAAGGGGTCAAAGTAACTTTATGGTGGCTTCTCCTGTGGTGGTTGATACTATGCCTGATTCTCTGCTGTGGGACCTCTCTCCTCTTCCTGGGTGCAGGGGTCAAAGTATCTAAAAGTGTCCTTCTCTTGCGGTGGTTGATATGATGCCTGAATATGTGCTGTGGGGCCTCTCTCCTCTGTTTGGGTGAAGGGGTCAAAGTAACTTTATGGTGGCTTCTCCTGTGGTGGTTGATATTATGCCTGATTCTCTGCTGTGGAACCTCTCTCCTCTTCCTGGGTGCAGGGTCAAAGTAACTAAATGGTGGCCTAGTCGTGTGGTTATTGATATGATGCCTGAATATGTGCTGTGTGGCCTCTCTCCTCTGTCTGGGTGAAGGGGTCAAAGTAACTAAATGGTGGCCTACTCCTGTGGTGGTTGATATGATGCCAGATTCTCTGCTGTGGGACCTCTCCTTTGTCTGGGTGCTGGGGTCGAAATAATAGTAAGTGACCTTCTCCATTGGTGGGTGACTTGAAGCCTGATTCTGTGCTATGGGACCTCACTCCAATTAATATTGTTTAATTTTTATTTATTTTATGTTAACTCATCATTTCCCTATCTACATTTGTTTGCAGGGATTTACCTACATTTTGCTGCCTTTTGCAGCCCTCTAGCCCTTTCCGGGTGTGTTTTACAGCCTTACCAGAAACCTTACCAGATCTAGCACATAAACCAGTTGAACTTAAAACCCTTGAAAGATTACAGTAATGAAAAATAATTATTAATATGGGCAACACTATCTGTACCCTTTGTTTCCAATCAAACAAAACACAATAAATTTGATTTAACATTATAGTTTTATAAAATAATCTTTAACAAAATAGAATTATTTTTTAACATAAATATATAAATAACCAAAAAAATTAAGGTAATTTTTAAATTTTTCTCTGCTCCTCCAGCAGATCATCAATGTCCTTAAGATGAGCCTCCTCCATGGCTCGCATTTGGTGGGAGAACTGCATCTTGAGCTGCCTCATCTTCCTGGTTTGCGGTTTGCTGCTCCCTGAACTGCTGCATTCGCAGCTGGTGCTTCCTTCGCATTGTTTTTATTTTTTTTAACATGATGTTGTCAGCTGTAAAATAAATGAAATAAAATTTGGAAATGTACATTAAAATACAATCATTAATTGTTATATAAAGCAGATGATATTTTTTTCTTGAAATCTGTTATATATTGGTTTAGGTAGGATTAATAATAGTTCCTTTTAGTTTTGGGTTATTGACTTAGTAGTTACGTTAATGGTTTTGATGTTGATCAATTATTTTTTAGTGTTTATTTTTTATATTACTGTTATGTGTTGTACTTTATTTGTTGCCTGTTTTATTATATTTTCTTCATTTAAAAAAATAATATTGTTTGTTAAAATATATTCTTACAAAAATTTATATATTGCATGCTTGTTATATCGTACTTCCAAAAATGTATGTGTCAGTTAGATACGTTATGGAAATCAGTACTCCCACCCATAACATTAGCTTTCTGGGACACTGAATAAATAAAAATATCCACATCATCCATTTACCTTCTTGTCGGGGGGTAGTGACCATCTCCTCTTCTGCCTCCTCAGAGTCATCACCCTCCTCCACTGCAGCAGGTGGGCTATGGGCCCGATAGCCTGATGGCCCTGCCTCTTCCTGCTCCTCCTCGTCCGAGTGGTCTGTCTCCTCCTCCACCTCCACCGCCTTCTTCTTTTTAGAGAGCTTGGCTCTCACTTTGGGAAGCGGAGCATCTGTAATGATGATGACCAAATTTTTTAAAAATGCCAAGATAAACAAGTAACGTCAAATTACAGTTAAAGGTACACAGATTAATCTATGGTAGTGTCTGGATGGCATAATAATTAACTACACCTATCTTTCTTATCCTTTTGGCTTAGATCAAGTGTAGTATCATCAGTGTCTGCCTTGACCTGCCGGCCCAGGACCCTGTGGGTACCCCCTGCACTCTGCCTTTGAGCATCGTTGATTAAGTTCAGCTTCAACTCACTGCTGCTATTGGGTGTTGGGCCACTCCCCAGGGAACAAGAGTGATTCGAGTCTATGACTTCATTTGGGCATGTGGCCTAATTGTCCTGATCGATGCTTGTTGTCTACACTTGTCCAGACGTGCGAGGAGTTTGGACAAGCTTCAGGGGCCAAAGTCAACTGTGTAAAGTCAAAAAACATATGTGGCCCAGAAATAGGTCTCATATTGCCACCTTTAGCACCCTTTCCCATCAGTTCAACACCACTGTACTAAGTGATTTATTGTAAAGGGTTAAAATACTTATTTCTCTCACCAACATATTGTTATCTATCTGCTCAGTTATGCAAATACGTATTGTACCTGGAAAAGATTTATCTCTGATCTTAGTGATCAGATCCATCCTGTGGCGCTTCAGATCTGACCACTTTTTTAGAATCGCATCCTTCCGATGAGTGCACCCATGCTTCTGCCACAGCTGGAAAGCAATTCTCCACACTATGGCATGCTTTTCGCCCCTTGACCTTCTGCGGTCGTACCCCTTCTCCAACATTTCCTGCAAGATAACAATTAAATCATGTAATCCCACAGTTCTAAAATACAATTATTAGTTATCATAATCATAAGAACCATCAAAAATAACATTTAATATCAAAACAGTCAAAAAGTAGAACATCGCCATCCCTTTAAAAGTGACTTGAACATTGCCGCCCCTTTAAAAGTGACTTGAACACTGCAGCCCCTTTAAAAGTGACTTGAACATTGTCATCCGTTTAAAAGTGACTTGAACATTGCGATCCCTTTAAAAGTGATTTGAATATTGCCGCCCCTTTAAAAGTGACTTGAACATCGCCATCCCTTTAAAAGTGACTTGAACATTGCGATCCCTTTAAAAGTGACTTGAATATTGCTGCCCCTTTAAAAGTGACTTGAACATCGCCATCCCTTTAAAAGTGACTTGAACATCGTCATCCCTTTAAAAGTGACTTGAACATTGCCACCCCTTTAACAGTGTCTTTCACTAGTCACTCATGTAGTTGTGCAGTCTGCTAAAGCCTGTGATGAGTTTATGTCACCAAGCAGTAGGACATGTGACAGTGTAAGGCAGTTATGAGATCAGTGAAGGCTGCAGCCTTTTTGGCTAATAAAAATCATTAATAAGTTTAAATCACATTACTGCATTACACACTAACTAAGTTCAATTACTTACAGTTATTAAGAAATCCAGCTCTTCTTTAGAGAAATTACTTTTCGCCATAATCGCTGGGACAGTCGCCAATCTCCACTCTCGTCTCTCTCGATCCGATCCGAGGTAACGCACACACGTACAGACGCACGTTAACGATTCTTGAATAGTTGTATTATCGCGATAATAAAACTAACAGTGTAAAGTTGACTGTATTGCTCTGTTATATTCGCGTACGAATGTAACTTCTATTACAGCACACCAATACTAAAACTGACTAAGAGACAGCTTTAAGTTCTATTCGAACGCGATTGCAAGTTTGGAACTTAAAGTGGTGTACGATTTTAAAAGTTGAGTACTAAAAAGTTCGAATCGCAATGCGATTCTTATGTATTTGCTTAATCTCATTGCGATTACAACTTTGAGCTACCGATCACCATGGGAACGCCTCCTCCAGTAGAATGTACTGTCGGATGTGAGAATTAAGTTGAAATCGCAATGCGATTCTTATATATCTGCTTAATCGCATTGCCGTTTCAACTTAGCATTGCTAAATAATTCCATCCATATTGGTTAACTTACTGACTCAGTAAGTTAACGATATGGATGGAATTATTTAGCAATGCTAAGTTGAAATCGCAATGCGATTAAGCAAATATATAAGAATCGCATTGCGATTTCAACTTAATTCTCAGATCCGACAGTACATTCTACTGGAGGAGGCGTTCCCATGGTGATCGTTAGCTCAAAGTTGTAATCGCAATGCGTTTATTGCGGTATATTATCCCTCTGGGTGTCTTTTACAGCCTTTTTAGTGCCCAAAAGTTCGGGTCCCCATTGACTTCTATGGGGTTCGGGTTCGGGATGAAGTTCGGGTTGAGTTCGGATCCCGAACCCAAACTTTTCCCGGAAGTTCGGCCGAACTCGCCGAACCCGAACTTCCAGGTGTTCGCTCAACTCTACTCACAGCCCTATAAATAGCCTCAGCAATCTTGGTTTCAGCCATTTTCCAGTGTACTTAGTGGAGGGAGAGATGTTAAAAGGCGCTAGGGACAGTGCTAGGAAAGACTTAAAAACTTATTTTTTGCTGTATAGAAGAAAGAGCATTAAAAGTGTAGGGAAAGGATAGGGAGGAATTATTACACAGTATTAAAGCATAACAGGGTCCAATAGGGGAGTTTACAGCCTGGGTAATAGGAGCAATCCTATTAAACCTTGCTGCACTGACTGGTGATCCAAATTGCCATTATAAAGCTCATAATTCCAGCAAACCATTGTTATTGGGGTGCAAGTGTTGTTTGATACAGCCAGTAACAGTGTTTATTACAAGGAAATAGATTTATGTTTTATTTGCTCTTGTGCGGTGCAGTTATATTTTCGAAAGCATTTTTTGGCTCGCATTAGTGGAAAAAAAGGGCTTATTAGCTGTTGTGTGGTGAAGTGAGAAAATTACAGCCCTTTTTGGTGTGTATTAATGGCAAAAAAATATATATTTGCTGATCAGCGGTGCAGTTATATGTTCTAAAGCACTTTTTGGCGTGTATTAGTGGCAAAAAAATATATATTATTTGCCGTTCAGTGGTGCAGTTATATGTTCTAAAGCCCTATTTGGTGTGTATTAGTGGCAAAAAATTATCTATTATTTGCCGTTCAGTGGTGCAGTTATATGTTCTAAAGCATTTTGTGGAGTGTATAAGTGGAAAAAAGTAAGGGCCTATTTGCCGTTCAGAGGTGCAGTTATGTGTTCTAAATCCCTTTTTGGCATGTATTAGTGGGGAAAAAAGGGCTTATTAGTCATTTTGTGGTGAAGTGAGAAAATTACAGACTTTTTTGGGTGTTTTAATTTCCTTTTTATTTATTTATTTGATCTAACAGTATGTCAGACAGAGAAGTGCAAAGCCCTGCACAGATGAGTGGCAGAGGCCTAAATGTTTCTGGTGGCAGCAAGAGTCACAGCGAGAGGCCTGGGCTTCTGGTATCATCTAGCAGTCGTGTCTTGACCAGCAACCCAGCAGTTCTTGAATGGTTGACTCGGTCATCCACTTTGTCCCAAGTGACATCAGACACCACCAGCCAAGAGTCAGCAGACACAACCCTTAGTTGGCATTGCCCGGGAGCAGGCCCTGCGCCCTCACCTGTCCTCAACCTGCCTCTGTCCTTTTCTGTTCCCTCAGCCAGAGAAGTATTATATGCTGTGGGCTCAGTTCCTCTATACAGCAAGGATGAACCACTAGAGGACAGTCAGCAACTACTAGCCAGCCAAGATGTGGAGGAGACATCCCCCGCTTCCTCCAGTAGGTGGGCAAGTAGTTATGAGGAGAGTGGCGTAGAAGCTGGTGTTGCGCGCGGTCAGGCTCCTGACCCATAGACCATTGAGGAGTACATCATTGACATGCAGACAGTGCTCGATGATGATGAAGTAGCTGATCGTATTTGGGAGCTGGGGGAATTAGAGGGTTCATCATCATCGGGAGAAGAGGGTGGCAGCTTGCCTGTGAGGCAGTGGCGGATCTAGCAAATCGCTGGCATGGCCGGGAGTCAGCAGGGTGGCAGCAGTAGGAGGTCAGGAGCCAAATGTGCCCGGGTAGACCAAACGCTTTGCAGGAGCCTACCTACCCAGAAAGTAGTGGTGCAGGGGTTCACGGAAGCAGCAGGCTGTAGCAGTCAGTCAGTGCAGAGTGTTGGGGGTAAAATCACCTACTCGGCGGTGTGGCAGTTTTTTGCAAAGTCGCTGGAGGAGGTGAACATGGCCATTTGTAGAATCTGTGTGAAGAAGGTGAAGCGTGGCCAGGGTGCCAATGTTGGCACTATGGCCCTGTATCAACATATGTAGCGTCACCATAAAGTGGGCTGGGAGAACCGTGCCTCCGATGTGGTGGTCCAGCCTGCCGCAGCAACAGCTGCATCACCCAGTGGCACGCACCCGATTTCAGGCAGTCAAGGCTCCACTACCTCAGCCGCAGTGAGCTGTCTGACCTTCCCATCATCTGCTGCTCCTGATACTCCTGCTGCTGCTGAATGTGCTCATGGCCAAGTTGCTGGTGCTACAGTCCCTCCCTTTCAAGTGGTGAACTCTGCACCTTTCAGATAACTAATGGCTTGTGCCGAACCGAGGTGGAGAATGCCAAGCCTTGATTTCTTTGCCAAGAAGGCAGAACCAGCCCTTTACAAGTATGTACAACATAAGATGGGCCAGTCCTTGAGCCTGTCGGTGTCTGCCAAAGTGCACGGCAGCGCCAACCAGAGGAACTGTAACTACTGACAGGGACAATACATGTTTTTACGGCCCACTGGGTGAATGTGGTTTCTACACAGCCACACCAGCAACTTGGCCAGGTGACGCCGCTTCCACCTCCACGTTCTCACGCCGTTGGTCCTGTGACAATGTCCTCCTCTGCCTCCTTATCCTCCACTGTCTCCTCAACCTCAACTGCAGGGACAATTCACCGTGCCCCTCCAGCATACCACATGTGCAGGGCATGGCGGTGTCAAGCAGTTCTGCACCTTGTTTGCCTCGGAGAACAGAGTCAGACAGGGGAAGAACTGCTCCGTGTCCTTCATCAAGAAATCGAATCCTGCCCTTCTCTGCAACAACTCAAAATCGTAATCATGGTGACCGACAATGGGAAGAACATGGTGTCAGCGCATGGCACACATGTTCAATCTAGTTGTCAAGCGGTTCCTGAAGTCTTCCACACATCTGCAAGACATCCTAAAAATGGCCTGGAAACTTTGCATGCACTTCAGCCACTCATACACCGCAAAGCACACCCTCCTTGAGCTGCAGAACAGCAATTCCCAACATAGGCTGATATGCGACATTTCCACACATTGGAATTCCACTCTCCATATGTTGGACCGACTATACGAACAAAGAAAGGCCATAAATGATTTCTTCATGATCCAAGCGGACAGGAGTACTCCCCTGTGTAACTTCGATGTCAGCGAGTGGCGGCTCATGCATGACACTTGCCATTTGCTCAAGCCCTTTGAGGAGGCCAAGTTATTTGTCAGTCGCCAGGACTTGCTTGCGTAGTGACAGTCGAATTTTCACCATTCGGCAGAGGGATGACTTCTGGCTCTCCATCTCCACCTTGTTGGACCCTCGCTACCGGTCCAAAATGGGGGCCTTTTTTACACCCGCTGAGAGGGAGGACAAACTGAACTACTATATAGAAATCCTATGTTGTCAGTTGGGCACTGCCTATCTGCACTATTGTCCATGTTCTTCTGCCATGGCTGCTGTGGTAGGGTGGAAGGTAGGAGCAGTTCCAGCACCATCAGCAGCAACTTGAGTCTAGAGTCACTGATAAGCAGCTTTCTTCACCCGCCTAGTGAAGAAACTACTCACCAGCAGCAGCAGCAGCAGCTAGACCTGGAGCAGGACCAGAACCAGCAGGTGGTTGCACCCTACATTAAAGATCCCCTGGACTACTGGGCAGCCAAACTGGATTTGTGGCTGCAACTGGCAGAGTTTGACCTGGAAAAGTTGTCCTGCTGTCCTACCAGTAGTGTGGCATCAGAGCGGGTGTTTAGTGCGGCGGGGGCCATAGTTACCCCAAGAAGAACTTGCCTGTCCAACCAAAATGTGGAGAGACTGACCTTTGTCAAGATGAATTAGGCATGGATCAGCCAGTATTTCTACCCACCAATGCCTGATGCATCAGACTAGAACCTCCATGGTGCCACACCAACACTTTGACAAAAGAGACTGGTTTGTTCTGACTACCTTTCTCAGCTACTATTCTGATGCTGCCACCCGCCTGATGCCACACATCTGATGCCAAGTGCTACTTCTTTCAGCCACCTTCATCAGCGGGTACTGGTATTGCCACCCACCTCCCTACTCTGTCACTGGTAGTGATGTCGCGAACATAAATTTTCAGTTCGCGAACGGCGAACGCGAACTTCCGCAAATGTTCGCGAACAGGCGAACCGGGCGAACCCCAATAGACTTCAATAGACAGGCGAATTTTAAAACCCACAGGGACTCTTTCTGGCCACAATAGTGATGGAAAAGTTGTTTCAAGGGGTCTAACACCTGGACTGTGGCATGCGGGGGATCCATGGCAAAACTCCCATGGAAAATTACCTAGTGGACGCAGAGTCGGGTTTTAATCCATAAAGGGCATAAATCAACTAACATTCCTAAATTGTTTGGAATAACATGCTTTAAAACATCCAGTGTGTGTATACGATCAGGTATGATGTTGTCGATCAGGTAGTGTAAGGGTTACGCCCGCTTCACAGACATTGACAGACCAAACTCCCCTTTTAATGCACCGTAAACAACCGCAAACATTCCATTTGCACAACCGCAAACTCCTCATTTGCACAAGGTTGTATACCAAGCTAGCCACGTCCCTGGGTTTCTTCCTCCACCCAGCCACGTACAACACCAAGGGTCCCCGAAAGGTCAATTGAATTGATTTTTCGAACGGGGAGATGGTTAAAAAAACGCTGGCTCCCTCCCCTTTGTTTTAATCCACGGTCACTGCGTCTGCACCGTGCAATTTACTCTCACACCCGATATGAGTGGTATTTTCGGTAGTACTATTCTCATCAGTTTAATCCCTGTTACGTCCCCAATCTGGGGTCCATCTATTCAATTGATTTTTCAAACGGGGAGATGGTTAAAAAAACGCTGGTTCCCTCCCTTTTGTTTTAATCCACGGTCACTGCGTCTGCGCCGTGCAATTTACTGTCACACCCGATATGAGTGGTGTCTTAACTAATACTATTCCTATCAGTTTAATCCCTGTTACGTCCCATATCAGGGATTGCCTTTTGTAAAAAAAAAATGTAGGCCGGGTACCTTCGACTGCCTTTACAGTGACAGACCAAACTCTCATACACCAAACTGAATTGATTTTAGGAACCGGAAGATGGAAAAAGCAGCTTGGTCGGTCCTCCTACTCCCAAATTGGGGCACTGCGCGTGCACAGAGCAATGTGCTGTGTCACCCTATATGAGTGGTGTCTTAACTAGTACTATTCCTATCAGGTTAATCCCTGTTACGTACCCTATCCGGACTAAAGTGTAAAAATTAAATGCCTTATTTATCGGCAAGCTACTGTGCCACCCGGAATGAGTGGTGGTGGGCACTTGCAGTGGGCACACTACAGTCTGTGGAAGTCGGCCTGACACACACTGGCAGCAGGCAAGCAACTGAAATTAGACTAAAGTGTAAAAATGAAATGCCTGTGCCACACGGTATGAGTGGTGGTGGGCACTGGCAGTGGGCACACTACAGTCTGTGGAAGTTGGCCTGACACACACTGGCAGCAGGCAAGCAACTGAAATTAGACTAAAGTGTAAAAATGAAATGCCTGTGCCACACAGTATGAGTGGTGGTGGGCACTGGCAGTGGGCACACTACAGTCAGTGGAAGTCGGCCTGACACACACTGGCAGCAGGCAAGCAACTGAAATTCGACTAAAGTGGAAAAATTAAATGCCTGTGCCACACGGTATGAGTAGTGGTGGGCACTGGCAGTGGGCACACTACAGTCTGTGGAAGTCAGCCTGACACACACTGGCAGCAGGCAAGCAACTGAAATTAGACTAATGTGTAAAAATTAAATGCCTGTGCCACACGGCATGAGTGGTGGTGGGCACTGGCAGTGGGCACACTACAGTCAGTGGAAGTTAGCCTGACACACACTGGCAGCAGGCAAGCAACTGAAATTACACTAAAGTGTAAAAATTAAATGCCTTTTTTTGATGCAAAGTCCTGTGCCACCCGGTATGAGTGGTGGGCACTGGCAGTGGGCACACTACTGTCTGCGGGCCTGCAGCTCCTCACACACGGGCAGGCCAGGCAACTGCAATATATATATGGAGAAGAAAAAAAAAAGCAGACTAATGTAGCAGCCCTAAAAAGGGCTTTTTGGGGTGCTATCAGGACGCTGTCCTTACAGCAGAGATCAGATGAGTCTTTCAGGACTAGAGTGGACACTGAATACACTAGCCTAGCTATCAATTTCCCTATTAAATCAGCAGCAACTACACTCTCCCTCCTCTCACTAAGACGGGGGAGGTGGGAGGGTCTGGGAGGGAGGGTATGCTGCTGATTGGCTGGAATGTGTCTTCTGACTGTGAGGTACAAGGTCAAAGTTTGCTCAATGATGATGTATAGGGGGCGGACCGAACATCGCATATGTTCGCCTGCCGAGGCGAACGCGAACAAGCTATGTTCGCCGGGAACTGTTCGCCGGCGAATAGTTCGGGCCATCTCTAGTCACTGGGTCACTCCGTGGTCTGCTGATGCAGATGCCACCTCCACAGTATGTGAACTTTCCACTTTGTGGTCTCCTGATGCTGCTGCCACCTCCACACTATGTCACCTTCCCACTCTGTGGTCTCTTGATGCTGCTGCCATCTCCACACTATGTCATCTTGCCACTCTGTGGTTTCCTGATGCTGATGCCACCTCCACACTGTCATTGTGCCACTCTTAGGCCTCCTGATGTTGTTGCTTTCACCTCCACACTGTCATTGTGCCACCCTGTGGCCTCCTCCTGATGCTGCCACCTCCTGACTCTGTCATGGTGCCACTCTGTGGCCTCCTGATGCTGCTGCTGCCACCTCGACATTATCAATGTGCCACCCTGTCACCTCTTCCTGATGCTGCTGCTGCCACCACATCCACACTCTGTCATTGTGCCACTCTGTGGTCTCCTGATGCTGCCACCTCCACACTGTCATTGTGCCACACAGACAGGATCAGTTTTTTGGGGGTTATTGTTTCTACGGATCAGAGGAAGGCCAAAATAATCAGTGGCGTCGACACAAACTTACTGCTGACACCCTCTCCACTCTGTCAGGGAGGGCTCTACTTGTATAAGCGTAAAGGGAGTGCGCTTCTTCTTGATGCTAACATTGACCTCTAAGGCTGAGTTTACACACTGGCCCCAAAACTGCCCAAATAAGTGAAGTGTGCAGTGATTCTAAGAGTGACGCCTGTCATCTGCATGTCCAACTGACTCACAGTATTGTTTCACTACTACAGCAGACTCCCTCTGCGTGTTACTGCAAGGCACAGTATTCTACACCACTATAAAGTAGCCGTAAATTTACGGAGTAAATTCGGATCGAACCAAATTGTTTCGAAAAATTCGGTGAACCGGACGAATCGAATTTTTGAGAAATTCGCTTATCTCCAGATATGGTGTCCATCATTGGTAGAGTATGTCACTGAGCAGATCGAAGAGCAGTAGTTCTCACTGCTGCTCCACCAATCATCTTAACACTTAGCACCACAGTTAGGGTGGCCACTTTTATAACCCCAAAAATGAGGACATCAAACCGCCAAAAGGAGGACATCCTACCCAGGTCAATGGGTGACCATAAACTACAACACACAGAATGGAAACCATAATCTATATAACAGCATCATCCAAATTAAACTAGAAACCCATGGCATAAATTATTGCTTTACTCACCAAACTTGGTGCCTACTTGCAATATTTGACTTTCCTTACTGCCTCCAAGAGTTTGCTTTTGAACATTAGAGAGAGTAGGTTAAGAGAGAACTACAACTCCCAGCATATCCAGAAGTTTCCGTATCTGGTAAGGTTGGATTTTGCTGCACACCTCTGGACATCTGTGGATGCCCATTGACTATAATAAGATACATCAGGGATCTGGAGACAAATACTGCTGCATAAAACCAATATATTCTCTTAATAAAAAAAAAAAAAAAAAAAAAATTAACACACAATGTAATTAATTCTTTTTTAGATGAATCCTGAATTTAAAACTATTAGAAGCTACATATGTAAGAAATATTTATGTATCGGCACATGGACTCAATATGGAATTAATTTCATCATGTTTTGATTTTTTAAAATTTATTATAGCATAGAGATGGCCTGAACTATTTTCTAAGCCATATAGCTGAATATAGATTTGGGCAGAGTAATGATCTAGACATGTGTTTCCCAACCAGTGTGCCTCCAGCTGTTGCAAAACTACAACTCCCAGCATGCCTGCACAGCCAAAGGCTGTCCGGGCATGCTGGGAGTTGTAGTTTTGCAAAAGCTGGAGGCACACTGGTTGGGAGGGAAACAATGAATTCTAGACTATTATATTTGCCTATACCAAATGTAAATATGCAACCAAATGTGGCAAAATACACAAAAAAATAAAATAAAAAATAAAAAAATTATAAAAACGCAGATGCGTTTTTGATGCGTTTTCTATCAAAAACGCCCAAATGGCCCCTGGGGGGTTTAGATATCTTGCCTCGGAGGCAGCAGAATGTTGGTGGTAGTCATAGTCTACCGTCATATACAATCAAATAGAGGCATTAAATGGATTCGGAAAGCAATTAATATTTGTAAGTAATATTCGCATTACGATTACAACTTAGAGCTGAGTTCCTAATGGTTGTATTGCTAGAATATAACGTATATTCCAGCAATACAACAACCATTAGGAACCCAGCTCTAAGTTGAATTCGCAAATAAGATGTCCCAAACTATTCACCGGTGGACAGTTCTCGACGAACATTGCTTGTGCGCGTTCGTCGCGGCTGGTGAACATATGCAATTTTCGGTCCACCCCCTATCATTGAGTAAACTTTGACCCTCTACCTCACAGTCAGCAGACACATTCCAGCCAATCAGCATACCCTTCCTCCCATCTCCTGGACAGCATCCATTTTAGATTTATTCGGAAGCTGCAGTCTTAGATGAGAGGAGGGACAGTGTAGTTGCTGCTGATTTAATAGGGAAATCGATAGCTAGGCTAGTGTATTCAGTGTCCACTCCAGTCCTGAAAGACTCATCAGATCTCTGCTGTAAGGACAGCGTCCTGGCAGCACCCCAAAAAGCCCTTTTTAGGGCTAGTACATCAGTCTCCCTCCCAGACCCTCCCACCGCCTATCAAAAAGCAAGCACGGCATCCATCTTAGATTCATTCTGAAGCTGCAGTGTTAGTTGTAATCGCAATGCGATTAATATAACCTGTATTAATCACATTGCGAATTCAACTTAGAGCTGGGTTCCTAATGGGTGTATTGCTAGAATATAACGAAGATACCGAACTTAGCACTATATTCTCAATCTTCGTTATATTCTAGCAATACAACAACCATTAAGAACTCAGATCTAAGTTTAATCGCAATGCGATTAATATAACCTGCATTAATCGCATTGCGAATTCAACTTAGAGCTGAGTTCCTAATGGTTGTTGTATTGCTAGAATATACGTTATATTCTAGCAATACAACCATTAGGAACCCAGCTCTAAGTTGAATTCGCAATGCAATTAATACAGGTTATATTAATCGCATTGCGAATTAAACTTAGATCTGAGTTCCTAATGGTTGTATTGCTAGAATATAACGAAGATTGAGAATATAGTGCTATATTCGTTATCTTCGTTATATTCTAGCAATACAACCATTAGGAACCCAGCTCTAAGTTGAATTCGCAATGCAATTAATATAACCTGTATTAATCACATTGCGATTACAACTTACCACACTTTGCGTCAACTACGTAATTTTCCATGGGAGTTTTGCCATGGATCCCCCTTCGGCATGCCATAGTCCAGGTGTTAGTCCCCTTGAAACAACTTTTACATCACTATTGTGGCCAGAAAGAGTCCCTGTGGGTTTTAAAATTCGCCTGTCTATTGAAGTCTATGGCGGTTCGCATGTTCGCGAACATTTGCGGAAGTTTGCGTTCGCCGTTCGCGAACGGAAACATTTGTGTTCGTGACATCACTATTATAGCAAGAGAATATATTGGTGTTGTGTTTCTTTAAGACTCTTATAGATTGAGGTATATATTTTGTATAGGTATTGAAATACTGCTACATGCAGCCAAGTGAGCTAAGGATTGGACTGTTGGATTTCAACATGTCCCCTCTTACTCTTAGGGCTACTTTTAGACTAGCGTTTTTTGTGGATCAGTCACAATAATCCGTCATGAATGGATCCGGTTATTATGTCTTCTATAGCCATGACGGATCCGTCTTGAACACCATTGAAAGTCAATTATGCCAGATTGTGTCAGAGAAAAAGACGGATCTCACAAACGGAATGCTGAAACTCTAGTGTGAAAGTAGCCTAAGAAGAAATTCACTTTTGACTTGTGCGTGTATATGGGGTCGGGTGAGAAAGCTGTCCGCCAAACAAGAATGTATGTGATGTGTGTGGCCAGTCTCAGTTTCTAAAGGGTAAAAGTGCTATATGCCACCTGTTTTATGTCACCTATGTCTATGTGTTACTATAGTAAACAATGAAGACAAAATAAAAAATGCAGAGATCATCTCATTTTGTCTTTTCAGGTCAATAGACCATACAGTGTGTTATCTGCTAATAAGCAACTAATATACAATTTCCAGAATGTTATTTTTAATAAACACATTGTTTTATTTAATACAAATTAATAGCAACAGCAAGCATAAAGAACATTTCAATCTGTTTAAGCACATTAATCAGCATAATCATATTTATTAGTTTCAAAACAAGTTTCTGAGTGCTTGTGTATGGCTGAACCTGCGCTGACTCTGCAAAATCTTAGTTACAGTGAGCAACAGAAGTATTTGAACACCCTGCGATTTTGCAAGTTCTCCCACTTAGAAATCATGGAGGGGTCTGAAATTTACATTGTAGGAATATTCCCACTCTGAGAGACAGAATAAAAAAAAAAACACTTGGCAATCAGCAAGAATTCTGTCTCTCAAAGACCTGTTACTGTGCCTTTAAAAAGTCCACCTTTACTCCACTCATTAATCTAACTTAGTAGCACCTGTCTGAGCTCTTTAAAGACACCTGTCCAACTCACAGTCAGTCAGAAGCCAACTACTACCATGGGCAAGACCAAAGAGCTGTCAAAAGACTCTAGAGACAAAATTGCGGACCCCCACAAGGCTGGAAAGGGCTACAGGGCAATTGCCAAGCAGCATGGTGAAAATAGATCGACTGTTGGAGCAATTGTTAGAAAATGGAAGAGGCTAAAGACGACTGTCAGTCTCCCTCAGACTGGGGCTCCATGCAAGATCTGTTCCTCACTGTATGTGGTGAATGGATCGCGGTAAATGAGCGACCTATCATATCACAATTCAATATAATTCTTACATAGAGAATAGCGTTGATCGAGAACCCAAGTGCTCAGGTGCTTGGGCCGAACACATCGGGATGCTCGGGTGCTCTACAGAGCACCCAAATATAATGGAAGTCAATGGGAGAACCCGAGCATTTAATCAGGCACCCCCTGCTCTAAAGAGGGGAGGATGCCTGGTTCATAGGAAAAGGTCAGAAAACTAATGAAAACACCACCAAAATGGTTCAGGAATAGCACGGGGAGGATGTCTGGATGCATCTTGGACTCCCAGGTCGCTGCTGGGAATGATGTTGTCCAAGTAGTACGCCAATTTTAGAGACTGACAGTAATACGCTCAAAACCAAACATAAAATCGATTTTAGAGGAAAAATCGTTAGGAAATATTTTTTCCTGTATATTTACTTGTATATAAAGTGCAAGTGCTGCCAAAAATTACAAGCAAGAGGCACTCCGATACAACCAGTATATCACATAAAAGACGGCCTCATTCACATTGTGGTACAATTGTTCATGTAGTGGCACTCCTACACTCATAAAGCCTATGCACTAAGTAAAAGGGCTGCCAAAAATTACAAGGAAAGCCAGATATCCCTCAAAGGAAGGCAAACCGAGCAAAGAGGTGTCTCCATGACAGAGATCACCAAATCCACCATATTAAGTGGCCCCTATGTCAAGATCCCGCATTTTTACAAGCTTTAAGGATGTAACGGGGAAAACCTAAGCCAGATGAGGGGCAACACCCCGAAACAGCTGTCTGTAAATGGATAACTGGCTTAGGTTTTCCCCATCAAATCCTTAAAGCTTGTAAAAAAGCGGGATCTTGACATAGGGGCCACTTAATATGGTGGATTTGATGATCTCTGCAATGGAGACACCCCTTTTGCTCTGTTTTCATTCCTTTGAGGGATATCTGGCTTTCATTGTGTTGTAGACCCAATACTGGGGCTCCACATTTTTTTTGCATATTACTGTTTCACAGGGAGCTTTGAACTTTGGATTGCTGTGTTGAGACTCTTAAATGAGGCTCCGCAGTGTTTTCTGTAGCTGGTCTCCCAGAGATCAGCTATTATTTTGTTTGAGTAGTCTCCAAGGCATTACTCCTGGTTAGCCAGAATCCTACTCCACACTGATGAGGGGCAACACCCCGAAACAGCTGTCTGTGGATGGATAACTGGCTTAGGTTTTTCCCGTCACATCCTTAAAGCTTGTAAAAAAGTGGGATATTGACATAGGGGCCACTTAATATGGTGGCTTTGGTGATGTCTGTAATGGAGACACCCCTTTGCTCGGTTTACCTTCCTTTGAGGGATATCTGGCTTTCATTGTGTTGTAGACCCAATACTGGGGCTACACATTTATTTTGCATATTACTGTTTCCCAGGGAGCTTTGCACTTTGGATTGCTGTGTCGAGACTCTTAAATGAGGCTCTGTGGTGTTTTCTGTAGCTGGTCTCCCTGAGATCAGCTATTATTTTGTTTGAGTAGTCTCCAAGGCATTGCTCCTGGTTAGCCAGAATCCTACTCCACACTGATGAGGGGCAACACCCCGAAACAGCTGTCTGTGGATGGATAACTGGCTTAGGTTTTTCCCGTCACATCCTTAAAGCTTGTAAAAAAGTAGGATCTTGACATAGGAGCCACTTAATATCTTAATATGGTGGATTTGATAATCTCTGTAACGGAGACACCCCTTTGCTCGGTTTACCTTCCTTTGAGGGATATCTGGCTTTCATTGTGTTGTAGACCCAATACTGGGGCTCCACATTTATTTTGCATATTACTGTTTCCCAGAGAGCTTTGCAGGGGGCCACTTAATATGGTGGATTTGAGTTATTATTTTGTTTAGAAATTACAAGGAACATTATATGTGAGGGCCTGCAGGTAAGCTGGCTCTGTAAAACATTATATGTGAGGGTCTGCAGGTGAGCTGACTCTGTAAAAGATTGTAGGTGAGGGCCTGCTTGTGAGCTGACCCTCTAAAAAATTATATGCGAGGGCCTACAGGTGAGATGACCCTGTAAAACATTATATGCGAGGGCCTAGAGGGGAGCTGACCCTGTAAAACATTATATGCGAGGGCCTGCAGGTGAGATGACCCTGTAAAAGATTGTAGGTGAGGGCCTGCTGGTGAGCTGACCCTCAAAAAAATTATAAGCGAGGGCCTGCAGGTGAGCTGACCCTGTAAAACGATATATGTGAGGGCCTGCAGGTGAGCTGACCCTGTAAAAAATTATATGTGATAGTGATGAGCGGGAGGTGCCATATTTTCGATTTCACAATATTTTGCAAATATTCGATTGAATATTCATCATATATTCATTGAAATCGAATATTCGTCATTATTCTATATATTGTGAATGTTACCCGAATTTATATTCGCATTGCGAATTAAACTTAGAGCTGAGTTCCTAATGGGTGTAACTTGTATTGCTAGAATTGACGAAGATAACGAATATCACGAATATAGCACTATATTCTCAATCTTCGTTATATTCTAGCAATACAACCATTAGGGACTCAGCTCTAAGTTTCATTCACAAAGCGATCATATAATCGCATTGCGAATTGATCTTAGAGCTAAGTTCCCAATGGTTGTATTGCTAGAATATAATGAAGATGACGAATATTACGAATACACGAATATAGCACTATATTGTATATCTTCGTTATATTCTAGCAACAATCATTAGGAACTCAGCTCTAAGTTGATTTCGGAATGCGAACATATACTCGCATTGCGAATTCAACTTAGAGCTGGGTGTCTACTGGTTGGCTTGCTAGAATATAACGAAGATTGAGAATATAGTGCTATATTCGTGAATTCATGATATTCGTTATATTCTAGCAACACAACCATTAGGAACCCAGCTCTAAGTTGAATTCGCATTGCGAGTAATTCAGGTTATATTAATCGCATTGCGATTACAACTTAGTCAAATTTGGGAGATCGTGATTCTCACATCCGACAGTACATTTTAGCATGGTGGCCTTCCCATGCACACGGGAAGTCGGCAGAAGCGGCAACGGGCATTGACTGGAGCGGGCAGGGAGCCAAGAATCCTCCGGACAGGTAAAAACAGCTTTTGGGGAGTGGGAAGACAACCAGAGAGCAACAAGGATTAACAAATTAAAAAAAATATATATTAATATTCGAAATAGTGAATATATAGTGCTATATTCACAATATTCGCGAATTTGCGAAGTGCCGATATTCGCAAAGAAAATCGATATTTGAATATTTGCACTGAACACTAATATGTGAGGGCCTTGGCTACTGAGACAGGACTTAGTGGAAGCTCTCCCTGACTAAGACTGAGCCGAACATGCGCCATCGGGTGCTATATAGCACCCTATGACAGTTTCCGACCAGCCAATCACTGTAATGCCAGTAACAAACATAGCTACGGCATTACAGTGAGGGCAGTACTTACCTGCACGTTTACTGGCTGCGTATCAGCCAAGAAACGTGCGGTGAATAGACTCGAGCATTGTTCTCGAGCACACGCGGAATTCAGGCCGAATACCGCCATGTGTCAAACATAGCGATGCTTGAGCCGAACTGGTGTTCTGCCCAGCATGCACGCTCAACACTAATAGAGAACTAAGAATAATTGATCCTGCCGTTATTTACTTAATCACATTTATATAAGTGTGCTGTATTCAGACGCAGAGAATACTTGCCAATATTGCTGCGCTGTAGATTTAGTCCGGGGGAGTCTTCCCTCTGTGTTCACTCCTGGCTGCTGGTACTGTCTTCTGCTTCCTCTTCTCGCGCGGCCGGTGTTCCGTTATTTTTCCCTACCTGTGAACTTCCCCTACCCTTGTAATTTCCGGTTCTGATGGCAGCCGCATCGGAAGTGATGTTTGCGGGTGTGGAAGGAGGTGTGGAGGTTTCCACTACCCTCGGACGCATGCGCAATTGGCCGTGAGTTTTCCCTACCCTAGGCGCGTTCACAGTTACCTGCGCTCGCCTGTGCTCACTCCTGCTCAGCCACTCAGTAAGCGAGCGGCGTGACACACCCCCTTCCACACCCGCAAACGTCCATTCCGGTGCGGCTGCATCAGAATGGAAATGACGAGGGTAGGGAAAGTTCACGGATAGGGAAATATAAAGGAACACCAGCTCCAGCCTGCAGCACACACGTCCAGTGGAGGCATCCGTAGTACCTGTGTGTGACGCCACACCGAAGTTTCCCTGGGAAACAACCACACCGCTTCCCCCGCACGTGTGCACTACCGGCCAGAGCTGCGCGCGCGAGGAGAAGAAGCAGAAGAAAGTACCAGCAGCCGGACATGAACACAGAGAGAAGACTCCCCCGGACTAAATCCACAGCGCAGCAATATAGGCAAGTATTTTCTGTGTCTGTATACAGCACTCTTATATAAATGTGATCAAGTAAATAACAGCAGGATCAATTATTCTTGGTTCTCTATATATGAATTATATTGAATTGTGATACGATAGGTCGCTCATTTACCGCAATCCATTCACCACATAACTAAGATTTTGCAGAGTCAGCGTGTGTTCATCCATGCACAAGCACTCAGAAACTAAATTTAAGGGGGTAGGCAATTAACCTCTTCGAACCCAACAGTGACAGGACTCACACTAAACTCTACAGTATAGTGTGGCTCCTCACTTTAACAGCAGCGCGGGTATCTCTAGCTTACTTTGATAGTTTCAAAACAAATATTAAGGTATGCTGTTCTCTTAGACCAGAAGTAAGAGTGAAAAAAATAGCAGGCAAGAACTTAGAAAAGGCAAGTATAAAAATATAAAAAAGCAAATATTGGAGGTACACATAAAAGATCCTGTTACTGACACCACCGTAATAACTCAGCTACACTAACTAATACATGAAAGACTTAGATGGGTACTCAGTGACTGGCACACTGATGCCCCACCAGGGTCAGGACCATATCTAACCAGAGTTCAAGGATTCTGATCACAATCATAAAAGTACTGTAAAGTTAATTGACTTTCAATGAAATCAGTCTCTAAAGTGGGATTGCCTTAGGCAAGCTACTGCAGCTTGCTATTGCCTCCAGCACTTCTGTTTATATGACTGTATTAACTCTGGTTATTACAAACCTATAAACTCTATTTAACTTTATTAAACCATAGCATGTATCTCCTACAAGGACCAGTATAGACTGAAGAGGGCTCCTGTATATGAACAGTATATTGGCCCCTTGCTCTCAAATAGTTCATCACAGAGCACTAACTTTATCTAAGAATTCACCAGAAATGTTGAACTATAAAATACGCCACTTTACTTATTTACTTTAAATGTAATGGACACACCCCGTCCTTTTTACAAGATGGGTTTCATAGATTCAGGACAGATGGTAGTCATTTTAATTTACAAAACTCATTAGTCCATAGTGCTACCTGTTTCTTATGGACACACATGCTTAGTTTCATCCTTCAACTCCTACTAGCTATATTTACTGTTAGAAACTTTAACAGTTACAGGGAGAGATATAACTCACAGAAAAAAGATGCACCACATGGATAAGCAACTGACAACACTGGCTAATCCCTCACTCTGGTGTTAAAAGCTGAGAGATTCGCCAATATTTCCAATCAGGAACATATCGGAGCCCCTTTAGGCACCACTACACGGTATCTCAGCATGACATGGGGTCCTACCACTAGACTACCTATGGTGTGTGAACAAGGTCTGAACAGGTATTAAGCAGCCTACAGCCCCATCCCACTCACCTGCACTGCAGGACCAACAATGCAATGGGGAACAAATGAGGCCGCAAGCTACACCTACAACAGACCATGTGACACCGGCTTCCAGGTGCAACAGAATGCTTACCAGCCATATGCAATGGCACATTCAATACATATAAAACAAGAATCACAAAATAAACGTGGCTCAATGGGTGGGACTGCTCAAACCCCAAACACTGTGGCGTGTTTCTAACTGAGGGCAGTTCCTCCGCAGATGGATCGCAGCGACGGCTATCTCAGCAAAAATTGCATACAATGGAGGATGCCGCGCGAACTACAAGTACCACACAAACATCCTACACAAAATAAACATGTGCGGATGAAAATATATAAACACATAACTCACAGAAAAAGATGCACCACATGGATAAGCAACTGACAACACTGGCTAATCCCTCACTCTGGTGTTAAAAGCTGAGAGATTCGCCATATTTCCAATCAGGAACATATCGGAGCCCCTTTAGGCACCACTACACGGTATCTCAGCATGACATGGGTCCTACCACTAGACTACCTATGGTGTGTGAACAAGGTCTGAACAGGTATTAGCAGCCTACAGCCTCCACTCACCTGCACTGCAGGATCAACAATGCAATGGGAACAAATGAGGCCGCAAGCTACACCTACAACAGACCATGTGACACCGCTTCCAGGTGCAACAGAATGCTTACCAGCCATATGCAATGGCACATTCAATACATATAAAACAAGAATCACAAAATAAACGTGGCCTAAATGGGTGGGACTGCTCCAAACCCCAAACACTGTGGCGTGTTCTAACTGGGGGCAGTTCCTCCGCAGTAGTCGTAACGGCTATCCCCAGCAAAATTGCATACAATGGAGGATGCCGGCGCGAACCACAAGTACCACACAAACATCCTACACAGATAAAACATGTGCGGATGAAAATATATAAACACATAACTCACAGAAAAAGATGCACCACATGGATAAGCAACTGACAGCACTGGCTAATCCTCACTCTGGTGTTAAAAGCTGAGAGATTCGCCAATATTTCAATCAGGAACATATCGGAGCCTCTTTAGGCACCACTACACGGTATCTCAGCATGACATGGGGTCCTACCACTAGACTATTTATGGTGTGTGAACAAGGCCTGAACAGGTATTAAGCAGGTAGGCTGCTTAATACCTGTTCAGACCTTGTTCACACACCATAGGTAGTCTAGTGGTAGGACCCCATGTCATGCTGAGATACCGTGTAGTGGTGCCTAAAGGGGCCCGATATGTTCCTGATTGGAAATATTGGCGAATCTCTCAGCTTTTAACACCAGAGTGAGGGATTAGCCAGTGTTGTCAGTTGCTTATCCATGTGGTGCATCTTTTTCTGTGAGTTATGTGTTTATATATTTTCATCCGCACATGTTTTATTTTGTGTAGGATGTTTGTGTGGTACTTGTGGTTCGCGCCGGCATCCTCCATTGTATGCAATTTTTGCTGGGGATAGCTGTCGTTGCGAACCACATGCGGAGGAACTGCCCCCAGTTAGAAACACGCCACAGTGTTTGGGGTTTGGAGCAGTCCCACCCATTTAGGCCACGTTTATTTTTGTGATTCTTGTTTTATATGTATTGAATGTGCCATTGCATATGGCTGGTAAACATTCTGTTGCACCTGGAAGCCGGTGTCACATGGTCTGTTGTAGGTGTAGCTTATGGCCTCATTTGTTCCCCATTGCATTGTTGGTCCTGCAGTGCAGGTGAGTGGGATGGGGCTGTAGGCTGCTTAATACCTGTTCAGACCTTGTTCACACACCATAGGTAGTCTAGTGGTAGGACCCCATGTCATGCTGAGATACCGTGTAGTGGTGCCTAAAGGGGCTCCGATATGTTCCTGATTGGAAATATTGGCGAATCTCTCAGCTTTTAACACCAGAGTGAGGGATTAGCCAGTGTTGTCAGTTGCTTATCCATGTGGTGCATCTTTTTCTGTGAGTTATGTGTTTATATATTTTCATCCGCACATGTTTTATTTTGTGTAGGATGTTTGTGTGGTACTTGTGGTTCGCGCCGGCATCCTCCATTGTATGCAATTTTTGCTGGGGATAGCCGTCGCTGCGAACCACATGCGGAGGAACTGCCTCCCAGTTAGAAACACGCCACAGTGTTTGGGGTTTGGAGCAGTCCCACCCATTTAGGCCACGCTTATTTTTGTGATTCTTGTTTTATATGTATTGAATGTGCCATTGCATATGGCTGGTAAACATTCTGTTGCACCTGGAAGCCGGTGTCACATGGTCTGTTGTAGGTGTAGCTTGCGGCCTCATTTGTTCCCCATTGCATTGTTGGTCCTGCAGTGCAGGTGAGTGGGATGGGGCTGTAGGCTGCTTAATACCTGTTCAGACCTTGTTCACACACCATAGGTAGTCTAGTGGTAGGACCCCATGTCATGCTGAGATACCGTGTAGTGGTGCCTAAAGGGGCTCCGATATGTTCCTGATTGGAAATATTGGCGAATCTCTCAGCTTTTAACACCAGAGTGAGGGATTAGCCAGTGTTGTCAGTTGCTTATCCATGTGGTGCATCTTTTTCTGTGAGTTATGTGTTTATATATTTTCATCCGCACATGTTTTATTTTGTGTAGGATGTTTGTGTGGTACTTGTGGTTCGCGCCGGCATCCTCCATTGTATGCAATTTTTGCTGGGGATAGCCGTCGCTGCGAACCACATGCGGAGGAACTGCCCCCAGTTAGAAACACGCCACAGTGTTTGGGGTTTGGAGCAGTCCCACCCATTTAGGCCACGCTTATTTTTGTGATTCTTGTTTTATATGTATTGAATGTGCCATTGCATATGGCTGGTAAACATTCTGTTGCACCTGGAAGCCGGTGTCACATGGTCTGTTGTAGGTGTAGCTTGCGGCCTCATTTGTTCCCCATTGCATTGTTGGTCCTGCAGTGCAGGTGAGTGGGATGGGGCTGTAGGCTGCTTAATACCTGTTCAGACCTTGTTCACACACCATAGGTAGTCTAGTGGTAGGACCCCATGTCATGCTGAGATACCGTGTAGTGGTGCCTAAAGGGGCTCCGATATGTTCCTGATTGGAAATATTGGCGAATCTCTCAGCTTTTAACACCAGAGTGAG
The DNA here is from genome assembly GCA_033119425.1 of Bufotes viridis. Lineage (NCBI taxonomy): Eukaryota > Metazoa > Chordata > Amphibia > Anura > Bufonidae > Bufotes > Bufotes viridis. The sequence goes on along the minus strand of CM065592.1, from coordinate 244,529,483 downwards.
GGATTAGCCAGTGTTGTCAGTTGCTTATCCATGTGGTGCATCTTTTTCTGTGAGTTATGTGTTTATATATTTTCATCCGCACATGTTTTATTTTGTGTAGGATGTTTGTGTGGTACTTGTGGTTCGCGCCGGCATCCTCCATTGTATGCAATTTTTGCTGGGGATAGCCGTCGCTGCGAACCACATGCGGAGGAACTGCCCCCAGTTAGAAACACGCCACAGTGTTTGGGGTTTGGAGCAGTCCCACCCATTTAGGCCACGTTTATTTTTGTGATTCTTGTTTTATATGTATTGAATGTGCCATTGCATATGGCTGGTAAACATTCTGTTGCACCTGGAAGCCGGTGTCACATGGTCTGTTGTAGGTGTAGCTTGCGGCCTCATTTGTTCCCCATTGCATTGTTGGTCCTGCAGTGCAGGTGAGTGGGATGGGGCTGTAGGCTGCTTAATACCTGTTCAGACCTTGTTCACACACCATAGGTAGTCTAGTGGTAGGACCCCATGTCATGCTGAGATACCGTGTAGTGGTGCCTAAAGGGGCTCCGATATGTTCCTGATTGGAAATATTGGCGAATCTCTCAGCTTTTAACACCAGAGTGAGGGATTAGCCAGTGTTGTCAGTTGCTTATCCATGTGGTGCATCTTTTTTCTGTGAGTTATGTGTTTATATATTTTCATCCGCACATGTTTTATTTTGTGTAGGATGTTTGTGTGGTACTTGTGGTTCGCGCCGGCATCCTCCATTGTATGCAATTTTTGCTGGGGATAGCCGTTCGCTGCGAACCACATGCGGAGGAACTGCCCCCCCAGTTAGAAACACGCCACAGTGTTTGGGGTTTGGAGCAGTCCCACCCATTTAGGCCACGTTTATTTTTGTGATTCTAGTTACAGGGAGAGAGCTGCACCAGAAAGGACACATCCATGTGAAATTCCATATTAACCTTATTAATATAAATCTAGCAGAGCACTTGGAGCAATAATTGGGGAGATCTCTGGATCTCTGTTAGAAAAAGATTGTCATGTAAAATATGGTACCTGGTTTTCCTTATTTTCATTTTTTTTTAAATCATGGGAAAACCCCTTTAGTGTGACAGTGGGCACATATCATATGTCCACAGATAAGACCTTAAAAGCTATGACTATCTCTTCAGAACAACCTTATAAGCTGATTTACAGTGCATCCATATCAAAGCTGATATTGATTTTGATATAACTAAATCATCTTAAAACTTTATTCAGCAAAGGCCAGAGAGGGAATGAAGAAAGAGCCATTAGATGACTGATTTATCACTAGAGTTGAGTGTACCCGAACTGTATTTTGGGGTGTGTACCCGAACATTTTCAAAAAAGTTTGGGTTCGGGTCCGTTGTTCGTGATTTCTTCCTGCTTTCTGAAGGGCTGCACAGCAGCCAATCAGCAAGTGTTTTACTTCTTGTCCTAAGAAGCCATCACACCCTTGCCTACTAATAGCATGGCTGTGATTGGCTGAGTGCAGCATGTGACCCAGCCTCTTTATAAGCTGGAGGCACACGTCAGTCTGAATTGAGATTAGAGCAAGGTTGCTGCTGGTGCGATCAGGGACAGAATAGGGCAGAAATCTGAAGAACCTGTGCAACTTTAATCCACAAGATACAGCACATAGAGAGGGAGGGAGCCTCAGCAATCCAACATTTCTGTACCCAGCCACTGCCAGGGAGATTTTTTTTGTAATTCATCTGTTACTAAGGTGGGGATCAGTGGCCATTTTAGGCACTGCAGTGTACTGCATGTCTGCCAGCCTGCCAGAGACATCAACCTAATCCTATTTTGCAGCTCAGTGAAGGAAAAAAACATTTTTTTCTGGCTGCCAAGTCCCCTATATTGCCTTTTGTATGTTTAAGGGGTGACATAGTCCATTTGTTTAGCCTGGGATCTGTGGTGCCACAGAGCACTTGTGCATACTGTAACGGACCGTTGCTGCAGACAAGGGGTAAAAACCGTTTAGGCGATCGGCCCCCTTTACAGAGATATAGGCACAGCTACTGCAGAACACCAAACTCCCGAACTGGATACAAAATAGCACTCCAACTCCCGTACTGGAACCTCCCAAATAGCTGCTAGCAGACGAACAGGAAAAGCAGACAATCAGCTTACACTCCTGGCAATCAGTCTCTAACAGTATACAGTGAATCCCCCCAAGAACGAGACGAGGCTCCGTATTGATGGTAAACAGGAATTCTCAGTTTTATTAAGGGCTACCTGCTCGGTATTTATGCAGGTCTCCCACCTGGTGGACACTCCCCTAGGGGACCAGAAGGAAGACTGCGACACAGGGATACAGCAGCCAATCACATACATTGGGACAATACAGACACCCCCAGCATATCCCTCCCCTCTGCCTGTGATACCATCACCCTACATGGGTAATGCAATCATCACAGGCAGACGAATACACAATGTCTTCTGTCCTGGAGACAATTGAGGAGTCATTCAATTATCTCTCAGGACAAAGGGAAATCGCCAATACACATGTGGGGACAATAGGACAGACATCACTATTCAATATACAATGTCCCACCCTTTACAATACACACAGACATTTCAGAGACAAGACTCCATTATGCACATGGGGACACAGAACAAGCATTACTGTTAAAATACACCAGGTAAGACACATTACATTAAAACTATACATTTAACATATCCCCAGATAGCTCAGGTCTGAGCGCACATTATTAAGTGAATGGCGCTCAGACCACACGAATACAGTTTAATCGCCATGGAGCCAAAGTCTTTACAGTCAGTTTCATACGAATGGGCTCCATGGGATTCCTATCTGGGGTATAACACTTTCAACCAAAACTACCGAACCCCAGGCAGAAAAGCACGAATTAAGCTTTTCTGCAGGTAAAAAAAGATGTCTTTTAACAGGGGGCCATAGTCCAAAGGCAGCAGGCGAGCAACCAGGTTTCTCCAATGCAATGTGGCGAGATTGGTCTCGTCACACATACAATTCACTAAACCGTATATTCCATTTCAGCTAGTGCATCAGTGTATTTTAGTTAAAAAAAAGTGGTCATCCATATTTGACATTTCTGCGGTGAAATAGAGAATCCGTGTAATTTTGGGGGAAAAACCATATTCCTTGTCCATAAAACAGTTCTGCATACACTGTCCAACAACATATTTTATATTTCTGCATGGAAATAGTGCTTCTTTGTTTTTTATAGAAAAAAAACGTTATTCAAAGTCCACCAAACAGTTTAAAATACCCATTACAACCATCTATTTTACATTGCTGCTGTGTATTTTTTGACAAAGGAGTGGTAATCCTGATCCACAGAGCATCTTGAAATACACCGCTTAAATACCGATTTCACATTACAGCCGAGAAATAGTGCATTATTCTTTTTTGTGTGAAAAAAGCAATAGTCTTTCTTCACAAAGCAGTTGTACATACACGGTATAAATATCTGATTTAAATTTACAGCAGTAAAAAACATTTTACATTTTGGGGTTTTATTGAAAAAAGCTGTGTTTTAGGCCTAAAAACAGTTGTGGTGACCAAGTCCGTGTTCTGGGTCCCCAAATCTGGTGTCCGTACATAGTATAAATATCTACTTTTAATGTACAGCAGTTAAAAACTGCATTTTGGGGTTTTATTGAAAAATGCCGTGTTTTAGGCCGAAAAAACTGTTGTGCAGCCATCGTTTAAATACATATTTCCAATATATAACAGTCAAATACTGCATTTGTGAATTTTGGTGACCAAACCTGTGTTCTGGGTCACCAAATCTGGTGTCCATACATAGTATAAATATCTACTTTTAGGCTGGGTTCACACGGATTGACGCCCGGATTGGATTCAGGTGCGTTGCGGGAATATGCGCGATCTTTCCGCGCGTGTGCAAACTTTTGTAATGCGTTTTGCATGCGTGTGTGAAAAATTGCCATGTTTGGTACCCAGATCTGAAGCTGGACTTCATCACTGAAGTCCGGTTTCGGGTTGAGTATTCTGGAGATTTTATTATTTTCCCTTATAACATGGTTATGAGGGAAAATAATAGCATTCTTAATAAAGAATGCTTTGTAGAATGAGGATTAAGGGGTTAAAAATAAAAAACGTAACTTACCTTAGCCACTTGATCGCGTAGTTGGCGATCTCTCTTCTCTCTTCATGCTTTAGCTGTAGTGTAAATGACCTGTGATAAGGGCACATCACATGGTCCAATCACATGGTCCATCACGGACAAATAATGAGAACATCAAATAAGGGACGTGGGCATGGTCGTGGTGGTGTTGGTGGAGCTCCTGTTGCTGGGAGAGGACGTGGCCGTTCAGTGCCAACTACCGCTCCAAGTCAAACACCTTCCTCTGGTGCGAGTAGGCGACAGAATCTGCAGCGTTATTTGATAGGCCCAAATGCTCTACGGATGGTGAAGCCAGAACATGTACAGGTGATAGTAGATTGGGTGGCTGACAGTGCCTCCAGTTCCTTCACAGTATCTAACACCCAGTCCTCTGCAGAATGCTCAGAGTTGCCACCTGCAGCCCATGCCCATCAGTCTTCCACCTCACCCCCTTGCAAATCAGCCAAGCAGTCAGAGCTTCAAATCATGCAGGAAAGTCTCATACTGTTTGATGACTCTTTTGGCAGGGTTTCCCCGGCCCATCCACCTAGCCTTGCACCAGAAGAGAAAGACATTGAATGCACTGATGCTCAACTACTTTTGTTGCAGGATGAGGACTTGGGAATACCGCCACAAAACGTCTCTGATGATGACGAAACACAGGTGCCAACTGATGTGGCTTTCTACAATGTTCAGACCGATGAGGAGGGCAGGGGACATGAATGGGTGGAAGATGATGTGGAGGATGATGAAGTCCTAGACCCAGACTGGACTGAAGGTCATGCTAGTGAGGCATGCAGTTCTGAGGAAGAGGTGGCGGTCGCACAGAGGCAATAGCACAGCAAAAGAGGGAGCAGGGTGCAAAAGCGCAGCGGGCGTTCCAGAGACAGTATGCCTACTACTGTCCACCGCACGCAGGCACCGAGCACACCGAGGCCTGCTCCAAGGAGTTCATTGGCGTGGCAGTTCTTCACACAATGTCCTGACGACAAGCTACGAGTGGTTTGCATGTTGTGCCATCAGAGCCTGAAGCGAGGCATAAACGTTCTTAACCTGAGCACAACCTGCATGACCAGGCTACCTCCACCTCTGGCATCACCGTGGCACCTGGTGACCAGCAAACAGAGGATGTTCCACCAACACAACCACATACGACACCATCACCAAGCATCTCCACCATGTCACACGGCAGCATTCAGCTATCCATCTCCCAAATATTGGAGAGAAGGAGGAAATACCCACCTACCCATCCTCGACCCCTTGCCCTGAATGCCAGCATTTCAAAATTACTGGACTGTTTCAAACAGCTGATGGCGGTGGCTGTTCCCCAGTACGTTGTTCCCAGCCGCCACTACTTTTCCAGGCGAGCCGTCGCTTCCCTTCACAACCAAGTGGAGGATAAAATCAAGTGTGTGCTGCGCAACGCCATCTGTGGCAGACACATGGACCAGTAGGCACGGCCAAGGTCCCTATATAATTGCACACTGGGCAAACGTAGTGGCGGCTGGGCCCGAGGTGGATAGCGGTTTGGCGCATGTCCTTCCACCACCGAGGATCGCAGGTATTATTCGTTGCCTCCTGTTGCTTCCTCCTCCTACACATCATCCTCCTCCTCCTACTCCTATTCTACCACCCCCACATCCGGTCATCGAAAAAACCTCACCCCCAACTTCAGCACAGCCCGGGGTAAACGTCAGCAGGAGATTTTAAAACTCATGTGTTTGGGTGACAAACCCCACACCGCACAGGAGATTTGGAGGGGCATAGAACAGTAGACTGATGAGGGGTTGCTGCCGATGAGCCTCAAGCCCGGCCTGGTGGTGTGAGATAATGGGTGAAATCTCGTTGCAGCTCTGGGACTAGCCGGTTTGACGCACATCCCTTGCCTGGCGCATGTGCTGAATCTGGTGGTGCAGAAGTTTCTTAAAAACTACCCAGACATGTCAGAGCTGCTGCTGAAAGTGTGGTCAGTATGTGCACGCTTTCGGCGTTCTCTCCCTGCTGCTGCTAGCCTGTCTGCGCTACAGCGTAACTTCGGCCTTCCTGCTCACCGCCTCATATGCAACATGCCCACCAGGTGGAACTTCACCTTACATATGCTGGAGAGACTGTGCGAGCAGCAGCGGGTGATAGTGCAGTTTCAGATGCAGTATGCACCGGTCAGTAGCTCTGTGGATCAGCACCACTTCACCACCAGTGACTGGGCCTGCATGCAAGACCTGTATACCTTGTTGCAGTCTTTGGAATACCAACATGGCCAGTGCTAATGACGCCGTTGTTAGCATTACAATACCCCTTCTATGTGTCCTTGAAAAAAATATTATGGCGAAGATGGAAGAGGATGCGGCACAGGATGAGGAGGAAGAGGAGGCATTTTACAGGGTTTCAGACAAGTCATACAGAAGTGGCTCAGAGGATGGGTTCCTGCACCAGCAGAGGCCAGGTACACATGTGGACAGCCAGGGCACACTTCTGGAGGAGGAGGAGGATGAGGTAGAGGAAGAGGAGGAGGAACCGGTTTCACTGCAGGGTAGCATCCTACGCAGCTTAGGGCCATCACTGGAGCCTGGCTGGGGTGATACGGATCCCCGGTACAAGGACAATGTGCCCACCTTAATTCCCCTACTGGAGCGTGATGGGAAGATGCGCGACTACTAGCGCACGCTGGTAGACACGCTCCTGAGGGCATTCCCAACTGACATGGGGGGACAAGTGGAAGCACAAGGCGAAGGCAGAGGTGGAGGAGGAGGAGGAAGAGGTCGCCAATGCAGCTGGGTCACGGCCAGCTCCTCAGACAGCAGGGTTAGCATGGCCGAGCTGTGGAAAAGTTTTGTCACCGCGCCACAAACTGCACCACCAGCTGATAGGGAACGTGTTAGCAGGAGGCAGCATTTCAACAACATGGTGGAGCAGAACATCTGCACACGCCTCCACGTACTGACTGATGGTTCTGCTCCAGAACTTGCCCTTTATGCCTTGGAGGTGCTGGCCTGCCTTGCGGCCAGTGTATTGTCTGAACGTGTATTTAGCACGGCAGGGGGCGTCATTACATACAAACGCAGCCGCCTGTCCACAGACAACGTGGACAAGCTCACGTTCATTAAAATGAACCAGGCATGGATCCCACAGGACTTGTCCGTACCTTGTGCAGAATAAACATTTAAAACTGCCTTGCCCTCAACCGTACATTGTTGTACTCCAGGGCACTTCTTTATTGAATCCTCTTTTTTTTAATTGTACCATTATTTTGGGGCGAACCCCAAGTTGAATGAACCTCTCCTCTATCTGGTTGTCAGGGGCCTAAAATTCTGTTAATCGCCTGCTGCTTTGGTGGGTGACATCAAGCTTGATTTTCTGCTATGGGACCTCTCTCCTCTGTCTGGCTACTTGGGCCTAAATAACTGAAAGTGGCCTTTTCCATTGCTGGGTGACATGGAGCCTGATTTTCTGCTATGGGACCTCTCTCCTCTGTCTGGGTGCCAGGGACCTACATTTCAGATAATCACCAGTTGCTTTGGTGGGTGACATTATCCTCTTTATACTGTCAAATAACCTCTACATTGTCTGGTTGTCAGGGGCCTATATTTTGTTTCATCGCCTGCTGTATTGGTGAGAGACATTTATCTCTTTATTCTGTCAAATGACCTGTATATTGTCTGGTTGTCAGGAGCCTATATTTAGTTTAATCGCTTACTGCATTGGTGGGAGACATTAAACTCTTTATACTGTCAAATGACCTGTACATTGTCTGGTTGTCAGGGGCCTATATTTTGTTTCATCTCTTGCTGCATTGGTGGGAGACATTAAACTCTTTATACTGTCAAATGACCTGTACATTGTCTGGTTGTCAGGGGCCTATGTTTCATTTAATCGCTTGCTGCATTGGTGGGAGACATTAAACTCTTTATACTGTCAAATGACCTGTAAATTGTCTGGTTGTCAGGGGCCTATATTTTGTTTCATTGCTTGCTGCATTGGTGGGAGACATTAAACTCTTTATACTGTCAAATGACCTGTACATTGTCTTGTTGTCAGGGGCCTATATTTTGTTTCATCGCTTGCTGCATTGGTGGGAGACATTAACCTCTTTTTACTGTCAACTGACCTCTCCTCTGATAATGGCCTGTTCCATTGCAGGTTGACCGGAGGCCTGTGTTGCTGTTACGGGACCGCTCTCCTCTTTGCAGGTGCCATGGTCCTGAATTAGTGAATGAGGCCTGTGGCACTACTGGGTGAAATTAATACTGTTTTGGCATGATTGTAACTCTCCTCTTTATGGGTGACATGGGTCTGAATCTGTGAATGAGGCCTGTGGCATTGCTGGGTGAAATCAATGCGGTCTTGGCGTGATTTTAACTCTCCTCTTTGTGGGTCCCGTGGGCCTGAATGTTTGAATGAGACCTGTGGCCCTGCAGGCAGACATGATTCCTTCTTGGCTGTGATGACAGCTTCAACTCCCATGTATGGTTGCCATTGGCCTGAGTCTTTAAGTGAGGCCTGTGACACTGCTGGCAGACATGAATCCTTCTTGGATCTGATGTGAACTTTAACTCCCATGTATGGTTGCTATGCCCTGAGTCTGTGAATGAGGCCTGTGGCACTGCAGGAAGACATGAATCCTTTTTGGCTGTGATGAGAACTTCAACTCCCATAGCATTCCCACCTGACGCCACCCCAACCTCCTATTCCACCTCCTCCTCCAAGTTGCCAATTGATATTGGTTAATTTTTATTTATTTTATTTTAAGTCATTTCCCTATCCACATTTGTTTGCAGGGGATTTACTTACATTTTGATGCCTTTTGCAGCCCTCTAGCCCTTTCCAGGGCTATTTTACAGCCTTTTTAGTGCCCAAAAGTTCGGGTCCCCATTGACTTCAATGAGGTTCAGGTTCGGGTTCAAGTTCGGGTCGAGTTCGGATCCCGAACCCGAACATTTTCGTGAAGTTCGGCTGAACTTCTCGAACATCCAGGTCTTCGCTCAACTCTATTTATCACAGAAAAGGCTTTCTGCAGTTGTTGTGTATTGTAAAACATAGAAGCTGCAGAAGGAAACAAAGCAAAATATTTATTAAAGACCTAATACAAAAATGTTACCTAGCCCAAACTAAATGTAAATCAAGAATGCAATAAATAGTTTCAAAGGTGTCCATATTTTAGTGCAGCTGGTCATTTATTTTCTCTTTCTCTCATGGTTCACAGTTTTCTTTCTTAGTGTAAGTCAATGAACAATTCATTGACTTACATGATAGCTCTACTGAACATTTTAGATTATGTTGGTCTAGAATGGGTATCATGTGGGGACTGGAAGATAAAGCTGTTGTTATGGGAGGCATTTTGGATACTAAAGTTAGACACAAGATATCCCAATGGACTCAACTTTAGAAGTGACTTGTTTTATATTTACTATATTTTTTTCTACTTATATTTGTGGTTTATCTACTCCCTTCTGGTCCTCAGCTGTGTCAACTGACCAACACTGACTCTCTAAATAACACAGCATCTTATGTGTGCATAGGAAGGCAGATTCTCTATTCATTCCTATGAGACCAACACTGTCACATGACACAGCTGAGAACCTAAAGGGAACTCACAAATACATTTACCGGTGAAAAGATTCAGTGAAATTTACATCATGTATCTTAATAACAATCTAGAGAATAACAATTTGGGCTCATGCATGTATGAACGTATTTTCTTTTCGTGTCTGTTCCATTTTTTTTAGCGGACCATATGCGAAACCATTCATTTCAATGGTTCTGCAAAAAAAAAAATGAAGTTACTTCGTGTGCATTTCATTGCCGTATATCCATTCTGCAAATAATAGAACATAGAGAGAGAGGGCGGGAGGTTCCCTAATCGCTAGGCAGGGATGAAACCACTCCTCCCTCTCTAGGAGGAAGGGAAGTTCAGTCTAGTGTGAGCTGCACACAATTACACAACTAAGGAGCAGTTCTCAAGGAAATCATCTTACCCTGTGGATTAAAAAAGCAAAAGTGACAATGTATGTGCCAGCCCGTGAAGGAAAAAGTATATTGGACCTTGCAGAATGTACAGCGGCCACAAAGGAGGATTGCAGAGCATCTGTCAGAGAAACACATTTGCACTAAGGCTACAGACATCTCTGCATGTGGTGGGAGCAAGCTTCAGGTTCCCCACCATAACTAAGGGATAGAAAGAGCCCTTTGTTCAGAGACTGTATTCCACTGAGGAGATACAGTATATATCCAAAGATAGAGAAAGTGTACTCCTTAGACCAGTAAAGGAGAGAAAAAAAAAACAGCCTCTCATACACAGCCTTGGGAATTACATTTGCAACTTGAAAAGACTGCATTTCATGTACTGTATATAGAGCTTGTGTGAATCGTGTATTGAACTGCTTCAGTGAACTACTGTACAGTGGATTTCTTGCATGAAACCTGGCTTTGTCATTGACCCAAGTTTCAGGGATCCCTGCCTTACACCTCATAGCAATCACTAACAGTGGGTTTTTCTTTTAACACCATCAGGAAGGAGAACCCCAACATCAGGGAGTACCCAAAGGGAAGAACAGTTGTGTCCTTTGTATCACTGCACGGCCAGAAAGCATCAGAACCGTGAGTAATACTACTCTCATCCAGCCACACTTAGACATGCTCCCGTCTCTCATTACACTTTTTTAACAATAAACACTGAATAAACAATTCCTTTGTAATCAGTTTATACCATTCTGCATGGGCTTGTGTAATCGAGTGATGGCCTCCTCCCAACCCTTATAGTATTTGCCATGATCTATTTTTAGGATGATTGCTAATTGAAAAAGCTGGTACAAAATATATGAATTTTCGATTTTTAATTTGCTTAGAACAGATGTAGAAAAAAACCTACCATTTTTTTTCTTTTGATCAGGAGAATAGAGGACAAGACCAGGGCTTGATTGCGAGGCTGATGAAATACGGGACTCCAAAGTACAGTGAAGAAACCTTCAGTGGTGAGACTACAATGCTTTTGGGGTTAAAGTAACCCTTTCAGTAAGTAAATAAACCATACAAACACAAATCGCTGGTGCAAAATGGACATTTTTGGCAATAAAAACGTTGGTTTGTGGGGACAGGGAGGCCCATGCATAACGACTAACAAGGCTCCATATCAGAAGGCCGAACTTGCTTATAAAATTCATGATTAATTCCATAAGTTCCATAACTCTTAGAGTCCATAAGACAAATGTTAAAAACTTAATAAATACTAAACATTTAAATAAAAACAAAATGAGGATAATTAGGAAGTTGGCCAAGGGAACAATAAAAAGGGAAAGGGTTACGTGGTGGTAAAAAAGAGGAAATACTAGTACAACTCATTAAGTAGTATTAGTTAATTGTAAATTCATGTGCATTTGACCTCTTTTGTGTTAAACTTTGTTTGTTCATTCATGCTTTCAATATTATGGTTTATTAAAAATGCAACTGAAAAGAATTGCTGAACAAATGAACAAATATATTTAATGGACTGTTGACCTTACTCAATAACAAGCAAACAGCACGCAGATATGCAGTAATAAATATTTAATCCATGACGAAATTGCTGTTCCTCCTAAATTCAATCAGAATTTTAAGTAATCAAGTCTAATTTTTTTAACATCTCAGTTTACAGAATCATATCAATTTGCTAATTAGATCAGCAAAGATTGATGTGCCGCTTATGATAACTGGAGAAGAAAGTTGCACGGCAGCCTCTGCACACAGCTCAGAATGGACTGTTCATTCAAGACTAATGAAGTGACAAATACTGTTAAACTGTTAATGATAATCATGCTAAAAGAAAAAGAGCAAAGAGCTCCCGTGATGAAGGTACATTTAATGTGCTGCTTTTACACTATTTTTTTTTAATGAACTGTGTATGAACGACTTTAGCTACACACAGAGCTGTCAGCATTGCCTTGGCCTCAAGATCAGAAGCAGAAATAATTGTCACTGCCTGATACAAAGTCAAGAACTCCAAGACAGGTGTCAAAGGTGTACCGATTCGAATATTCTGAATGTTCTTATGAAGTCTATCAAAGGAACCTTTTAACTCAGCACCCACACAAGTCTGTGGAACCAAACTGCATCTCTGTATTCCTGTGCAGTGTATCTACCATGTGTTATCATTCTCTTTATATAGAACTATTCTACGTATAAACTTTTTAGTTCTATACACATATGGAGGTGGGAGCATTAATCCATAGACATCAATTATCTTTGATATTTATGTGGCTAATGAAATCTTTCAGTTGCTAATTGGCACCATGTTTGCCTCCTGTTTAGAATGAGGATATTTTGTGGTCATTTTCCTATTTTCAAACATTACATATCCAGACTGCTTATTTCAATCTAGGGTTAATTTCTTCATTGCTTTTCCTGCAGAATGTGCCTTTTGTTGCCTCTGGTCACAACAAAGATGCCCTGTGGTATTGTAACAGCAGGACGGCACCACCTGTTTCCAAGCTGATAGACTTTTTGTCAAGTGCCAAGCTCTTGATCCAACAGCACACTCTTTCCAAAACCTCTTAAGCATTACTCTTCTCTGTAGAAATCTGACAGTTTCCTTCACCACAAATTAAATGTGAATTTCTCTGTAACCAGATGGACAGGATAAGTACAATGATGAGGATCATCAAAATTATACTAAGATACAAAACGTAACCTTGATGTGAAAAGGCATCATGGGTAAATATCTTCCACACAAACATGCGTTCCAGTCTTTTCGTGGTAAGAAAATATTTTGACAGATTGAAAATATAAGAAATGGCCTACATGGGACAAAATTTCACTTTTGAATCAGCCTAACTATGCAGTGATATATTATACAACCTTAAAGTATATTGTATATGAATTAGGAATGAATTAAAACCAATATAACATCAGTTTATGTTTGCCTGTTTTTTTCTTTAGGGTATGGCCCCATGGAAGAAATTACGCTGCAAATTTGTTGCGGAGTTGTAAAAAATCTGCAGTTAAAATCCGCAGAATAAATTTATATTTAAAATACGCATTGCACTGTTGATTTTTTACACAGCATGTGGATGAGAGTTAACTTAATCTAATCCAGTTTGAGTTACAGTCATGTGAAAAAATTAGGACACCCTTTGAAAGCATGTGGTTTTTTGTAACATTTTTAATAAATGGTTATTTCATCTCCGTTTCAACAATACAGAGAGATTAAAGTAATCCGACTAAACAAAGAAAACTGAAGAAAAGTCTTTTCAAGATCTTCTGTAAATGTCATTCTACAAAAATGCCTATTCTAACTGAGGAAAAAGATAGGACACCCTTGCCCCTAATAGCGAGTGTTACCTCCTTTGGCTGAAATAACTGCAGTGAGACGGTTCTTGTAGCCATCTACCAGTCTTCGACATCGGTCTGAGGAAATTTTACCCCACTCCTCAATGCAGAACTTTTTCAGCTGTGAGATGTTTGAGGGGTTTCTTGCACGTACAGCCCTTTTCAAGTCACCCCACAGCATCTCAATGGGATTCAAATCTGACTTTGACTTGGCCATTCCAGGACTCTCCATTTCTTCTTTTTCAGCCAATCTTTGGTTGATTTACTAGTATGTTTTGGGTCATTGTCATGTTGCATGGTCCAGTTCCGCTTCAGCTTTAATTTTCTAACTGATGGTCTCACATGTTCTTCAAGCACCTTCTGATACACAGTAGAATTCATCGTGGATTCTATGATGGTGAGCTGACCAGGTCCTGCTGCAGCAAAGCAGCCCCAAACCATGACACTTCCACCTCCATGCTTCACAGTTGGTATGAGGTTCTTTTCTTGAATGCTGTGTTTGGTTTACGCCAAACATGTCCTCTGCTGTTGTGTCCAAATAATTCACTTTTGGACTCATCTGTCCAAAGAACATTATTCCAGAAGTCCTGGTCTTTGTCAACTTTATCTCTGGCAAATGTCAGTCTGGCCTCGATGTTTCTCTTGAAAGCAAAGGTTTCCTCCTTGCACACCTCCCATGCAAGTTAAACTTGTACAGTCTCTTTCTGATTGTAGAGGCATGTACTTCTACATCAACAGTAGCCAGAGCCTGCTGTAGTTCTCGAGATGACACTTTAGGGTTTTTGGAGACCTCTTTTAGCATCTTGCGGTCTGCTCTTGGGGTGAACTTGCTGGGGCGACCAGTCCTGGGCATGTTGGCAGTTGTTTTGAAAGCCCTCCACTTGTAGACTATCTTCCGGACAGTGGAATGGCTGATTTCAAAATCTTTTGAGATCTTTTTAAATGCCTTCCCAGACTCATAGGCTGCTACAATCTTTTTCTGAAGTCCTCTGACAGCTCTTTTGCTCTCACCATGGTGCTCACTCTCACTTCAACAGTCAGGAGCACACCAAACTAAATGTCTGAGGTTTAAATAGGGCAAGCCTCATTCAACATGCAGAGTAACGATCTACTAATTATGTGCACCTGGTGTGATATACCTGTGTGAGATCTGAGCCAATTTAAGAGGGAATACATGTGAGGGTGTCCTATCTTTTTCCTCAGTTAGAATAGGCATTTTTGTAGAATGACATTTACAGAAGATCTTGAAAAGACTTTTCTTCAGTTTTCTTTGTTTAGTTGGATTACTTTAATCTCTCTGTATTGTTGAAACGGAGATGAAATAACCATTTATTAAAAATGTTACAAAAAACCACATGCTTTCAAAGGGTGTCCTAATTTTTTCACATGACTGTAACTGCTATCGTAAAAATGGAAGATTCAATATCTGAGGGTTAAATGACTACAATCAGTGTTACCACCGATCACAGACATTAGCTTCAGGTGTCAGCTGTGTAAAACAGCAGGAACCAGTGGATATGGCACTGCTCCACTCCGGAATGGGCACCATTTTTAAAGACCCGACATGCATTGTACATATGCAGTGCATGACGGGAAGGGGCTAAGGGTACATCCAAATGTGATATAATTTGCAATAGAAGATTCACTGAAGGACTTTGCCACAGATTTGTGTCTATCATTCATTGATTTGCTATACGCAGGTCCATGGCAGCAAATACACAACCTTTTAGTCCATTGTTTATATACTCTAAAGTGAACCTACAGATATTCGATGTGTTATTACTACTCATAGTTAAAAGTGAATGTCCACCCTTGAGCACTCTTTAGTTTTATAGTTTAGTAATTTCTGAATATATGTTTATAACATTCAGAGCTCCATTATTCTGAAACAAAAATTCACATCTTCTGCTCAAACATAAAAGATAAATTAAAATGATGGATGCCTGCTGTTTCAGTCAATGGGTGTGGTGACCCTGTGTCAACCAACTGGTTTGCCTTTAGGCTATCCTAAGGCATTATCCTGGAAGCTCCCTGCTATTTAACCTTTAACTCCTTTACAGGGATTTGGAATTCACTACAGGGAGTCACCAGGATGTAACCTTTTGGAGCAGTCCAGATGTGGTTGGTAGCTGACCCACTGGCAGGCAGAATCTTTGAAACAGTCCAAGGTCAGGGCAGGCAGCACATGGTCAGAATCCTGGAATCAGGCAGAAGTCAGTACATGGGCCAGACAGACAAATACAATGTACCTTATCAGGATTTGGCAAGCTAGTAAACCTATTGCTCAAGCACCCTCCTCTAGGCAAAGGTGCAATAAGCACCTTGAGGTGACCAGCTATAGGTTCTAAAAATTAGGTTGGGCATGTGCAGGCCCTATAGGCAGATAGGAGAGGTCTGCCCAGTATGCGCAGCCACGACCTGTAGCGGAGGACCAGACACAAGACTCTGTTGACTTGACCCACTGCAGGAGGGCCTGTGGGTCCACACTGCTGGATGAGGAGCAGCAGCAGCATGAGTAAATAGGAGACCATGCCCACCCAGAGGAGCGGGACAGTGGTGAGCAAGGGCCACCAGCATAACACCTGCAGCCACCATGCAGGGATCTTTAGATACTACATACTGTTACTATATTAAACTCAGCAATAAACAGCATACTCCAAAGCTCCACCTAGTGGCGGCTGTAGGTAGCCAGAATTTTATAATTTAATATACCTATGCAGAGTATATGGAACGCTGCTGTGGAAACAAAGCTTTATAAAAATCTGTATCATAACTTTAAACAACGCAGAATGTTGAGTAATTTGGAGTTTGAGAAGGAAAAGTGGTCCAGTTTACAATGCAATTGTATGAAATTGGATGTACATAGGAGAGCATATTACTCTACTATTCCTACTAGAAGTTTATGAATAAATTCTCTGCCGCAACAGCCTGTCAGATTGTTGTATTGCATGTATGAAAGTAGCCTAAAATAATAAATGTGGTAATTTCTTGCTGCACACTGCACATGAATTCTGGAGTATTAAAGAAAACTCTATGAAAAAGCAGTGCGATCTGCAGGCAGCATGTTAAAGAGCAGGAGGAGCTGAGCAGACTGACACATTGTTTTGCGGGGAAAGATTCAGTAAAACTTGTAATTTAAACTTCTGCCTTTTCTAAACTTAAGACCACCCCCAAGGACACCTATCAGCGACTGACCTCTATCTCTATATACACACGCAGGGAATGCTATCAATCACTTTTCCATAAAACTATATATTAATCTGCTTAGCTCCTCCAGCTCTATAACATGCTACCTGCAGCATGCATTGCACTTTGCGGTGACAGATCCTCTTCAAAGTAATAAATCTCCATTTCCTTTTTCTTGTTTGTTATCATTAATCCAAGTAGGACACCAAAAAGGTCTTTTTCGGAACTAACAGAGGGATGGATGGAATATTTTAATGATTTTTTTTTAAAGAAAAAAAATTAACAGCACAGTCTTACGTTTTTAAATAATATTAGGGATAGACTCCTTATAATAAAGTTTTAAGAAAAGAGTCAAATATAGTAGGCTACAATTGAAACCGTCATCTGCTCCACGGTCTAATTAGTCTGGAAACATGGCAGAATAACAGCTGTTATTAGGTCTCTCAGTGAGTGATACATGGCACTGAGCGACCTTATGATTATTTTAATTACCATGGAGGTATCTGAAGTGAGAACAGTGATGAATGTGATGCATTCTATGTGCCACAAACCATCCTCACCCAATGTCCCTGCACAGTGCTGAGCCATATGAATGGTGTTTGTCTTCATCATAACAGCATTGCCCTCCAGCTCCTGAGCTAAACAAACCTGCAGCCCTTCCATTAGTCCACCGCGACATACTAAATAATGCAAAACGCATCACTACAGTCAAGAAATGGCAGCAAGGTTTGTCCGTTTATTGATTCGCAAGTTCTATCGACAATTTGGTTATGCTTATCTTCTCATATCATACCTTATTTTAGGCGAGACAAACCAGAATTCTTGAGGGAAATGCATGATCTTCAGTGGACAACAGTAATAAGTTGAAAGAGCATAAATTAATGTTTGCCATCTTGACCCTTTTTTAACTATTCAATCTCTGTAGCTTCTTCTTTCTAAAGATGGCATTGGCGCTCCACGCTTCACAGTAATTCACATACACTGGAATTCATATACTTAATTAATATAAAATTGATAAAAGTTTCAGTAAAAACATCGAAATGCATAAAAAACTTGATTCTCATATATGGAAGAAATAAAAAAAAGCTATGTCTATGGAAAAATGATAATCGTTATAAAAAAAAAGAAAAGCTAGTAAATAGATCCATTAAGTATCAATCCAGGAAGCTGTTCAGATTACATTTACAAAATATATATTCATTGTTGTTGGAAAGTCCGCACCTAGCAATTGTGACTGGAAAATGTAATAAAAATAGACAATATAAAGTCTTCATAATATAGCAGGCTCTGACTGAGCAGCTGCATTGCGTCATTATGAGCGGAACTTTCAATGTATTAATCTTGTCCTACCATTGATGTAGGGGAACAGGTGTGATTTGTCTGAGTACATGGTTGCGCTTACCTAAACATTTGTTTTTATTTTCTTATTTCTGATTCCGTGGACATATAAAGCAGTTAAACGGGTTGTCCAGCCCTTAAGACTTTTCATCAAAAGCTGGGACCTAAAAATCGGCTGCACAAGGTGGGAGAGGATCTGTAAGGTGAGTATAACAAACTAAAGGACATTTACTATGACCTTTATTGTGGCATAAAAAAGTCGCACATTATGGCGATAACATATAACTTATGACTTTTTAGGCTTCTCGCCACTAACAGTTGTGTTCAAAATTATTCAACACCCAATGCTGTAAAGGGTTTTAGGGAATTTAGTGTACATTTGTAATTGTGTTCAGAATTAAATCTTACAAGGACTTTTTAAAGAACCAAATGCAACTAAAATGACATCAATTGTTTTTGTAATACAGTATTAAATGTTTTTTTTGTGATTTCTTCATTGACACAATTATTCAACCCCTTAAAGACTACCACTCTTAAGAACAGAGGTTCATTCAAGTGTTTTCGATCAGGTATTGAAAACACCTGTGGAGGTCAAGGAGCAGCAATCAAGCATAATAAGCACCAATTAGGCAGATTTAAAATGACTGTGATACTCAGCTCCTTCTAGACATTTACTGGGGTGTTTACAAGCATGGTGAAGTCAAGAGAATGGTCCAGGAAGACAAGAGAAGAGGTGATTTCTCTTCACAGGAAGGGCAATGGCTATAAGAAGATTGCACAGATGTTAAACATACCAAGAGACACCATAGGAAGCATCATTCGTAAATTCAAGGCAAAGGGCACTGTTGAAACGCTACCTGGTCGTGGCAGAAAGAAGATGCTGACTTCGACTGCTGTGCGCTACCTGAAGTGCAAAGTGGAGAAAAGTCCCCGTGTGACTGCTGAGGAACTGAAAAAAGATTTGTCAGATGCGGGTACTGAAGTTTCAGCTCAGACACTAAGGCGCACACTGTGTAATGAAGGCCTCCATGCCAAAACTCCCAGGCGCACACCCTTGCTGTCTCCAAAGAATAAGAAAAGTCGACTGCAGTATGCCAAAAGTAATGTGGACAAACCACAAAAGTTTTGGGATAGTGTTCTGTGGACTGATGAAACAAAATTAGAACTGTTTTGGCCCATGGATCAACGCTATGTTTGGAGGAGGAAAAACAAGGCCTATAAAGAAAAGAACACTTTGCCTACTATGAAGCATGGCGGGGGGTCAATCATGCTTTGGGGCTGTTTTGCTTCTAAAGGTACAGGGAAGCTTCAGCGTGTGCAAGATACCATGAATTCTTTTCAGTACCAGGAGATATTGGATGAAAATGTGATGCAGTCCGTCACAAACCTGAGGCTTGGGAGACGTTGGACCTTTCAATAGGACAATGATCCCAAGCATACCTCCAAGTCCACTAGAGCATGGTTGCAGATTAAAGGCTGGAACATTTTGAAGTGGCCATTGCAGTCACCAGACTTAAATCCGATTGAGAACCTTTGGTGGGACTTAAAGAAAGCAGTTGCAGCACGCAAGCCTAAGAATGTGACTGAACTGGAGGCTTTTGCCCATGAAGAATGGGCGAAGATACCCATAGATCGCTGCAAGACACTTGTGTCAAGCTATGCTTCACGTTTAAAATTCTGTTATAACTGGAAAAGGATGTTGTACTAAGTACTAAGATTGAATGTCACTTGGGGGTTGAATAAAACTGATAATGATGTGAGCACAGAAAAGACATTTGTGGTTATTTCATTATAAATGTTATGTTATATTTGTCTGACTTACAAGTGACTCTTTGATTTAATTGTAAACAAGATGACTGAAATGATCAAAATCAATGTCAAACTGGCCAAAACACTCAATTTCAGTGGGGGTTGAATAATTTTGAACACAACTGTATCTGAAGTGGTGAGAAAAGGTGTGGGCTTAGCGGGAGGGGGAAGGGCTTTGCGCTGCCCAGAGGATTTACTATAACTTACAATAGAAACTGACGTAACTTAGAACTGGTACCTGGCTCGGTTACCCTTCATTTTCTGGTATACAGCAGGCCAGACATGTGCTTAAAGGGGTTCTGCGGGAATTAAGAAAATTAAAATACTTAAATATTACTTTATTATAAATATATTCTCAAATACCTTTCATTATTTATAATGGCTTGTTTTGTCTGGGGAGCAATCAACAGGGGAAACAAAATGGCCACTATCCCATTAGTTCACACAAAATCTGTCCTGATTACTCATGAGGACAAGTTACTTTACAACACAGAGATAAAGAGCTGCCTCCTCCTCCTCCTCCTCCTCCTCCTCATCTCTATTTGTCAGGGATTATGATCCTTAATACAGATGATAAGAACTTTAGCTGAATCTCTGGGGAATTTAGTTAATGAGGAGACATGAAGTACAGAGAGGATAGACAGGACAGACTGTGGTAATGTGTGGCTATGGTAATTGAGACTGTAAACAAGTGCTGCTTTTCAGTAGCCACAGCCCCACCCTCCTCTCATGTCTCCTCTTCTTCTCCATTCCCACAGAGATTCACCTGTATTCAGGATCATGATTCCTGACAAGCAGAGCAGAGAGGAGGATAGGGCAGCACTATGGCTCATTGTGGTGAAGTAACTTGTCCTCCTGCGTGATTATGACAGGTTTTGTGTGTACTGATAGGACGGCAGCCATTTTATTTCTCCTAAAGATTGTTCCCTAGACATAACAAGCTATTCTAAGTAATGAAAGGTATTTGTGAATATATTTAATATAAAATAATATTTAAATATTTTCATTTTTTTAATTCCTGGAGAACTCCTTTAATTTATTAAGAGGCTCATCTCAAATCAGTACAGGGCAATCAAGACTGGCGTATGGTTACGCCAGTCTTAATAAATCTTCCCCACTCAATTTGTTATTGTCAGGAGTGCTCCAGGAATTAAAAAAATGAAAATATTTAAATATTTATGCATTATGCATGGCTGTGCTGAGAGGCTTGCCATGCCGACCAGTGAAATCCTGGCTGGTCAACCTGTCAGTGTGACATTCAGGGTTATGACTCTGTGTTCAATCTTAGAGCTGGCCCGGTGATTTAAGACTGCCAATTCCTAATTGTCTTGCCTGTGATTTTCTATATTGTAGTCCTGATTACTGAGAAGCCTCCTTTTCACCATTACTTCATTTGTACTCCTGGTATCTGACTCTAGCCAGTTTTCTGCATTTCTCATTTTCTGTTTTGGCCTCTTCTAATTATTTCTGATATACTCACTGTGGCTTGCCCTTTGGTTAACCTTTTGATTGCTGATTTTGCTTTATTTGTCTCTCCTGGTCTTGACCTTGCTTGTTCACTTCTCTTTATATTCCTGGTCATTCTGGTAAGTCTGCTTCTAGCGAGCTTGCACCAGTAATCTGTTACATTACTCCACAGACGAAGCCTGGGTCCTACCAGGTTCATCATGCCTTGCAGCGAGCTCTGGTGATTATGGTCTAAATTAAAGCTGCCTTACATTTAGACTGGAGGTGGATGGTGGTGGACCGAAGTTATGTAGAGGCCAGCTCCTCTTTATTAGTGATGAGCGGCAGGTGCCATATTCGATTTCGACGAAATTCGCGAATATTCGAATGAATATTCGTTTCATATTCGTCGAAATCGAATATTCGTCATTTTTTCTAGTTATCGCGATTAACATGCGATTTAAATAATCGCATATTGCGATTTGTACTTAAGGCTACTTTCCTATTGGTTTCTTATCTAGAATTAGCGAGGATGACGAATATGACGAATGTATTCGTCTATTCCTCAAAACGAAGATAACGAAGTATTCTACATCTTCGTTTTAGCTACCTATTCGTCAACTTCGCTAATTCTAGCAATCAAATAGGAAGGTTGACTATAGAGAGTGAGACAGCTGTGTTAAATTCGCTATGCGATTTTTTTTTTTTTTTTAATAAATAGAATACTTATAATAATTTTATCAAGTAATATAATTATTGTATTATAAAAAAAAAAATCGCATAGCGAATTTAACACAGCTGTCTGGTAAGTCATCCTTCCTATTTGATTGCTGCTAGAATTAGCGAATAGCGAAGTTGACGATGACGAGACGAATAGGTAGCTAAAACGAAGATGTAGAATACTTCGTTATCTTCGTTTTGAGGAATATGACGAATACATTCGTCATATTCGCTATTCGCTAATTCTACCAAGCCAACCATAACTTCTGTGCTCATGGAGCGTCCCCATCACCATGGGAACGTCTCCATATACTAAAAATGTACTGTCGGATTTGAGGAATTACGTTGAAATCGCAATGCGATTAATTCAAGTTATATTAATCGCATTGCGATTTCAACTTAGAGCTGGGTTTATAATGGGTCAGCTTGCTAGAATTAACGAAGTTAACGAATATGGAATATAGCAGCAGTGCTAAGTTGAAATCGCAATGCGATTAATTTAACTTAAAGTATTCGCATTGCGATTTCAACTTAGCACTGCTAGTGCATAGCTATTAGCTATAGCTATACTCCATATTCGTTAATTCTAGCCTATGTAAGATAGCAGTGCTAAGTTGTAATCGCAATGCGATTAATATAACTTGAATTAATCGCATTGCGATTTCAACGTAATTCCTCAAATCCGACAGTACATTTTAGTATATGGAGATTCTCCCATGGATGGGGACGCTCCACATGAGCACGGAAGTCGGCAGAAGCGGCAACGGGCACTGACTAGAGCAGCCAGGAAGCCAGGAATCCTCAGGACAGGTAAGAACTACTTTTGGGAAGTAGGAAAGAAAAAAATATAACTAAAAAAAAAAAAAAAAAAAACGAATATTCGAAATAGCGAATTTATAGCGCTATATTCGAAATATTCGCGAATTAGCGAAGTGCCGATATTCGCTAAAAAAATTCGCTTTTCGAATATTCGCGCTCAACACTACTCTTTATAACATTGGCAGATCCACCGCCAGCACACAGGCACCTAAAGCACCAGTCATAATAAATTACCCCCATAATTTTCACTTTACATAACCTTTCTACAGTGTGTACAGTTGAAACTTCAAAATTAAATATGTCTTTGGCTTTTCCTGTGGAAAATTTACTTACAGTAACAAGAAGGTGAATGAAAGAAGGCCCACCACTTTCTGGTAGATAGAACCTAATCAATCGTCTCATTGCTTTAAAAGTGAATGATCCAAAAAGTGTGACCAGCACTTTGTTGAGTCTTTTTATTAGAGATATAGACCATATTTTTCACCCTATAAGATGCACCCCACCAAAAAAAAGTGTAGGGGAAATGGCAGTGCGTCTTATGAGGCGAATGCTGCCATTTTTACTTTGCTAACACTGATACATCGCCGGCTGCGATGCTGCACAGTATGGCCCGCAATGTATCAGTGGGGAGGGAGGAGGGGCTGGAGGCCGGCAACTTGTGTTGGAATTGCAGCGGGGCCCGGTGCAGTCACTGTTCTCTATTACACCGGGCCCCGCTCACAGCAGTATTCATTAGGGGAAGTCATGAGTAAAGCTTTGTTAAGCTATAACAATCCTCTACATCAGTAGCGCACGTAGTACTCACTATGAAACTCCCATAGCAGGCAGAGCAGGCGCGTGACAGAGTGAGTGACGTTACACTGCTGGCCGCCCTGCCTGCTACGGGAGTTTCATAGTGAGTTTTACGTGTGCTACTGCTGCAGAGGATTGCTTTACCTTAACAAAGCTTTACCCATGACTTCACTTAATAAATACTGCTGTGAGCAGGGCCCGGTGTAATAGAGAACAGTGACTGCATTGGGCCCCGCCGACAAGTTACCGGCCTCCACCCCCTGTATTGGGAGGTCATTATTTACATAAAGAAAAGTGTTATTGGGAGGATCTGTGGATGACACATATATAGCATAAGATGCTATATATGTGTCATCCACAGATCCCCCCATAGCAGTGTCATCCACAGATCCCCCCGATAACAGTGTCATCCACTGATCCCCCCCATAACAGTGTCATCCACAGATCCCTCCATATCAGTGTCATCCACAAGTCTCCCCCCATAACAGTGTCATCCACAGATCCCCCCATAACAGTGTCATCCTCAGATAGCGCCCATAACAGTGTCATCCACAGATCCCCCCATAACAGTGCCATCAACAGATCCCCCATAACAGTGCCATGCACAGATCCCCCCATAACAGTGCCATGCACAGATCCCCATAACAGTGTCATCCACAGATCCCATATAACAGTGCATCATCCACAGATCCCCTCCATAACAGTGTAATCCACATATCCCCCATATTAGTGTCATCCACAGACCACCATTAGTTCAAAACCCACCAAAAGCACACCTTTTGGTTCAAAATATTTTTTTTCTTATTTTCTTATGGGCAGGGGCGTCTTCTAGAGCGAAAAATAAGGTATTTAACTGTTTTTGTGTAACAACCAATATGACTGCCGTTAGAGATGAACAAAGTATTGAAAATTTTCTTAAAAAAATAAATCTGGTATACCCAGGCCACTTTGCCTAATCAAATGCATCCCACTTGGTGGCACAATCTCAGTGTGAAGGCTGTGAACTTAAATTGCAGGAAGAGTGCACGGAGAGTGTATCGCTGTGTGCATTACGTTCTAATGCACCCTCATTCATAGTTAATCCATTCTGTAGGTACTGTGCTGTCAGTATTACAGGCAGGTGTAATTTATCGCCGTCTACCTCACTGTGCAGGGCACCAAGATTCCTAGCTAATCCCTTCTGTTCGCTATGGAATTACTGTGCATAAATATTACAGGTAAATAAAAGCGTCAGGTCTAATTTATTGCCATGGGCTTAACCGTGCAGTGCCCAAAGATTCAGTGGCAGCAGCAGTGGCAGTAGTGGTCCTATAACATAGCGGCGAAGGTAGTAACAGTGGCTTTAAGGCTGTTTATGCTTTTGTTCTTCTGATCAATCAGAAGTACATTAAAAAAATCTGTATTTTGAGCATTCATAAAGCCTCTTTCAGATGGTCACTATTTGTCAGTGTTTTGCATGAGTATTTGATAAGTAATTGTAAACCAAAAACAGGTAAAGGTCCAAAACAGAGATAAAATGTAATAAGATTATTTTCATCTGATCTGATGTTTTGGACCCACTCTGGCTTTTGGCTTACAAATTCTCAGCAAATACTGATGCAAAACACTTACCAAACAGTAACTAAAAGAATGTATTAGCTACGATGAATTTTGGTCGAGTTGGTGGAGTGATTTGCATGGTTAATTCCAATAACCAACATTCCTTCCGTATGGCAATAATCCAGCTGTCATGTTTGATACAACAAGCAGGTATGGCCCATCTGGTTTTAACCCATATACATATTGAGAGCAAAATAATATAAAGTTCATGGTATAGATGGATCACAGACCTTATGGAGGGATCCACATGGGCTAAAATTTTGTTGCACTGCACAGTTAACGCAGTATAAAATGACAAATAATAACATTTTCCATAACAGAATGTGGTAGCTAGGAATGATCAATTTGGGTCCAGTTGATGGAGCGATTTGTCTGGTAATACCGTCGTAGTTCCAACCATAAACGATTGCAATAACGACGCAGACAAATTTTTTTCGCTAAAAGGACATATTAGCTATGATGAATTTTGGTCCAGTGGGTGGAGTGATTTGTGTGGTTCATTCCGATAACCAACAACATGCCTACCATATGGCAATAATCCAGCTGCCAGGTTTGATCCATCCAGCAAGTTCGGCCCATCTGGTTTTAACTCAAATACAATGAGTTATTTGACCCTAGGTGTTCCGCATCCAACTTCCTTAAGTGCCTAGTGGCAGTCAGCACTAACTGTTTTGTGATGCCCTTACATGTCCGGGGCTGCACATGTGCTGCACTGAAGGGATCGCCGTGTGTCTACCCTTTGCCGACAGGTGTGGGCTACCCACTCAACGTAGTTCGTCATGAAGACTGGGGATTGTAATACTGGAGCAGACTAATTTATTTGGTAAAAGACAAATTTTTTAAAATAAAAGACTAATTTATTCGCTAAAATACAATTTTTTTCGCTACAAGAATAACTTTTTAGATGAACAAATTAACTTGTGGGCAATTCTGATGTGCAAAGAATCTATTTATTTGCACTGCCCGCAGGATGTTAAATAAGACTGCTTTGTACCACTAAATCACAGTAACTGTTTGGCTAACAGAAGCTGTTAAATATCAATGTGGACACACCACAAACAAGAGAATAAAAACAGGTGTATCACCCCAATTTGTGAATCAAGGCCTAATAGAATTGCTTATCTATTAAACAAGGTGGACATCCCAATAACAGTAGAACTAGACAGCTTATTCACCCCAATTTGAGAGTCAAGGCGTAAAAGAATTGCTTATCTATTAAACAAGCTGGATATTCCATTAACAGTAGAACTAGACAGATTATTCACCCGAATTTGAGAATCAAGGCTTAATGGAATTGCTTATCTATTAAACAAGGTGGACACCCCAAAAGCTTATTCATCCCAATCTGAGAATCAAGTCATACATTGAGAATCAGGGGGTAATAGAATTGCTTATCTATTTAACAAGGTGGACACTCCAATAACAGTTAAACGAGAAAGCTTATTCACCCCAATTTGAGAATCAAGACCTAATGGAATTGCTTATCTATTTAACAAGGTGGACATCCCACTCACAGTTAAAAGAGAAAGCTTATTTACGCCAACTTCAGAATCAAGGAATTGCTTATCTATAAAACAAGGTGGGCACCAGAATAACAATAGTATTAGACAGTTTATTTACCCCAATTTTAGAATCAAGGTGTAATAGAATTGCTTAACTATTAAACAAGATGGGAAATCCAATAACAGTTAAATTAGACAGGTTATTCACCCCAATTTGAGAATCAAGGCCTATTGGAATTGCTAATCTATTGAACAAGGTGGACACCCCAATAACAGTAGTATTAGACAGCTTTTCACAATTTGAGACTCAAGACTTAAAAAAATTGTTTATCTACTAAACAAGGTAGACACCCCAATAACAGTAGTATTAGACAGCTTTTTCACCCTAATTTGAGAATCAAGGCATAATAGAATTGCTTATCTATTTAGCAAGGTGGACAGTGTTCAATTGGATTCTGTAGCTCTGTGCCCTACACAGGTATTGATGCAAAGTGGGTTGTCTCCTATAGATCCCTTCAGCTTCAGAGTACAGAGCCTGCACTGTCCCTGCAGTCTCCCTATCCAATATTTCACAATTAAAGGCTTCTAAAAAACTGTACCTAGCACCTGTCACATCTCTCCCTATTCTCAGCTTACAGTGAAATGTCTGACACCGCATTGGATGATGCTTTTATAGGGCTGTGACATCACAAGGGCTGGCTATCTGTTGATTGGCTGTCTGGATGGCATTATAGGTGATCTTGCGTTCCGGAGCTTCTTACTTTCACTTTGTAACACATGTAGCCGCCATTTTAGTAAATAAGTGATTCGTTACCTCAAAGTATGAGGAAATTTGCATTCATTGCAAATTGAATTTTTCCTAAACTTCAGATCCAATTCCACTTTGGATGCTTTGATTCGCTCAACAGTCAACACCTGCCACTATTGCACCTAGAGGAACTATGAGTCGCATATTTTATATTCTTGAAAAATAAACCTGTCTAGCTGTATAGCTATATGGGAATGAGTACAGTATATATTGCTGAATCAATAGAGTAGTTTTTTAGAAGAGTTTGGAAAAGGTGCAGTCAGAGTTTCTGTAGGAGCTCAAATGGTGGTCATATTGGTTGAGGTTCCCCTATCTTCTCCTGAAGCAAATATAACTAATACTCTATATCTTTTTATACTTTTAGTTGATATAGAGATACTTCAGCCGTCTCTTATATTTCTTTAGGGATATTTTTTGCCAAGTTTGTTTCATTCATGTGTTGAAACAGGTTTTATCTGTCTTTATATAAATCACAAAAAGAGAGAAAGCTTAACCTGTTTCTCAGCGATGGTATTGTTAGGTTTTTCATGTGACATTGGCACAGCTACCAACGAACTTCCTTTTGATCTGATTACAGCAGCTGTTAGTTTATAGCCATAGATTCCATGCTGTGCCAAAAAGTGAGACATCAATGGCTCACCTTTACTGAATTATTACCTGTGGAGTATTGCAAATATTTGAAATGTCTTCTGTTTGATAATGTCAGCGGGTTGCAAATTCTGCTGTGGGAAACATGTTCTGCCCATGTAGCCGCATACTTAACACTATTTCTATAACAGCATATTACAAAATTACAAATGAGAAGTTGTCCCATTCCCCCCCCCCAACAAAGTTTTAACCGAGAAGGTAAGAAGTAGTTATTAAAAGGGTTATCCCACAAAAAATATTACTATGCAGTGAATAGGGCATTTCAAATAACTATTTTAACATACTTGCATAAAAAATATTGATAGGTTTTATATGCATTGCATTTTCCTATTTAGTAGGGCCCCCTGCTGTTTATCCTGTGTCCGAAAGTCTTGTCCATCTTCTCTTTTATTCAGTGGTGGACAGACATGCTCAGTAGCTTCCCTGCTCCCTTCCTCCTCTCAGTGCTGGTGTAGTGCTCTCATAGTGAAACAGGTGATGCATCCAATATACCGTATATTTATTTACATGTCCCAGTTTCTAAATTCATATAAATGCTATACAGCTTTCTCTAGAAAGTGGAGTTGGAATCTATGGGGGTGCATGGCATGCCCACTATCTATTAGTGGAATTTCTGAGGATGTGTGTGAGAGACTATATTCTATTCATAGGAGGAGGAGGTTAGAAAGAGCTAACTGCAAAGCACTCCTGTGAGATGCAGGAGCTTGGTGGTATAAGACAAGTTGCTGCCCATCTATGAAGAGCTGCAGAGAGGTGAATTAAAGGCAAAAAGAGGCCGAAACAGCCCTGTATTGGTGCACTTAAAGAAAATGTCCCATCAGAAAATGACCTATTGTTTAATTCACATTTTTATGTATAAAAGGTTTTTCCCATGAAAAATATTCCACAGTTTTCAAACCAGATCTTAATTGCATGTAATAGAAAATGTAGTATAGCCACTGAATTATTTAATAAAATGTATCTGTATAGTGGCACCTACTTTTTTTTTTTCTTATTTCTTTGTCCTGCTCACTAAGATGGCCGCACATGGTCAGTTTCAGAGGCGGCTCTAGACTTTGTGAGGCCTTAGGCGAAACTCGAATGTGAGGCCCCCACGAACATCATTGGGATGCTCGTGATCTCCTGTATGGCGCTCCGGCTCAGTCCTCAAGAAATAAGCTGTGTCAACCGCTACATGGAGATTTGGAGTGGTCAACACTCCCCCTCCATGTATCTCTATTGAAGACTCAGAGATACACAAGTGCTACAGGAGATCGTGGGGGATCCCATTGGACGGACCGCCCCCCCCCCCCGATCTGACACTTATCTCCCATCCTTTGGATAGGGGATTTATTTTCCTACCACGGAGTACCCCTTTAATATGCAATGACATCACAGTAAAGGGTTAATATGCACAGTGACAACACAGTACAGGGCTTATATTTACAGTGCATATTAACACTTTGCATTGGCCCTGGGTGTACTGAGATGTCACAGTGCATATTAACCCTGTACTGTGATGTCACATTGACATTGGCATTGCATTAACCCTGGCTGTACTGTATGTGACATTACTGTGCATATTAACCCTGTACTGTGACTAACAGTACAGAGTTAACATGCACAGTGAGTGACATCAAAGTACAGGGTATACACAGTGATGTTACAGTCAGGGTTCCCCCCACCATCCACCCATGGCCTGCTGCCCCCTTTGGCTGTCCTCACCCAGCTCTGAATCCTCCTTCTGCAAATTTCAGGGGGGGGGGGGAGCTGGAGTATCTCCTCTCCTACATAGCGCCACATACCTCCTACATCCAGTGATGTCACCTTTGATGTAGATATTCTCTTTTCTCATCTTCTCCATTCAGACCAGACCGCCATGATGATTTTTCACCCATCTCCCGTCTCTGCAGAGATTGAGAAACAGACATTAGTTTCCCTATTTTCCAACATCTTCACATCTTCTGAACACCCCATCCTGCCACCCCTAATACTGTGCCCACTGTGCTCTCCAATACTACAGTTGAGCTAATGTCTCCATAACATATGCCAGTATAAAATACCCCTACATAGTCCCTCAGTAAATAACCCCATAGTGCTCCTCTCCCCCTCCCCATAGTGCCCCCATAATGTGCTGGTATGAAATACCCCATCTTAGTGCCCCCAGCACATGCCTTCATTGTGCTCCTATGCCTCTACCCCATAGTGCCCCCCATAATATGCCAGTAAAAAATGCCCCTTCTTAGTACCACCAGATTCCCCCATAGTTCTCTCTCCCCCATAGTGCCACCATAATGTGCCAGTAAAAAATGCCCCTATGGTGCCACCAGACGCCCCATAGTGCTGCTCTCCCCTACAGTGCATCCCATGTGCCAGTAAAAATGCCCCCTTAGTGCCAGATGCCATAGTGCCTCCAATAATATGCCAGTAAAAATGTTCCTTTAGAGCTACCAGATGCCCCATAGTGCTGCTCTCCCATATAATGCCTCCCAAAATGTGACAGTAAAAAATTCTACCTTAGTGCCAGATGCCATTGTGCCCCCTATAATGTGCCAGTAAAAAATGCCCCTTTAGAGCCCACAGATGCCCCCATAGTGCTCCACTCCCCTATAGTGCCCCCAAATAATGCCTATATAGTGCCAACAGATGCCCAATAGTGCTACTCTCCCCTACAGTGCCTCCTATGTGCCAGTAAAAAGGCCCCCTTAGTGCCAGATGCCATAGTGCCCCCTATAATGTGCCAGAAAAAGAAATGCCCCTTTAGAGCCCAGAGATGCCCCCATAGTGCTCCACTCCCCCATAGCGCCCCCAAATAATGCCCATATAGTGCCACCAGATGACCCATAGTGCCACTCTTCCCTATAGTGCCCACTATATTGTGCCAATAAAAAAAGGCCCCTTTAGAACCCCCAAATGCTCCATAGTCCCACCTCCCAAAATGGGTCAGTGAAATATGCTCCCAAATGATGGGCCAGTAGGAAATGCTCCAGTTGCTGTGCCATCTAAAAAAAAATAAAACACTTATACTTACCTGAGTCTGGCAGCAATGTGATGCAGGCCTTTTCCGGCCTGTGTCCCTCACTCTGTGCTGGCACAGCTGGCCACTCTAAGTGGCCTAATGGAAGAGCTGCCTCTGGTCAGTTTCATCCTTCAATTGCTTCATAAGCTAGGGAGAGTTCTCCAACAGAAAGGACATACCCCTGGGCTGCAGCAGAAAAGATACTTCTGTTGAACTGCCAGCTTGATATAAATGTACCAGAACAATGAATGTGAAGATCTCTGGATCCATGTGAGGTACAGGGCTGTTTCTAGCTTTGTTAGAAAGTGTTTGTCATGTACTATATGATGTCTGATTTTCATTTTTAACAATAATCATGGGATAACCCCTTTAACATATTTTTAAAGTATTTTTGATGATGTTATTTTTAATTTTCCCCATCACTATCTATATTTAAACAAAAAACTTAAAATCCTGCAGTTTTCACACTGGCCACTAATTCTAATAGGCGCCACTTCTTCATCTGTACAGATCACTTTACTGCACTTACAGTACTTGCTTATAGTAGTTATACAGAGAGATTATATCATTATAGGCAGGATTAAAATATTTGATAAAGAGTACATGATCCACCATTCACAATGGGTGATTTTCAAATTCTATATATTCTTCCCTTGTACAATGACCTCTGCACAGATCACAGAGCATGCCTAGAAAACTATCCCATAGAAGTCAATGAGGTCCTCTCCTGACCATTGTGTCTATGGATCATGGGTCTGTGTAAAGCAATTTTCCCAATACTCTCTAAACATTGTTAAGAAAAGATCAAGCAAGATGGCCATCCCCATAACCATGTTCAGGAAATAGAATAAATAAATCTGCAATCAGAAAATCAAAACAGATTAGAAAAAAGGATATGTGTCACTATTTGGTTTTAATTGGCAGTAAAAAAAATTGGTGACACAGTTCCTTTAACACAGCAATGTGCATTACACCAGATATTTTAATTACTGAGATAAACAACCTTTATTCAATACACAAGACAATGGGAAAATTGGATAAAGTCAGAGACTCCATATTCATCAGGTATCTGATAAAGCGATTTGACTAATCTGGAAATGTTATTTATGGCTTTATTATGTTGTCTTATTAAATTAAGTAAGTACACTACAAGGACATTATTGGTTGTGTTTTTAGTTTTCCATCCCCTTTTTTGCTTTTTTACTCAATGGAGTAGCCTTTGGGGACGGAGCTGCAGCCTTATTATCTGTGAATTGCCCATTGCACAGTTACGTTACTGTTATACCTGCACAATCACTAAGAATGAGAGCAAAATTGTTTCTGTTTGCTATTAAGATGTAATAAGCATTGCTGAGAGGGTTAATAAATGCATGTATGTCATGTTTGGGTGTTCACCTACTTTGGGGTGCGTAGTATAGTTTTTACTTATGTCAAAAGACTTTTCTTCAGTTTCTTGGAATAGAAATATTGCTAGCAGTTACCTTAGAAGGAAAAACTAAGGATAATAAAGCTCCCGTTTGCCTAAGTGTTCTAAAATATTTTTCTGCTGCCCATCAACCACCACACTAAATTATAAAGTTGTAAAGAGTCAAGTAAATCGTCTAGTAGGGAAATTAGAGATTTGTGGTCTGTTGCAGGGATTTTTCCATTTTGACATCTACTCATTGTCTTTCGTTCAGTCGTAATTCTTCCAGGAGATGCCAGTAAAGATTTTGTGTAAACAAATATTTTACATTGCAAATTCAATGTGGCAATCAGACACACTTGAATAGTTGGAGGCAACAAATCAATGTTTTCCATTGTGTCCAAAACAAAAAGTTTTAAGTTCTTAAATGTCCTTTCCCATAAGGTAGTTATTATTATTATTACTATTTTTATCTCTAACACATTTATAGTAGTGTGACATGGATCGCCATATCTTGTATGTCATAAATAGCTTGAGGATTGGTCATAGATCCACCACTTTAGTCTACCATATTCCAAGTCAGCAATTATTTTTTATTAGGACTGCACAATATTTTCTGATCTCAGGACCTCAATACCATATTGTACACCTCCTCAAGGGACACAAAAATACTAAGATGGTATTCCATTCTGAGACATTTATGGCATTTTGACAGGTATACCACAAATGTCTGACAGATAGAGGTTCCACTTCCTGGGACTTTCATAAAAGAGATTAGGTGGCCACATGGCTCTCTCCATACACGTCCACCTCTGTCTCCAATTTTCCTGGTCTCTGGAGGGACAAACTTAATATCTATATCAGATATTAAAGATATATTCTGTGGATACGTGATAAATGTGACAAATGGGAATACACTTGCCGACCGCCTAACGCACGGATGCGTCCAGGCGGCGGGAAGTTTGTTCCTCCTGGACGCATCCGCGCGTCATCTCGCGAGACACGAGATTTGCTGTGAATTCACAGTGGCGCGCGTCTCGGCAGTTATACTGCAGCCCGCCAGCGATGATCCATCGCTGGCAGGCTGAAGATGGTAAATAAAAAGCATCAAACATGTATATCAGACGCTGTTTTGTTAACAGCGTCTGATATACCTGCTACCTGGTCCTCTGGTGGTCCCATTTGCTGGGATCGACCACCAGAGGACCAGGTAGCTATGTAAAGTTGCACCAAACACTACAATAACCCCCCCCCACCTATTAACCCCTTGTTAACCCCTTGATCACCCCATCCAGACCCCCTGATCACCCCCCTGTCATTGATCACACCCCTTGTAAGGCTCCATTCAGACGTCCATATGTGTTTTGCGGATCCGTAGATTCACGGATCCGCGGATCTGATCCGCGGATCCGCCGATCTGCAGATCCTCAAAACACAGACACCGGCAATGTGCTTTCCTCATTTTGCAGATCCGCACATTGCCAGAACTATATATAAAATGCTTTTTCTTGACCGCAATTGCGGACAAGAAAAGGACATGTTCTATATTTTTGCGGAACGGAAGTGCAGACCCGGAAGCGCGGATCCGTAATTCCGGATCCGAGCGGGACAAAGTCTGTCCCCATAGAAATGAATGGTTCCGCAATTCCGTTCTGCAAACAGAATTGCGGACGTGTGAATGGGGCATAAGGGTACCTTATCACCGCCAGTTAGTTAGCTACTTGTTAGGTAGCTAGCGCCCAGCCCACCGCACAACAGTCACTGATTTTGGCAGAGATTTTTTCATCCACATTGATCGATGCGAATGAAAAAATCTGTGCCGTTCATATATTTTTTTTTCAGCCCAGAGGCTGAACAGAAAAAATCTCATTACCCGTATGCTCAATATAAGGAGAATCGCAGAAACTCCTAATGCTGGCCATACGTGTAATGATTGCGGAGACTCTCAAATGCCAGGGCAGTACAAACACCTCACATGTGACCCCATTTTAGAAAGAAGACACCATAAGGTATTCCGTAAGGGTATGGTGAGTAAATGTAAAATTTTATTTTTGTCACAAGTTAGTGGAATATGAGACTTTGTAAAAAAAAAAAAAAAAAACAATTACCGCTAACTTGTGCCAAAATTTTTTTTTCTGTGAACTCGCCATGCCCCTCACAGAGTACCTTGGGGTGTCTTCTTTCCACAATGGGGTCACTTGTGGAGTAATTATACTGCCCTGGCATTTTAGGGGTCCTAAAGCGTGAGAATCCAAATGTGTAAAAATCCCTGTGAAATCCTAAAGGTACTCATGGGAATTAGGGCCACTTGCGCATCTTGGCTGCAAAAAGTGTCACACATGTGGTATCGCCGAACTCAGGAGAAGTAGGGCAATGTGTTTTGGGGTGTATTTTTATATATACCCATACTGTGTGTGAGAAATATCTCTGTAAACTACAACTTTTAAAAAATGTTTATTCAAAGTTGTCAATTTACAGAGATATTTCTCTCACCCAGCATGGGTATATCTAAAAATACACCCCAAAACACATTTCCCTACTTCTCCTGAGTACGGCGATACCACATGTGTGCCACTTTTTTGCAGCCAAGATGCGCAAAGGGGCCCTAAAACCAATGAGTACCTTTTAGGAGGGCATTTTTACGCATTTTTCTTCTCACGCTTTAGGGCCCCTAAAATGCCAGGGCAGTATAAATACCCCATATGTGACCCCATTTTGGAAAGAAGACTCCCTACGGTATTCTGTGAGGGGCATGGCGAGTTCACAGAATTTATTTTTTTTGGCACAAGTTAGCGGAAATTGATATTTTTTTTTTTTATTATTTTGTTTTTTACAAAGTCTCATATTCCACTAACTTGTGACAAAAAATTAAATTTTACATGAACTCACCATACCCCTCACGGAATACCTTGGGGTGTCTTCTTTCTAAAATGGGGTCACATGTGGGGTATTTATACTGTCCTGGCATTTTAGGGGCCCCTAAAGCGTGAGAAGAAGTCTGGAATCCAAATGCGTAAAAATGCCCTGTGAAATCCTAAATGTACTCATTGGTTTTAGGGCCTTTGCGCACCCAGGCTGCAAAAAAGTGTCACACATGTGGTATCGCCGTACTCAGGAGAAGTAGGGCAATGTGTTTTGGTGTGTATTTTTATATATACCCATACTTTGTGTGAGAAATATCTCTGTAAGCGACAACTTTTAAAAATTTTATACAAAGTTGTCAGTTTACAGAGATATTTCTCTCACCCACATGGATATATGTAAAATACACCTCAAACACATTGCCTACTTCTCCTGAGTACGGCGATACCACATGAGTGACACTTTTGCAGCCTGGAGTGCAAAGGGCCCAAATTCAATGAGTACCTTTAGCTTTACATGGCTGCTCACAATTTAGCCCCGCCCAAAATGGCAGAACAGTAAACACACCCCACAAATGACCCCATTTTGGAAAGAAGACACCCTAAGGTATTCACTGAGGGCATAGTGAGTCCGTCTGAGATTTTTTTTTGCCAGAAGTTAGCAGAAATGGAAACTTTATTTATTTATTTTTCCTCAGAAAGTGTCATATTCCGCTAACTTGTGAAAAAAATGAAATGATACATGAACTCACCATGCCCCTCCGCGAATACTTTGGGGTGTCTTCTTTCTAAAATGGTGTCATTTGGGGGTATTTATACTATCCTGACATTCTAGCACCTGAAAGAAACATGACAGGCGCTCAGAGCTCAGAGTCAGAGCTGCTTCAAAATGCGGAAATTCACTTTTTGCACCATAGTTTGTAAACGCTATAACTTTTACCCAAACCAATAAATATTCACTTATTGGATTTTTTTATCAAAGACATGTAGAACAATGAATTTAGAGAAAATTTATATAGAAATGTAGTTTTTTTAAATTTTACAACAGAAAGTGAAAAATGTCAGTTTTTGCAAAAATGTCGTTACATTTTTATTAATAGCAAAAAAGTAAAAATGTCACCAACAATGAAATACCACCAAATGAAAGCTCTATTAGTGAGAAGAAAAGGAGGTAAAATCCATTTGGGTGGTAAGTTGCATGACGGAGCAATAAACGGTGAAAGTAGTGTAGTGCAGAATTGTAAAAAGTGGCCTGGTCATTAAGGGTGTTTAAGCTAGGGGGCTGAAGTGGTTAAAAGCAAATCTGCCAACAGTAACTTCCCTATCAAACTGCATAAACACAAATTTGCAGTTTACCTGATTAAAATACTGTTTTCCTTTTGTTGATCCGAGGCTCCGTTCCCAAGTTCTGATACTATTTCTTAATATGCAAATTAGGCCTTTATTGGAATGAGGGCATCACCATTGCTCTTGGTGCACCCAAGCTCATTCATTTCTGTGGCCAGACCCTCCTTCACTGCTTTGATTGACAGGCCCAGCTAGTGGCAAAGTAGCCAGAGAAGGTCTGGCCACAGAAAGTGGAGCTTGGATGCAACAAGAGCAATGGTGATGCCCTCATTGCACCAAAGGCCTATTTTGCATATAAAAGTATAATAACTCGAGAACAGAGTCTCAGATCAGCAAAGAAAAACAATATTATAATCATGTGAACCAAAGTTGAGTCTAAGTAAACAGTTTGTTAGGGAAGTATGGGGAAGTCGCTCTGGTAGATAGCGGTGCGGGTGCAGTACAGAGGCAAACAAGGAGTCCAGAAAGTGCAATAACCAGTGTTTTATTCACACTTTGCACAAAATAAACAATAAACAGTCTCTTGGTGTTAGTTCACACACATAAGAAATCATGAGGAAAAACAAGACAGTCCAAAACAGGCTCCAGTCACCTGGGAGGTTTTAGGTGCAGGTTCGCACCTGGCTATCAGTCCAGCCGCAAGACAAGCGGCGTCAGGCTTCCAGGCCGTCTGCACTCCTCCTTGCTGGGCTCTTGCTTCCAGCCCAGAGAACTCCCAAACTCAAATGATTCCGCAGCCTTACAGCAGCTCCAGGACAATCACACCCTCAGCTGCTGAGGAGGCTGCCTTTTAAAGGCCCGGATAAAGTCCGGCCTGGACCGTGGGGAGTAGGCACCCACCCAACTCTTTGCCTACTCCCAGTAAGAGCCGGCCCGGATTGGCTTTGCAGCCAAACTAAGTATCAAATTGTCAAGCAGCACTAGCTGCTGCTGACTAAAAAACCCGGCTCTTACCTCACCGAGGCCAGGAACCTCGGTGACACATACCTCCCGTCGACAACGGTACCTTGCACCTTACCACATACCCCCTTTGTTCAGCCCTGAGGGGTGAACACATGTGAGGCAGTGGACGCGGGACAGGGCATCTGCGTTACCCTGCAAGCGGCCTGCCCTGTGTTCCACCGAAAATTTGAAATTTTGCAAGGACAGGAACCACCTGGTGACCCGAGCATTCCTCTCCTTGGCCTGGCTCATCCACTTGAGAGGGAATGGTCGGTCACCAGACGGAACCTCCTCCTAACAGGTAATAGCGGAGAGATTCGAGTGCCCACTTGATGGCCAGGCACTCCCTCTCCACTATACTATACCTGGTCTCGGCTGGGAGTGAGTTTACGGCTCAGGAAGACAACGGGATGTTCTTCCCCATTGACTTCCTGAGACAGTACTGCACCGAGACCTACCTCCGAGGCATCCGTCTGAGCAGCGAACTCCCTGTTGAAGTCGGGTGTCACCAAAACCGGGGACCCACACAGGACCGACTTCAACGCGGAGAAAGCCTCCTCCGCCTTCTCATTCCAGCTAACCTTCCCCGTCTTTCGCCCCTTCAACAGGTCTGTCAACGGCGCTGCTATTGTGGCAAAGTGGGGCACAAACCGCATGTAGTACCCTACAATTCCCAGGAAGGACTTTACCTGCCTGGTGGTGACCGATCGGGGCCAGTTACGAATGGCCTCTACCTTAGTTACCTGAGGTTTGATGACTCCCGCCCAATGACATATCCCAGATATTTGGTCTCTTCCAACCCAATCGCACACTTCTTTGGATTGGCGGTTAGACCAGCTTTCCTCAGGGCATCTACTACCGCCTGCACTTTGGGCAAATGGCTTTCCCAGTCGGTGCTGTGGATGATTACATCATCTAAGTAGGCCGAGGCGTACCGACGATGAGGTCGCAGCACAATATCCATTAACCTTTGGAAGGTGGCGGGGCGCCATGCAGGCCAAAGGGTAACACCTTGTAATGATACAGGCCCTGCGGGGTAACAAAGCGTTTTTCCTTGGCCGCCTCCGTTAAGGGTACTTGCCAGTATCCTTTAGTGAGGTCTAGCACAGAAAAATAACGGGCTTGCCCTAAATTCTCAACAAGCTCGTCTACCCGGGGCATGGGATACGCATCGAACTTGGACACTTCATTTAATTTGCGAAAATCGTTGCAGAACCGCAGCGTCCCATCCGGCTTGGGTATTAGAACTATGGGACTGGCCCACTCACTTTTCGATTCCTCAATGACATCAAGCTTCAACATTAATTGCACTTCCTCCGCGATGGCCCGTCGCCGAGCCTCGGGTACCCGGTATGGTTTTAACCGGATTTTGGCCTGAGGCTCAGTGGCGATGTCATGTTGGATGAGAGACGTGCGGCCAGGGAGGTCGAGAACACATCCGTGTTCCGACTGACGAACTCCTGACTTCCTGAACTTGTTTGGAAGACAGGCTGTCTGCAATTTTACCGTGGCTACCGCTCGCAGGCCTCGAACTGTGGGGCTGGACCCTTGTCACCTAGAAGCCCTGGCCGGGGCTGTTGTCGTCGGCCGTGTCCCTGTCTTTCCACGGCTTCAGTAAATTCACGTGGTACACCTGCTCCGGCTTGCGCCGCCTGGCTGGTGTACTTTGTAATTTACTTCCCCTACTTCTCGATAACCTCATAGGGGCCCTGCCACCTAGCTAGGAACTTGCTGTCAGGGTGGGTACCAGAACCAAAACCCGATCTCCCGGATTGAAGTCCCGTACCTGAGCCTGACGATTATACACCCTACTCTGGGCTTGCTGCGCTGCCTCCATATGCTCCCGGACCAGCGGCAACACCCTTTCCATCCGTTCCTGCATCTGGGTGACATACTCAATGACACTTTTGTGGGGGACAGGCTGTTGTTCCCACGCTTCCTTGGCGATATCCAACAGGCCCCGAGGGTGTCTGCCATAAAGCAGTTCGAAGGCGAGAGCCCAGTAGAGGCCTGGGGCACCTCTCGCACGGCGAACATGAGATAGGGCAGAAGCAGGTCCCAGTCCTTCCCATCTCTGGACACCACCCTTTTTAACATATTTTTAGAGTTTGGTTAAACCTTTCGACAAGACCGTCTGTTTGCGGATGGTAAGCGGACGTCCGTAACTGCTTTATACGCAACAATTTACACAGTTCCCTCATAACTTTGGACATAAAAGGGTCCCTTGGTCGGTCAGAATCTCTTTTGGCAGGCCCACACGGGAAAACATTTCCATTAACTCTTTTGCAATGAGCTTAGCCGAGGTATGTCGCAGAGGCACCGCCTCTGGATATCGAGTAGCATAGTCCAGAATCACCAGGATATGTTGGTGACCCCTAGCAGACTTCGGTGCGGGTCCGACCAGATCCATGGCAATACGCTCGAATGGGACCTCAATTATTGGGAGAGGGACCAGGGGACTTCTGTAATGCGGCTGGGGGCTATTTACCTGACAGGTCGGACAGGACTTACAGAACTCCTCTACTTCCTTAAACAAACCGGGCCAGTAAAATCGCTGTAGTACGCGGTCCTGCGTTTTCTGCCACCCCATGTGTCCCCAAGAACATGTTGGTGGGCAAGCTCCATAACAAGCTTGCGATATGCGGTGGGCACCACCAACTGTTCAACGGGCTCACCTCGGATTTGGTTCACCCGATACAACATATCCTGAAGAACAATAAATCGTGGGAACATTAACTCAGCCCCAGGTTTCTGGGGTTTACCATCAATCATTACAACACTTTCCCAGGCCCTGGTTAGGGTTTGGTCCTGGTGTTGTGCGGTCCCAAAATTTTCCCGGAGACATTGAGGTCTGCCAACTCAGGTCCCGGTGGCAAGTCCTCCGTGTCTCCCACCATTACACTCAGTGGGGTTGTCTCCCCCTCTACCGCTGGAGCAGTGGTCACCCTACCGCTGGCCCTTCAGATTCGGGCTCCCAGGGTTCGGGCCTTCCAGTGGTATCAGGCCACTCTACTAGGGTTACCCCTGTCTCGGGTCCATCAGATACCTTTATTGCCGGCCACAGCGCCGGAAAACCTGGGAAGTCCCTCCCAAGTATCAGTTCGTGTGGGAGTTTAGTAGTGACAGCCACCTCGTGGGTCCACTTACCAGCCGCTGTGGACAAAGTCACTAGTGCAGTGGGGTAGTCTTTTAGGTCTCCGTGGATGCACAGGACCCCGATTTTACGGCCGGTATACTCCACAGGCCGTACCAGGGCAGCCCTTACCAGGAGACTAGACTCCCGGAGTCCAGCAGGGCCACCGCCAGAGAATCTCCCACCTCTACCTGACACAGATGGTTATTGTCCTGCACCTCACGGGTGCCAGTTGCACACAGCTTCCGTGTATACAGGGAGTGGCGATAGCCGTAGTTCCCTTCCATCGGCTCACCCCGATGCAGACAGTCGGCCCTGATGTGGCCTGGCTCCTGACACCTCCAGCATACCACGGGAGGCGGATCCGCAGGGGGTACATTCCGTGCAGGCCTCTCTGTCGCCGGACGTCGGAACTGGGGTGGAGGCCTCCGGGGTTTGACTGACCCCTTCCCAGCAAGACTCCCCTGCAGGTTTCTGGTGGCCTCGTAACGCTCCACCAGGTCGACCATCTCCAGGGCACATACCGGAGACGCCTGGCCGACCCAGTGCTGGAGGGGATAAGGCAGGGCCCTCCAAAAGAAGTCGGCCAGCAGACGGTCCAGCAGAGCCCGGACCAACACGTTTACCCCCAGTCTGGCCAGGATCTCCCCCCTCACCGTGGGGTAATCAGCAGCCTGGTCATCTGATAGGTCAAAAAAAACCTGCTGGGGTCCGGATGCCAGGAACGGAGCGACCACCTCGGCCCACTGGTCACGGGGTAACTTCTCCCTCACGGCTACCTTCTCAAAGACCGCCAGAAACGCCTCCACGTCGTCCGAAGGGGTCATCTTTGGGATCGCCGCACGGACCGCTTTCCGGGCATCATGGTCGTGGTGGGATGCTCCTGCAGCTTTTAACGCCATCACGTGCTGTAGCAGTAGCTGGTTGGTCTCCTGCTGCTGCAGGTTAGCCTCCACAAGGGCTTTTACAACTGCCTCCATTGTGTCAGAGAACACAGGCTGCAACTTTGCCGGCCTAATATAGGACATCAGTCGTGCCCAGCAGAAACAAAAATTTTTCGGCGTTCACGCCAGCCTCACTGCGCATGCCCGCATCCGACACCAAATGTGGGGAGTCGCTCTGGTAGATAAGCGGTGCGGGTGCAGTACAGAGGCAAACAAGGAGTCCAGAAAATGCAATAACCAGTGTTTTATTCACACTTTGCACAAAATAAACAATAAACAGTCTCTTGGTGTTAGTTCACACACATAAGAAATCATGAGGAAAAACAAGACAGTCCAAAACAGGCTCCAGTCACCTGGGAGGTTTTAGGTGCAGGTTCGCACCTGGCTATCAGTCCAGCCGCAAGACAAGCGACGTCAGGCTTCCAGGCCGTCTGCACTCCTCCTTGCTGGGCTCTTGCTTCCAGCCCAGAGAACTCCCAAACTCAAATGATTCCGCGGCCTTACAGCAGCTCCAGGACAATCACACCTCAGCTGCTGAGGAGGCTGCCTTTAAAGGCCGGATAAAGTCCGGCCTGGACCGTGGGGAGTAGGCACCCACCCAACTCTTTGCCTACTCCCAGTAAGAGCCGGCCCGGATTGGCTTTGCAGCCAAGCTAAGTATCAAATTGTCAAGCAGCACTAGCTGCTGCTGACACAAAAAACCCGGCTCTTACCTCACCGAGGCCAGGAGCCTCGGTGACAAATACCTCCAGTCGACAGCAATGCTTGCACCTTACCACAGAAGCCATATACTGTGTGTGTGTATGTGTGTGTATATATATATATATATATATATATATATATTGTGACACCAATGCAGGATTGGTGGTGGAAGGGAGGTATATTTCCCCAAGATTCCTCTCCTATGTGAAGTAGCAGGTGAAAGATCTCACCTGTAAGGTAATTAATGAGGATGCACAAGGGTGGGGATATAACAGAGACTGAAGGTCAGTCACTCTCTCTCTGCCTGGGGACACAGAAAGTCTGTCTGTGTGAGTGAGTGAGAAAAGACCGTGAGTAAAAGGTTGCTGAAACATTGTTTTGTGAGCTGGAAGGGAGAAGCCCTCCAGTGGATAGACAGGGACCTCTGATGTTTAGTAAGCGCCGGACAGGCAAGTTTTTCTTTTGTTGTTCTGTTTTATTTAAGCAACCTTCTCAATAAACCTGGCTACAAGCCAGCTTAAACCTTATTCCATGGTGTCTGGTCGGAATGGTATGGAAGCTGACACGTGTCCTCTGACCCCAGCAAAGCGATCGAGCCTAACCCCTCACAATATATATCTATATATATATTGGTATGTATAGTCTGGGGACTCTCTGATATTGAGAACAATACTGGCGGGAATAGAAACAGATCTAGAGAAAATTTTGAACAATATTTATTAACATCGATAAAATAACCACCAATAATGACCCACTATGGGTTGCTTGCAGTCCAGATGTAAGTGCACTTGTTCTATATAGCTGCCTTAAAATCACTAAAATGAACTGGAGTATATATTCATGCAGACATCACTTGTATAAATCCCTAAAGAACTCGTTTAACTACACCTTAAAAAGTCTTATTGATAGTCCAGTATCTATATAATTGCCAGACAAAGTAAGTATTCCTTTACAAAAGTGTAATGTCTCTTGAATTATGCTCCCTATAATTGTTATACTTGAGTTATCAATCTAATGGGCTAGGGGATGAAAATTGAAAAATGTTTTTGGACCAAATTATTGTATTACTGTAAGTGAACCCCCGCTCCACTGAATCTGATAGCCGTG
This sequence comes from Bufotes viridis, assembly GCA_033119425.1. NCBI lineage: Eukaryota > Metazoa > Chordata > Amphibia > Anura > Bufonidae > Bufotes > Bufotes viridis. The sequence goes on along the minus strand of CM065592.1, from coordinate 244,485,971 downwards.
GGGTCCGGGATGCGCAGGAATGAGCGCATCACCTCGCCCACTGGTCACGGGGTAACTTCTCCCTCACGGCTACCTTCTCAAAGACCGCCAGAAGCGCCTCCACGTCGTCCGAAGGGGTCATCTTTGGGATCGCCGCACGGACCGCTTTCCGGGCATCATGGTCGTGGTGGGATGCTCCTGCAGCTTTTAACGCCATCACGTGCTGTAGCAGTAGCTGGTTGGTCTCCTGCTGCTGCAGGTTAGCCTCCACAAGGGCTTTTACAACTGCCTCCATTGTGTCAGGGAACACAGGCTGCAACTTTGCCGGCCTAATATAGGACATCCAGTCGTGCCCAGCAGAAACAAAAATTTTCAGGCGTTCACGCCAGCCTCACTGCGCATGCCCGCATCCGACACCAAATGTGGGAGTCGCTCTGGTAGATAGCGGTGCGGGTGCAGTACAGAGGCAAACAAGGAGTCCAGAAAGTGCAATAACCAGTGTTTTATTCACACTTTGCACAAAATAAACAATAAACAGTCTCTTGGTGTTAGTTCACACACATAAGAAATCATGAGGAAAAACAAGACAGTCCAAAACAGGCTCCAGTCACCTGGGAGGTTTTAGGTGCAGGTTCGCACCTGGCTATCAGTCCAGCCGCAAGACAAGCGACGTCAGGCTTCCAGGCCGTCTGCACTCCTCCTTGCTGGGCTCTTGCTTCCAGCCCAGAGAACTCCCAAACTCAAATGATTCCGCAGCCTTACAGCAGCTCCAGGACAATCACACCCTCAGCTGCTGAGGAGGCTGCCTTTTAAAGGCCCGGATAAAGTCCGGCCTGGACCGTGGGGAGTAGGCACCCACCCAACTCTTTGCCTACTCCCAGTAAGAGCCGGCCCGGATTGGCTTTGCAGCCAAGCTAAGTATCAAATTGTCAAGCAGCACTAGCTGCTGCTGACACAAAAAACCCGGCTCTTACCTCACCGAGGCCAGGAGCCTCGGTGACAAATACCTCCCGTCGACAACGGTACCTTGCACCTTACCACAGAAGCCATATACTGTGTGTGTGTATGTGTGTGTATATATATATATATATATATATATATATATTGTGACACCAATGCAGGATTGGTGGTGGAAGGGAGGTATATTTCCCAAGATTCCTCTCCTATGTGAAGTAGCAGGTGAAAGATCTCACCTGTAAGGTAATTAATGAGGATGCACAAGGGTGGGGATATAACAGAGACTGAAGGTCAGTCACTCTCTCTCTGCCTGGGGACACAGAAAGTCTGTCTGTGTGAGTGAGTGAGAAAAGACCGTGAGTAAAAGGTTGCTGAAACATTGTTTTGTGAGCTGGAAGGGAGAAGCCCTCCAGTGGATAGACAGGGACCTCTGATGTTTAGTAAGCGCCGGACAGGCAAGTTTTTCTTTTGTTGTTCTGTTTTATTTAAGCAACCTTCTCAATAAACCTGGCTACAAGCCAGCTTAAACCTTATTCCATGGTGTCTGGTCGGAATGGTATGAAGCTGACACGTGTCCTTTGACCCCAGCAAAGGCGATCCCGAGCTTAACCCCTCACAATATATATCTATATATATATTGGTATGTATAGTCTGGGGACTCTCTGATATTGAGAACAATACTGGCGGGAATAGAAACAGATATAGAGAAAATTTTGAACAATATTTATTAACATCGATAAAATAACCACCAATAATGACCCACTATGGGTTGCTTGATCCAGATGTAAGTGCACTTGTTCTATATAGCTGCCTTAAAATCACTAAAATGAACTGGAGTATATATTCACTGCAGACATCACTTGTATAAATCCCCTAAAGAACTCGTTTAACTACACCTTAAAAAGTCTTATTGATAGTCCAGTATCTATATAATTGCAGACAAAGTAAGTATTCCTTTACAAAAGTGTAATGTCTCTTGAATTATGCTCCCCTATAATTGTTATACTTGAGTTATCAATCTAATGGGCTAGGGGGATGAAAATTGAAAAATGTTTTTTTGGACCAAATTATTGTATTACTGTAAGTGAACCCCCGCTCCACTGAATGTTGACGTGAACAGGGAGACTGTAATATATGATTCTGTATCTCTTGTGACATGTATGAGAGTCCAATAAAAAGAAGTTTAAAAAATAAAAATAAAAAGTTTCTTGATGCATGGGCCGCATGGTTTTCATTCCAGGACTCACAGGAGTACCGAAGTTTATTGTCTGTATGAGAGGATAAGAGTTCTGCGCCCTTCCCCCCACTCCATCTGTGTCTTGTGTGTGTCCATTCCTTTGTGTGTCTTAAGTGTTTTACTTGAGTATGGTTCCGCTGACCTTTACCCCCTTGGGAAATATTGAGCCGAGTTCTTTTTCAGTTGGCGACTGTGCCTACTTGAGGTTTATTGGTTCAGAATTGTGTTCCGACTTGGCCGATTTAGTTTAGGCGGCCAGGCTTTTATCCCTATCAGAGACCTAGATGTTATTAGTAGAGGGGTATTTTGTCACACATGAAGAATTTCCTTTTATTTTGTTATACAGCTTATCATGCTTATCACTTTATTATGGTATACTGTTTTTTGAAGATATGTTTTGTGTACTCAAATGCAAGATGCGCTGTCTGTTCTATGTCTTTACATAAATAAAGAATTTAAAAATATGTTAAAAAGTATCCAATCATACATTATATTTATGACTAAAATAATCATAGAGATGTACTTAGCAACATAAGAGATAAAAATGCAGCCATACAATTAAATCCTTCACCGTGTTCGATCTTTTGTGGCAAAAAACGCAAATTATAAATCCTGCGGTTTTGATGCGTTTTTGCTGCGGTTTTACTCCAGATGTTATAAAATCGAAAATTCGTATAATTAAATGATACTCAAATGAAAAATTACAGAATAATGTGTAAAATATTTATAAATATATTCAATTTTGTGATTAAAAAGGGAAAAGGTATTCAATATTGCCTTATACAGGTGCAACTAACGATTTCATAAATTATTTTATAAAATGTCTTCCAAAGTCGGGTTCTGCATGTAGAATCAGAAAGGGAACCCACTGCCAAGGAAAATCGCCCAATATTACAAAACTTGGTGCGATTTTAACATCGGCAGGGGGCACCCTCCCTCCTCAATAGGAAACCAAACTATTCGAATTCTGCATTAAGTCCCCTTGGGAGAAGGGTATTAAATTCAAAAATACGTTGGGTTTCCAGATGGGACATCTTTTCAATGTGGTCCCCCCCCCCCCACCAGTCTTTTAGGACTTTATCTATAGCAGCGAACTTTAGGCCTTTAGGATCTTGACTATGTGCTAATCTAAAATGGTTTGACAAAGAGTGATTTGTGTATCCTTTCTTAATATTAGAGAGGTGTTCCGCAATCCGTTTTTTGAGTGGTCTTTTAGTTCTGCCAATGTACTGACGGTTGCATGGGCATTCTATTATATAAATTACGTTTTCCGAATTGCATGTCATAAAGTCCTTAATTATGTGTTTATGTTGATTCACCCTAGATATGACTTCTTTTGCAGTTTTGGAAAAGTTGGTGAGTTTGCAATTATTGCAGGTTCCACATCTATAGAACCCACAAATATGGATCCACCTTTGTAAAGTGTAAGGTTTTCTTGCTTCTTTTTTTATAGTAGGGGCCACTTTACTTCCTAAATTTGCCACCTTTGTAAAGGTAATTAATGGGCTGCTTGGTATTATGGGTCCCATCGTTTTGTCTTTCATTAATAAATACCAGTGTTTCTGGATTATTGTCTTTATCTTTTTATATTCTGCACTGTATGGTAGTGTTATACGTATTTCCTCTTCTCTTTGTTCCGTATTACTTTTGATTTTTTCTTTAAAAAAAGTCTTCCCTTTCCATACTTCTCACTTTTAATAGTCCATTGTTTAAAATTTCTACCGGGTATTCTTTCTCTAAAAATTCCTTCTTCATCTTTTCTGCTTCTATCTCAAATTGATCTTCAGCGGTGCAGTTTCTCTTGATCCGACGAAACTGACATTGGGGGATATTAATTAACCAGCTTGGAAGATGGCAACTGCTGTATAAAATATAGCTGTTCCGAGCCAGTGGTTTTGTAAAAGTACTACTTTTTAATTGATTCTCTTGTGTATAAATTCTCAGATCTGAAAATTCTAGGTTTGTTCTACTAGTAATGCCTAAGAACTTTAAATTACATTCATCATGATTGATTTCACTTAAAAAAGAATTGAGACTGTCTTCTCCCCATTGCCAAATAAAAAGTATATTATCAATATACCGTTTCCAGAGCAACAGGTCCATCCCCAGCTTGGGGCTATTACTCGATCTTCCCATTCAGCCATAAATAAATTTGCGTAGCTGGGGGCGAACCTGGTGCCCATGGCCGTTCCTTGAATTTGTAAATAGAAATCGTCTTCATAATTAAAATATTTATGTGATAATATAAAATCAATACCTTCAATAAAAAATTCAATTTGTTTAAAATTTAATCTACCTTCAGATAACAACTAGGATTTGACTGCCGATTTACCTTGTTCATGCTTTATTATCGTATAAAGTGATTGCACATCCAATGTGCCCATTATCCAGTTTTTTTGGCATTCCAACCCTTCTATGATTTTAATAATCTGCGTTGTATCTTTAGTGTAAGAGGTGGTTTTCTTCACTAAGGGTTGTAATAGGACCTCTATGTATTGAGATAGATTGGCCGTACTTTTTAACATATTTTTAATGGTATAATTTGTTGAACATTGGAAGGGAGTAATGTGAAATATACAATGACTCAGACAAATGCAGACATCTACAAATTAAATCCAGTCCGGATTTTAAGAATTACCTGAAGTAAATTAAATCCAGTCCAGATTTTGAGAATTACCTGAAGTACTATAAATGAGGGGAAGTAGGGGGGTTCGTTAACCACTGAGGAAGGGGTCACTTTCAACCCCGAAATGCGTCTGGTAGAGATCCCCCCTCATTGTACGGATCAACCTAACCGCATCATCTGCTGTGGGATACTTGATTGTAAACCGGATTAGTGTGGAGAAACAAGCTTGGATACCGCCTACCACATAAGAAGCAGCATTGCAGACACAGGAGGCAGAGAGATATAAGAGCCCACGTGTGACGCCGAGCTGCCAGCGTGGACAACAGTCGGGAGGAACGGAGCGAACATACTAACTCGAATAAAAGTTAGTCAACGAAGTGCCCGATTCCAAACCAAGCTACTAATACCACCACCGGTAAGATTGATACATGTTATACCGATCATAAGGAAGGACAGTAACTGTTCTCATTCAGCGGGACGCCACTGATAGTATGTGAATAGCGGGATGCCGCATTCACATGAATTATACATCACGGTATCTAATGGATGATGGAACTGAGTTTACTGAATTATAGGGGAGCATAATTCAAGAGACATTACACTTTTGTGAAGGAATACTTACTTTGTCTGCAATTATATAGATACTGGACTATCAATAAGACTTTTTAAGGTGTAGTTAAACGAGTTCTTTAAGAGATTTATACAAGTGATGTCTGCAATGAATATATACTCCAGTTCATGTTAGTGATTTTTAAGGCAGCCATATAGAACAAGTGCACTTATATCTGGATCAAGCAACCCATAGTGGGTTACTATTGGTGGTTATTTTATCGATGTTAATAAATATTGTTCAAAATTTTCTCTATATCTGTTTCTATTCCCGCCAGTATTGTTCTCAATATCAGAGAGTGCCCAGACTATACATACCAATTTTTTTTTGCTAGATAGACCAGTGAATCTACTTATCTGAGAGCACCTCATGTTGGTAATTGGCTGACCCAGTGCAACACAGTCTTTCTCTGAATATATATAAACCTAAAACTAAATAATTAAAAATCAAACACTATTTTATGCACAGCTCAAAAAGATAGTCAATGGCATGTCAATGCAAAAATAAAATAATTATCAGTAACAAAAACATTTAAAATGCATCTCTTCCCTAAAAATAGAGAGAGAGAGAGAGAGAGAGAGTGAGTGAGACAGAAAAGGAAAGAGAGAGAGAGAGACAGATTTATTTTGAGTTGGTAATTTTAATCCTTTCATGACCAGGCCTGATAAGACCTTAATGACCAGACACCTTTTGTGATTTAGGGCATGTGGTGGTTTAACGACTCTAACTTTTTTATTGTTAGGACTATTAAATTAATTTTTACGTGATCACGAGCTGCAATAATTGTATTCTAGTGAATATTTTCTGATGCTATAGGAAGAAAATGCCCTATAATATATGCACACTATAAACACTAGAATACAATTATAAAAATTAAAAAATTAAAAACAGCTAGCACCAGTCCTATAAGAATTTTCAATATACAGTATGTGTCTTAGGGTCTTACCCTATAGGATATCTAGTAGCACTTATTGTAAGATTTCTCATAGGCAAGGCTCATGCACACAAGCATAATGGCTTAGTGCCCGTATTGTGGACCGTAATCGCCGTTCCGCAATATATAGGCACTGGCCATGTGCAGTCTGTGCTGCGGATGCAGACCCATTGACTTGAACGCAAAACGCGTTAAAAAACGGCTATTTCAGGCAGAGCCTTTAAAGGGGTGTAGATTAGAAATTAACAAATTGAAGCTGATGAAGTGGAATTCGTTTAAAATTTCAGGAAAAATTTGATTCGCAACAAATGCGAATTTCTTTGCACTTCATGGTAACAAATCGTTATTTTTCCTAACATGGCGGCTACAATGGCGGCTAAAATGGCAGCTACATGTGTGAGGACATGGGGCAAGGAACTCTGGGAAGACGGCATGACCTATAATGCCATTCATGCAGCCAATCAGCAGCCAGCCCGGTGATGTCACAGCCCTATAAATACGGCAGCCATCTTAGATTCTGCCATTCAGTACCATACTTTGTTCAGGGACAGACGTGTATGCAGGCGCTAGGGAGAGTGAAAGAAAAACTAATTGTTAAAAAAAAAAAAAGGAAAGAATCAATTTACAAGTGAAGGGAAAGGATAGTGAGAGGAATCATTTTGCAGGCAGGCAGAGATGTGTGCAGATGGTAGGGAGAGTCATAGGAAAATCCTCATTGTGAAAAAAAAGCGATTTACAAGTGCAGGGAAACATTACTTGAGGATCCAGATAGTCTCATAATACAGCTCTGTCATTCCAGCAATTAGTTATTGGGGTGCAAGTGCTATGTTGAAAAGTCTTATGTGGCTTTTATCTGTGAAAAAGGTAAATATATACGCAGGTCACTTTTGTTGTTATTTATGCTAAACTCATTTGCAGTCATTTCTGCTGAAAGAGTATAGGGCAGTATTTCAGTAATACATAAAAAAAATTAACGCATTGCTCGTTTGCAGTCATTTCTGGTGAAAGAGTTTAGTGCGGTATTCCAGTAATACACGCAAAATATAAACGCACTGCACACTTGCAGTTATTTCTGGTAAAAGCGTATAGGGTCGTATTTCAGTACTACAAGAAAAATATATACGCACTACACTCTTTAATTGTTTTCTGGTTAAAGCATATAGTGGCTGTTTTCCGTCCAACAAGAAATATGTATTCTCAGGTCACTTGTGCAGTTATTTCTGGTGAAAGGATATGGGGGAGTATTTCATTCAAAAAAGAAAAATATATACGCACTACAGTGTTGCAGTGATTTCTGTTGAAAGCGTATAGGGGTGTATTTCATTCAAAAAAGAAAAATATATACGCACTGCTGCAGTTATTTCTGGTGAAAGCATATAGGGTCGGATTTCAGTAACATAGTAACATAGTACATAAGGCCGAAAAAAGACATCTGTCCATCCAGTTCGGTCTGTCATCCTGCTAGTTGATCCAGGGGAAGGCAAAAAAAAACTGTGAGGTAGAAGACAATTTTCCCCACTTAAGTGGAATAAAAAATTCCTTCCCGACTCCAATCAGGCAATCAGAATAACTCCCTGGATCAACAACCCATCTCTAGTAGCTATAGCCTGTAATATTATTATACTCCAGAAATATATCCAGGCCCCTCTTGAATTCCTTTATTGTACTCACCATCACCACCTCCTCAGGCAGAGAGTTTCATAGTCTCACTGCTCTTACCGTAATAGATTTTCTATGGACTCTGTTATATTAGGTGGTTTGTAGTAAAATCCTATTAGTAATTTAATATTGTTTTTAGCTCCATGTATCTCTACCCACAGTGACTCCACATGTTCTTGTCCCTCACTTATATCTTCTCGGACTGTGGGCTTTAGATAGGACTTTACATAAAGGCAGACCCCTCCCTCTCTCCGGTTTTGACGATCCTTTCTAAACAGACTGTAACCTTGTACATTAACGGCCCAGTCATAGCTATCATCCAGCCATGTCTCAGTTATTCCCACTATGTCATAGTCCTCCTCACACATCACTAATTCCAGTTCCACAGTTTTGTTAGTCAGGCTTCTGGCATAAGTATACATACAATTAAGAAGTTTTTGTATATTTTGAACCCTACACCTTTCCTTCTGAACTATTTTAGTCCCTCCTTTCATTGCTCCCCCAGTCCCACTACCTTGCCCCTGGTCTCTATCTGCACTATCTTACCCTCCTATAACGTAAGTACTACAATAAAAATATATTCTCAGTACACTGTTGCAGTTATATCTGGTAAAGCCTTTACTGACGTATATGAGTAGAAAAAGAAATATACATTTGCCTTTTGCTGCTGCACTTATATCTAGAAAAACCTTTATTGACGTATATCGGTAGAAAAATAAATATATATTCAGCATTCACTGTTGCAGTTATATGTGGTAAAGCCTTTAGTGTCATATTTCTGTAGAAAAATAAAGATATATTCAGCGTTCTGCGCTGTAGTCATATGTAGGAAATTTTGTATTTACGTTTCACACACTGCGTGCTTACATGACGAAGTCCATAAGAGCGGTGCACCAAGACAGATGAATACACTATGCACTGACCTAGCACAAAAATGCGAACTAATTCACACCTCGTCTCGCTCTTCCAGTGCGGACCTATTTCCTCCGCTACGTCCCGTTCATTCAGATCACTCCACCTCAGGTGCCGTTGTTTTTTTAAAACTGACAAACAGCCTATTACCCTCTGTTGAAAAGCCTTTATTGGCGTATATACGTGGAAAAAGAAAAATATACTATGCTAAATTTACTATGGTAAAGCCTTTAGAGGCATATATCAGTAGAAAAAGAAACAGATAGTTGATCAGCGTTGCAGTTATATGCGGTAAAACATTTTTTGAATTATTTCATTGGAAAAAAATCTTGTATTCAGTAATATTGTCACTTCGAGAATTTGCGAATATTTAGAATTTAGTGATATATATTCGTAATTTCGAATATTAAAGTTTTTTTTTTCATCAACAACCTCCCTTCTTGCTTGTGGGCCAAGGAGAAGGCTGCAATGTCTTTGTCTGAGCATAGCAACATCCCTAGCAACCAATAGGAAAGTTGCCTACCCCTTTACTATATAAGAACCTCGCCAGCAGCTATTTTCTGCAATTTTTTGTAGTTCTGAGAGAGACAACAGTGTCATTGCTGGGCTCTGTGCTTTCCACATTACATTAATTAGTTAGTTAGCTTATTTATATAATACAGAAGGTTTAATACAGATAGTTAGTGGGAGAAAGTCAGTGTAGGTTATATCCTGATATAGTGTAGCTGTTGCAGTGCAGGGTGTTAGCTAGTGTTTTGTGCGCATTATGCGAATATTACATTGCCGATTTTTTGCAATCAAGAAAATAATCTCGAATTCACAAATTCGTGAATATATGATAAATATTCACCCAAATATTTGTGAATTATCGCAAATTCAAATATAGCCCCTGCCACTAATCACTAGTATTCAGCATGAAGCGTTGCACCTATACTGTATGTGGTAAAATATTTTTTTAATTATTTCATTGGAAAAAAATCTTGTATTCTGCATTAAGCACTGCACTTATATGCAGTAAAATCTTTTTTGAAATATTTTGGTGGAAAAAATCTTGTATTCAGCTTGAAGCGCTGCAATTATATGCGGTAAAATCTTTTTGGGATTATTTTATTGGAAAAAAATCTTGTATTCTGCATTAAGTACTGCACTTATATGTAATAAAATCTCTTTTGAAATATTTAGGTGGAAATAAAAAAATTTACACCTCCTCCTTTAACTTCCTCCTCTCTTCCTTAAAGAGGATCTTTCACTGGTCCCCAGTTTATATTAGGCAAATGTATATATATGCAGAGCGGCACCCAGGGATGACCCTGCACTTACTTGTATCCCTGGGTGCAGCTCTGTTCGTCCGCTGTAACCCACGGTACCGGCGCTCGTGCTTCTGATAATTTTGCCTGGGGCGGAGACATCTTCTTTTGCCCTGGGCGTCTCCTTTTCCCAAGGCTGGAGCGCTGGCCAATCGCAGCGCTCAGCTCATATTCAGCCTCTTTTTTCAAGGTTTGGGTGAGGCAGCATGGATGATCTAATCAGATGCATCAGGAATTGGTGGGAAATCCTGGCTGATCCATGCCTGATTCATCTTGACAAAGGTCAGTCTCTCCTCATTTTGGGTGGACAGGTGAGTTCTCCTTGGGGTCACTATGGCCCCCACCGCACTGAACACCCGCTCTGATGCCACACTACTGGCCAGGCAGGATAGCTTTTCCAGGGCAAACTCTGCCAGTTGCGAACACAAATCCAGTTTGGCTGCCCGGATCTTCAATGTGGGTTGGCAGGGTGCTGTCCAAGTATGCCACCACCTGCAGGTTCAGGTCCTGCTCCAGGTCTACCTGCTGCTGCTGGTCAGTAGTTTCTTCACTATGTGGGTGAAGAAAGCTACTCATCAGCAACTGTAGACTCAGGCTGCTGCTGATGGAAATGGTACTGCTCCTGCCACCCCACCCCTCCCCAGCAGCCATGGAAGTGGAACGTGAGCGCAGAATGCCCCCCCGGTCAGACCTGCAAGAGGGTGAACGATGGCGCAGATAGGCAGCGGCCAACTGACTACATAGGATGTCTCTGTAGTAGTTCAGTTTGTCCTCCCTCTCGGTGGGTGTAAAAAAGGCCCCCATTCTTGACCGGTAGAGAGGGTCCAACAAGGAGGAGAGCCAGAAGCCATCCCTCTGCCGAATGGAGACAATAAAGCTGTCACTACGCAAGCAAGTGGGCATGCATCGGCCCATTTGTGCAAGTGACTCGGAGGGACTCCCTGTCGCCATCTCCACAGCATACTGCCACGGTGTATCTGGGTCCTCTTTCTCATCTTCCTCCTTCCTCTCAGCTCCTCCGGCTGCTCCTGCTCCTCCTCTCCTGTAAGCTGAGTAGAAAAAGCACCCATTTCATTACACATTGCCTGTGCTCCAATGTCCTCATCCCCCTCCTCCTCCCCTACCAGTTTAGTCCCCACAGGGCTCATGTGGCCGTGAGATCTAGGCGCCACGTCTCCAGTCCACTGACCAGCCACTGTTACCACCATCTGTTCCATGACATGAAGCAGTAAAATGACATCGTTCATCCCATAGTCCTGGCGACTGACAAATAACGTGGCATCCTCAAAGGGCCTGAGCAAACAGCAGGTGTCACGCATGAGCTGCCACTGGCTGGCATCGAAGTTACACAGGAATACTCCCATCCGCTTGCATCATCAAGAAATCGTTGATGGCCTTTCTCTGTTCGTATAGTCGGTCCAACATATGGAATTCCAAAAGGGTGAAAACGTTGAATATCCGCCTATGTTGGGGGATGCCGTTATACCGCTGCAACTCAAGGAAGGTGTGCTTTGTGGTGTACGAGTGGCTGAAGTGCATTCAAAGTTTCCTGGCCATTTTTAGGATGTCTTGCAGATGGGTGGAAGACTTCAGGGATCACTTGACAACCAGATTTAACATTTGTGCCATGCAGGGCGCATGGCTCAGCCTTCCTTGATGCAGCACAGACACCATGTTCTATCCGTTGTCAGTCACCATGGTTCAGATTTTCAGTTGTCGTGGAGAAAGCCAGGATTAGATTTCTTGATGAATGACACAGAGCAGTTCCTCCCCGTGCCCTGCACATGAGGTATGCTGGAGGGGCAATGTTACTTGTCCCTGCAGTGGAGGCTGAGGACATGGTGGAGGATGAGGAGGCAGAGGCGGACATTGTTGCTGGACCAACGGTGTGAGAACATGGAGGCAGAAGCGGCGTAACCTGGCCAAGTCGCTGGTGTGGCTCTGCAGGAACTACATTAACCCAGTTGGCCATAAAGGACATGTACTGTCTCTGAACGTAGTTACAACTCCACACATCGGCGCTGCCATGCACTTTGGCAGACACCGACAGGCTCAAGGACTGGCTCACCTTCTGTTCTACATATTTGTGGCTTGTAACTCTCCACCTCGGCCCGGCACAAGCCATCAGTTCTCTGAAAGGTGCAGATTCCACCACTTGGAAAGGGAGGGACTGCAGCACCAGCAACTTGGCCAGGAGCACGTTCAGCTTCTGCGCCTTTGGATGCTTGCCCGCATACTGCTGTCTCTTGGCAATCGCTTCGCTGATCAATTGCTGACAGAATGACTGATGATGAGTAGGAGAAGCAGGAGCATCTGGACCAGCAGAAGATGGGAATGACTAACACCTCCCTTCGGCTGAGGTGGTTGAGCCTTGACTGCCTGAAACCTGGTGTGTGCCACTGGATGATGCGGCAGGCTGGACCACCACATCGGAGCCACTGTTCTCCCAGGCCACTGTATGGCGACACTGCATATGTTGACGCAGGGCCGTAGTGCCAACATTGGCACCCTGGCCACGCTTCACCTTCTGCTCACAGTTTTGACATATGGCCACGTTCACCTCCTCTGGTGCTTTGGAAAAAAAACTGCCACACCACCGAGTAGGTGATTTTCCCCCCAACAGTCTGCACTGACTCACTGCTACCACTGCTGCCTCCGAGAACCCCTGTACCACTACTTCCCGGGGAGGTAGGCTGATGCAAAGCAGGTGGTCTACCCATGGCACATTTGGTTTCCGACCTCCCACTGCTGCCACCCTGCTGACTTCCAGCCATGCTACCACCTTGCTGGCTCCACCGCTGCCTCACGGGGAAGCTGCCACCCTCTTCTTCTGATAATTTTGAAGCCCATTCTGTACCTGGCTCCCAAGTGCGATCAGCTTCATCTTCATCGAGTAGTGTCTGAACGTCACTGATGTCCTCCTCAACGGACTCTGGGTCAGGAGCCTGACCGCTCGCAACACCACCACCCATGCCACTCTCCTCATCACTACTTTCCCGCCTAGCGGATGAAGCGGCAGATGTCTCCTCCACATCTTGGCTGGGCAGTAGCTCTTCCTCGCTGAAAAGTGTAGCTAAGCCTACAGCATATACTACTTCTCGCGGTGAGGGAACAGAAAAGGACAGAGGCAGGTTGAGGACAGGTGAGGGCGCAGGGCCTGCTCCCTGGCCATGCCAACTAAGGGTTGTGTCTGACGAACCCACCGACTGTTGGCTGGGGATGTCTGATGTCACCTGGGATGAAGTGGATGACAGGGTTAACCAATCAAGAACCGCCGGGTTGCTGATCAAGACACGACCGCTAGATGACATCAGGAGCTCAGGCGTCTCACTGCGAATCCTGCTTCCATGCCCCCTTTCTCTGCTGCGACCTCTGCCTGCACCAGAAACATTGAGGCTTCTGCCACTCCTCTGTGCATGGTCTGGTTCTTCTCTGTCAGACATTCTTTTAGCTGAACAAAATAAATTAAAAGCAAATTAAAACACCCCTAAAAGCAACAAATATATTTTTTCTTTTGTACTGAAATAGGCCACTAAACGCTTTTACCACAAATAATGGAAACAGTAAACTGCATATATATTTTTCTTGTAGTACAGAAACACATCACTAAACACTTTTAAATTAACCCCAAATAACTGCAGAAGTAAACTGCGTATATATATTTTTTTTTATGAAATAGGCCATTAAACGATTTTACCGCAAATAACGGCAACAGTGAACTGCGTATATATTTTTCTTGTAGTACAGAAATACCTCACTAAATGCTCTCAGCACATATAGCTGCAGAAGTGAACTGCGTATATATATTTTTTTGTAGTATAGAAATACGTCACTAAATGCTTTCACCACATATAACTGCAGGTGAACTGCGTATATATTTTTCTTTTTCCACAGATAAGCCACTAAAGGCTTTTTAACATAGCATTTGCACCCCAATAATAATTTGCTGGAATGAGAGAGCTGTATAATGGCTATTTGGATCCCCAAATTATCTTTCCCTGCACTTTTAAATCACATTTCTATCACTGTCCCTAGCGTTCTGACGTCTCTCCTTGCACTAAGATGCTTCGGAAATATTCCTCCCTATCCTTCCCCTGCACTTACAAATCGTTTTTTCAGTTTTTTTTTTTCACAATTAGCTTTTTCCAATTGCTGTCCCTAGCGCCTTCTCATGTCTGTCTCTGCACTCAGAACACTGGAAAATGGCAGAATCTAAAATGGCTGCCGTATTTATAGGGCTGTGACATCACAGGGCAGGCTGTCTGCTGACTGGCTGCCTGCATGCATGCCAATCTTGGTGATCCCGCCTTCCCAGAGTTCCTTCCCCCATGTCCTCAGTCCTCACACATGTGGCCGCCATTTTATGAAAAATTGTGATTCGTTACCACGAAGCGCGAGGAGATTTGAATTCCTTGCAAATCGAATTTTCCCTGAAATTCGGATTGAATTCCACTTCATCTGATTCAATTCGCTCATCTCTAGTTACCATGAAATTTGATATTATTAGTACAAAAGTATAGTACAATTTATCCACTCAGTCCATTCCAGCTTTTCAGATTAGGCATTTCCTTAATGTAGGTCAATATTATAGACTTGGTTTTTAAATAATGGCGTTACAATATTTAATTGGCTGGGTAGTATGAAATACAGTGTGAGGGCCAAATAAGTTGCATGAGTCTGTCATTAGTACATGCTGCTGTAAGTTGTCCAAAATACCAGATAATTGGGGAAGTTGGTATTGTGTCTTTCAAAAAGTCTATTGTCTGGACCACTTACATACTTAAGCCCCTATAGGAAATAACTGAATTCTCCTTATGTTCAGACAGTATATGTACAGTATATTTAGATATCTTTTATCTGTCAAGATTATTTAAAGAGTGGTTGTTTTTTTCTAACATAATGATACAGTATTTTTATGAGGGCATGGGGATATGGTGCTCTTTTATGTGTGAGTACAATAATTAGTAAAGGCAAGCTGTGTCTTTCTTCCCTCAATATTAGAAGATCTTCGGTTTTCTTGTATGCTGCACAAAGCCCAGCTGGAGCCCTGCTTAAAACAGTTTGTACCAAGCACATAATTGGAACTATGTATTAATATGGAAGAAATAGCAAAGTACTTTTTTGAAGTAAAGATCTGTTTTGTGATCCTTTGTGTGCCTGCATTGATGAGCTGTGCTGTTGGGTCCTCTTTGAGATATAATGTCATTATCATAGGAAAATGTTAATACTAGGTTCGTATCTTGGGATTCACAGAAGAGAACGTATTAGGGTAAGTCCTCACCTGTGGCATGGATTCCAGCATTCTGTACCAGCAGAAGAACAGAATTCTCGAACTGTCATATCTGGCATAGCCCGACCACGCCTGATTTCACTTACATTGCACATATGACATAATTTTTGTATATTTTAAAGAAGACAACGAAAAAGACAAGATAATATACAGCCAAGTCACATCATTATGACCACCAGCTAATATCCTGAGTAACCGTCATGTGCAGCATGGACAGAGGGTAGACGGACTGGGAGTAATTCAATAAGATCCTTATTGGTTGTCACAGGTACCTGGAGCCATGCTGACTGCAGTGCATCCCACAGCTGCTGGACGGTACATTGGGGAGGACCCATAGAGTGAGACTGACGATTGAGACGGACCCACAGATGCTCAATTGGATTCAAATCTGGAGAATTAGGACATTTCTAGTTGTGTCTAGAGTTGAGCGAACACCTGGATGTTCGGGTTCAAGAAGTTCGGCCGAACTTCTCGAAAACGTTCGGGTTCGGGATCCGAACTCGACCCAAACTTCACACCGAACCCAAACTTTTGGGCACTAAAAAGGCTGTAAAATAGCCCAGGAAAGGGCTAGAGGGCTGCAAAAGGCAGCAACATGTAGATAAATCCCCTGCAAACAAACGTGGATAGGGAAATGAATTAAAAATAAAACAAATAAAAATTAACCAATATCAATTGGAGAGAGGTCCCATAGCAGAGAATCAGGCTTCATGTCACCCACCAATGGAGAAGGCTACTTTGACTTGTTTAGGCCCCAGCACCCAGACAGAGGAGAGAGTTGTCATAGCAGAGAATCAGGCTTCATGTCACCCACCAAAAGAACAGGCCACTTCCAGATATTTAGGCCCCGGTACCAAGACAGAGGAGAGAGGTCGCATAGCAGAGAATCAGGCTTCATGTCACCCACCATTGGAACAGGCCACTTTACGATATTTAGGCCCCTGGCACCCAGACGGAGGAGAGGTTCATTCAACTTTGGGTTGCCCCGCAATATAATGGTAAAATTAAAAAAAGAGGATTGAATGAAGAAGTGCCCTGAAGTCCAAGAATATATGGTTAAGGGGAGGTAGTTATAAATGTCTAATCTGCACAAGGGATGGACAGGTCCTGTGGGATCCACGCCTGGTTCATTTTTATGAATGTCAGCTTGTCCACATTGGCTGTGGACATGTGGCTGCGTTTGTCTGTAATGACGTCCCCTGCCATGCTGGATACACGTTCAGACAAAAGCCTGGCCTCCGGGCAGGCCAGCCAGTCCTAGGCATAAAAGGCTAGCTCTGGACACGTGGACAATTTGGAGACCCAGAAGGTGAATGGGGCCGAACCATCAGTCAGTACGTGGAGGGGTGTGCACACGTACTGTTCCACCATGTTAGTGAAATGCTGCTTCCTGCTAACACATTCCATATCAGGTGGTGGTGCAGTTAGCTGTTGCGTGGTGACAAAACTTTTCCACATCTCTGCCATGCTAACCCTACCCTCAGAGGAGCTGGCCGTGACACAGCTGCGTTGGCGACCTCTCGCTCCTCCTCTGCCTTTTTTTACAGGCACCTAACACCATCTGGCTATCTATTTATGTACCATATTACACTAATCCAGGCACAGCAGTAACCACAGATTTAGGGGAATATCAATTCTAGGCCTAGTATTTAGGCCCTGGATGAAAGATATCCTTTTACAGACAGATTTACACTTGGAGATGCACAGTAGCATGTGAAAAAATATATAGGATTATGCTTTCAGCACTTGTATTTTAACACTTTGTGTAATATACCCTTTAACAGAAAGAAATACACTTAGAGATGCAAAACAGTGGGTGCAAATGTAGAGGATTATGCTGTATTTTAACACTTACTGTAATATACCCTTTAACCCCTTAAGGACCGGGGGTTTGGGGATTTTTGCGTTTTTGTTTTGCGCTCCCTGCCTTCCAAAAGCCATAACATTTTTATATTTCCGCTCACATAGCCATATGATGGCTTGTTTTTTGCGGGACAAGTTGTACTTTTTAACGCTACCATTTATTTTTGCATGTGATGTAGTGGGAAACGGGAAAAAAATTCCAAATGGGGTGAAATTGCAAAAAAAAAGCTATTTCACCACAGTTTTACGGGTTTTTAAATTACAACGTTCGATTTGCGATAAAACTGACTGGTTAATTTTATTCTTCAGGTCAGTACGAATCCGGAAATACCTAATATGTATAGTTTTTCTTGCGTTTTGATAGTGAAAAAAAAATTAAAAGTGGGAATTTTTTTATTTTATCTTTTTGTCGCCATGTTTTGACCCCTATACCTTTTTTGTAATTATGCGTACGGAGCAGTGTAGGGGCTGATTTTTTGTGGGGCAATCTGAACTTTTAATTGATACCATTATGGGGTGCATATGATGTTTTGATCACTTTTTATTCATTTTTTTTTAGGAAATGAAGCGTCCAAAAATGGCGAATTAGCCATTTGGACACTTTCTTTCCGTTTTTATGTTTACCGTCTGGTGAATATTTTTTAATATTATTATAGTATGGGCGTTTTCGCACATTGCGACACCCATTATGTGTAATTTTTTTATTTTTTTATTTATTTTATTTTCATTTTGGGGAAAGGGGGTGATTTGAATTTTTATATTTTTTATTTTATTTTTATTTTTAAACTTTTTTTTTTTTTTACCACTTTCTTATAGTTCCCATAGGGAACTATAAGATGCAATCATCAGATTGCTATTCTCATATATTCAATGCAATAGCATTGGAATATATGAGAAAATCGCATATTTCCTATGGAGCCTATTACAGTCATAGGCTCTATAGGAATACTATGTAGTAACCTAGGTTTCATTCACAGAAACCTAGGCTACTACATGCATGCTCGGCTCCCCTTGTGGCCAGCAGGAGCCGGGCAAACCAGTGAAACTTTCGGTTTTTGCGCTGATCAGATGCCGTGGTCAGGATTGACCACGGCATCTGAAGGGTTAAATGAGCTGCGGGTGTCAGCTTGATGAATCAAGCGTTTACCCGCAGCTCATGCGCCCGCTCCGTGCGGGAGCGGGCGCCATCTTTAAAGTGCGGACGAATGGCGTACATGTACGCCCTTCGTCCTTAAGGGGTTAACGGAAAGAAATACACTTGGAGATGCACGGTAGTGCGTGAAGTTATTGAGGATGACCCTATCAGCACTTGCATTTACACCTTGAGTGTAATATACCCTTTTACGGACAGAAATACACTATGAGATGCACAGTAGTGCGTTCAAATTTAAAGGATTATGCTTTCAGCAATTGTAATTTAACACTTTGTGTGATATACCCTTTTACGGAAAGAAATACACTGGGAGATGCACGCCGAGTGTAATATACCCTTTTATGGACAGATTTACACTTGGCCTGCAACAGCTGGAACACCATATTTTGGGTATTGCTATTGTGGCAATTGAATTTCACCCCAAAACAAATTATATCCTTTGACAGATACTATTAAACTACTTGTCCAGCCACAGCTAGAACACCAGATTTACTGTATTTCTATTTTTGCAACTGAATTTCACCCCAGAAAATAATATATCCTTTGACGGATACTATGAAGCTTGTCCAGTCACAGCTGGAACACCAGATTTACGGTATTGCTATTTTGGCAATTGAATTTCACCCCACAAAAAAATCTATCCTTTGCCAGACACTATTAAACTACTTGTCCAGCCACAGCTAGAACACCAGATTTACTGTATTTCTATTTTTGCAACTGAATTTCATCCCAGAAAAAAATATATCCTTTGACGGACACTATGAAACTTGTCCAGTCACAGCTGGAACACCAGATTTACGGTATTGCTATTTTGGTAATTGAATTTAAACCCAGAACAAAATATATCCTTTGACGGATACTATTAAACTACTTGTCCAGCCACAGCTAGAACACCAGATTTACTGTATTTCTAATTTTGCAACTGAATTTCACCCCAGAAAATAATATACCCTTTGACGGACACTATGAAACTTGTCCAGTCACAGCTGGAACACCAGATTTACGGTATTGCTATTTTGATAATAGAATTTCAACCCAGAACAAAATATTTCCTGTGACGGATACTATTAAACTACTTGTCCAGCCACAGCTAAAACACCAGATTTACTGTATTTCTATTTTTGCAACTGAACTTTTCCCCAGAAAATAATATATCCTTTGACGGACAATATGAAACTTGTCCAGTCACAGCTGGAACACCAGATTTACGGTATTGCTATTTTGGTAATTGAATTTCAACCAAGAACAAAAGCTATACTTTTACGGACACTATGAAACTTGTCCAGCCACAGCTGAAACCACAGATTTAGGGTATTGCTATTTTGGCAATTGAATTTCACCACAGAACAAAAGCTATCCTTTGACGGACACTATAAAACGTGTCCTGCCACAGCAGAAACCATTGATTTAGGGTATGGCTATTTTGGAAATTGAATTTCACACCAGAAAAAAAAATATATTCTTTGCCAGACAGTATTACACTTGGCTAGCCACAGCTGGAACACCAGATTTAGGGGATTGCTATTTTTTTAAGTGAATTTTACTTCTCCATAAAATATAGAAAATTCTATCCTGAGTTTCTAGGGGGTGACAATAAGCACAGCCAAGCCCTTGATGTAGGATATAGCAAAAAAAAAAAAATACTATTGATGGTTTAAAAATCACCAAAGATTATAGCCAGTATTGGGCCACCATGAGCCCAAGTATCACAACTGTATAACACAACGCCTATGGCACATAAATCAAAACAACCTAGATAGAAGATACCAGACCGCGTTTCATTGCAAAACACATTTTTATTACCATATTAAAAGGTGCATATAGCACATACAATTAAAATACATAAGGGGGGTGCATAGATGGGCGGCATCCAAGAGGAGAGACGGAGGGGAGAAGGTCCGATAAACAGGTCAAATGTACAAAGTGCAAGTGCATACAATCAAGGAAGTAATAACATCATACCCATACTGTGTCTCTCCTCCGGGATGGCGCCAACCCCGACGCGCGTTTCGGCACAAGCCTTCGTCTGGGGGTGGCGTCATCATCGAGGGACAGTATATTTATGCAGTGCATCAACCAATCAATCACCGTTAATTCAAATAGCGATACCTCCCAGTGACGCATCCATCTGCATCACAGCCCACGTGAGCCATATAATCATGTGACCGGAACACGTGACCACCGAGGTCACATGATCGGATCGCAGGTCCTAACAGATAATATTCATCTCCATGTCTCGGCCGGAAAAATCTTCATTATAAGGCACAAATAGATGCACATAATATAGAACATATATATCCATATATAATCTCCAGAAGCGCTATCACCTACAATAGGTTACAACCAATAATAATAAATGCAAAATAAAATTATACTAGTACGCGAGTGACTGTGATAGCATTATGCTTAAAACAAAATAAATGTGTACAACAAAAGGAAGATAAAAAGAGTGCCGAGTGCAGTGACAAAGTGACTAAGTGCAACCCATGAAAAAGTGATTGTGAATAAAAAGACAAATACACACAACACAATTAATGTCAAATGATTATCCAAACAATATAATATAACATGATTACACATGAAATTACACACATGATTACACACATAAAAAATATATATATATATATATATAATTAATAATTAAAAATTAAATATTAATAATTAAACTCATCTGTGAATTACTATATTAGAAAAGTGAAAAAGACAAAAAATATTAAAAATATTAAAAATATTAATTGTATATATTTCATACATAGATAATTATATATAAGCAAATACTAACCCTCACATATAAGACATATAGAAACCTCCATATATGTGTATAGCAACATATTAATACTGGAGATAAAAAGATAAATATGCGCAAAGACATTGGACCATATTCAAAACTTTTCTCCTAGGCACAATAAAGTGCAAAGGACAACTGATGCAGTGCAAAACTGTACCCCATCTATCACTAAAGTTACACCAAAAACCATTTTTTTTTAAAAATTATTGAAATTAAAAACGCCAAAAAAGGAGGGGAGGGACGGACTCGCAAACAATCAGAGAAAGGAAGCAAAACCAGATGCCTCATTCAGACCATTCGGTTTAAGGGAATTAACCCTCCAGATCCATTGACACTCGAGTTGGGCCAACTTTTTGATATACTGCCACCACGTATGTTCTTTGATATGCAGTCTATGCCAAATATTTTTAAACCAGAGGGATCACAATTGTGATATAATTTAAAGTGCTTCGCCACAGGTTTCAGTTGTGACATATCATTCTCCTTTTGCGCTGCAAAGATATCCCGAACATGTTCTCTTGCCCGAACTTTCAGTTCACGAGTGGTAAGTCCGATATATATCTTTTTACATGGGCAATTCGCATAATATACCACAGCTGTTGTTGAACATGTTATTCTTTGGGTAATTTTAAAGGTTTTCTCCTCTGTTGCATGTTGGAAATGGGTAGCTCGTATCAGATTGGGGCATGCCACACATTGACCACATGGGAAAAAGCCCCATGCTGGTTTCCCAATCCCTGGGAACAGAGGTAGAGATGGTCTCACATAAACACTTTTAACCAGATGATCTCTTAGGTTCTTCGATCTCCTTGCAACCAGAGATGGACCCCCGAAGTATACTGTGATATTATTGGATCAGCCAAAAGAATGGGCCAAAATTTTTCAACACAGCTTTTCATTTCTTCCCAACGTGAGTGGTATGTAGTGATGAATCGCACCTTTTTCTCCTCATAACTCTCTTTTTCTTTTTATCACCGAATAGTAGATCAAACCGTGGAGATGATTTGGCTCTCCTGTACGCTGTTTTAATGGCGCTGGCTGTAACCTCGATTTGTGAAGCGGCTCCTCAATTCACTTGCTTGTTGCTCAAACTGTTCATCTGAAGAGCAGATTCTGCGCATCCTCAGGAATTGGCCAGTTGGAATTGCTCTGATCATCTGTGGGGGATGGGAGGAAGAGGCATGTAAATAAGAATTTACTGCTGTTGATTTTCGAATACATTGGTCATAACAGATCCATCCTTCCCCGCTGGACCTGAACATCGAGAAAGTCAATTTGGTCATTATCCCACTTATATGTCAGTCTAATGTTTCTGTTGTTATTATTCAATTCACAAAAGAAAGATTCTAACTCACTGGTGGGACCCTGCCAAATCATAAAGATATCATCGATGTACCGTGCCCAAAATATGGCACGGCACATCGGCGAATACCCATCACATGAAAATAGGTCCTCCTCCCACAGCCCCAGGAACAGATTGGCATAGGAGGGCGCACAAGGCGCCCCCATTGCCGTACCCTGGAGCTGCAGGTAGAAGGACCCATTAAAAGTGAAAAAGTTATGTGTAGCACAAACTGAAGTAACACCAGCAAGAATCCCTTCTGGGTCCCCTCAACATCAGCTTTAGTCAAAAAGTGTCTGACGGCATCAATGCCATCCTGATGTCTGATGCTGGTGTACAGTGACTCCACGTCACATGTCACCAGCACCATGTCCTCCTCCAGGTGTATCCCGTCTATTTTTCGCAGGAAATCAGTTGTATCCTGTATATAGGAGGGTAGGTTGAATACCAAAGGCTTCAGTCGTGCATCCAAAAATCTTCCCACTCGTTCAGTAAAGTTGCCCTTCCCGAAATGATGGGCCTACCTGGGGGTGATGTCGCATTTTTATGAATTTTAGGTAGTAGGTACAATGTTGATATTGCTGGTTCTTTTACACAGAGGGCTTCATAAAGTTGTTTGGAGATGACATCTTTTTCCAATGCATCAGCTAAGATCCGTCCTAATTCTCCTTCAAAAGAGGATAAAGGATTAAACGTCAGTTTTTATAGCAATCTTTTTCTTTCAGGAGTCTATACGCCTCCTTTTCATACATGGTGTGAGGCCACACTACGATATTCCCACCTTTATCCGCAGGTTTAAAAACAACATCAGGTAACCTGCGAAGTCTGTTCAGACTTTCTCTTTGAGAAAAGGAAAGGTTATTTTCCCTTACTCTTGTAGAGAGCTGCGTGAATTCCTTGGACACCAGCTGGACAAATAAATCCACTGCTGGGCATGATGATAAAGGGGAAATTTTTGTGACTTACATTTGATGGAATCTGGTATAGTGTCATCCTTACTTGGGTTTGCTTCCACCATTAATTGTTCAAGAGTCCTCACAGCCTCCTTCTCCACTTCCGTGGTAAAGATGCCGTCAGGATCCTCCTTATGATGCCATTTTTTAGGAGAAGGGACCGACCAAATAATTGTAAATCTTTTATCGCTGTAAAGGAATCAAATGGAGCAGAAGGTGAAAAGGTTAAACCCTTTTCCAAGACCGAAATATCCACCGATGAAAATGTGTGGTTAGACAGATTAATTACCTTCAGATGATCAGGTTGTGCCTGACCACCCCTCATCCGGAGCGTCCGTCTTTTTCCCATCGAGCTAGTCATGGAAGTCCCTTTTCTTTTATAGGGGGTAGCCCGTCTTACTCCACCATATGTCTCTGATACATCAGACACAGAGGACAAAGATGACACCGATGGAGACCGTACCCTGAGTGTTGTACCATCAGCACATATCGGCTGTAGCTCTTTCCTCCTCCATTTGTACATTCTCTTTGATTCAAAATCCTTTGCATCACGAGTAAATTTCTTCATCTTATTCTCTTTTATCTCTTTCTCCCATTTATCAAAGTTATTACTCATGGAGTTCTCAAACACTTGAAGAACTTTTTGATTCCCTCTCTGCTTCAGTATACTTAAATTTCTATCAATTTCATCATCTAATTGGCGCAAAGTGCCCAAATTATGTTTAATAAGAAGGCCCATAAATTTAGAGGCTGCCTCATTACACACCTCTTCCCATTTATTGAGGAACTCCTCACTCATGTTGTCAAACGAGGGAAACACCTGAATTCTGAGGCCCCTAGGGATCAGCCCTCTCTCAAGGTACCTCCCCAAAAATGCTTTGTTCCACCATATTTTAGTGCGTCTATGGTACAAGTTGGTTAGAGTCATCCGTATTTCTCTGATGTCTGCTGAGTCCGTCCCTCCAATAGCACCACCCCTCTCAAATAGAGAATCCAATGAAGAAAGCCACACCGATTCCCTGGCTTTTAAATCCATGTTGGAGGCTATAATGTTTTCTGAAAAACAGAACATACAAATAAATCACCAAAGATTATAGCCAGTATTGGGCCACCATGAGCCCAAGTATCACAACTGTATAACACAACGCCTATGGCACATAAATCAAAACAACCTAGATAGAAGATACCAGACCGCGTTTCATTGCAAAACACATTTTTATTACCATATTAAAAGGTGCATATAGCACATACAATTAAAATACATAAGGGGGGTGCATAGATGGGCGGCATCCAAGAGGAGAGACGGAGGGGAGAAGGTCCGATAAACAGGTCAAATGTACAAAGTGCAAGTGCATACAATCAAGGAAGTAATAACATCATACCCATACTATGTCTCTCCTCCGGGATGGCGCCAACCCCGGCAGCGTTTGGCACAAGCCTTCGTCTGGGGGTGGCGTCATCATCGGGGGACAGTATATTTATGCAGTGCATCAACCAATCAATCACCGTTAATTCAAATAGCGATACCTCCCAGTGACGCATCCATCTGCATCACAGCCCACGTGAGCCATATAATCATGTGACCGGAACATGTGACCTCGGTGAAAAATCTTCATTATAAGGCACAAATAGATGCACATAATATAGAACATATATATCCATATATAATCTCCAGAAGAGCTATCACCTACAATAGGTTACAACCAATAATAATAAATGCAAAATAAAATTATACTAGTACGCGAGTGACTGTGATAGCATTATGCTTAAAACAAAATAAATGTGTACAACAAAAAGAATATTTTGGGCACGGTACATCGATGATATCTTTATGATTTGGCAGGGTCCCACCAGTGAGTTAGAATCTTTCTTTTGTGAATTGAATAATAACAACAGAAACATTAGACTGACATATAAGTGGGATAATGACCAAATTGGCTTTCTCGATGTTCAGGTCCAGCGGGGGAAGGATGGATCTGTTATGACCAATGTATTCCGAAAATCAACAGCAGTAAATTCTTATTTACATGCCTCTTCCTCCCATCCCCCACAGATGATCAGAGCAATTCCAACTGGCCAATTGCTGAGGATGCGCAGAATCTGCTCTTCAGATAAACAGTTTGAGCAACAAGCAAGTGAATTGAGGAGCCGCTTCACAAATCGAGGTTACAGCCAGCGCGCCATTAAAACAGCGTACAGGAGAGCCAAATCATCTCCACGGTTTGATCTATTATTCGGTGATAATAAGAAAAAAGAGAGTTATGAGGAGAAAAAGGTGCGATTCATCACTACATACCACTCACGTTGGGAAGAAATGAAAAGCTGTGTTGAAAAATTTTGGCCCATTCTTTTGGCTGATCCAATAATATCACAGTATACTTCAGGGGGGTCCATCTCTGGTTGCAAGGAGATCGAAGAACCTAAGAGATCATCTGGTTAAAAGTGTTTATGTGAGACCATCTCTACCTCTGTTCCCAGGGATTGGGAAACCAGCATGGGGCTTTTTCCCATGTGGTCAATGTGTGGCATGCCCCAATCTGATACGAGCTACCCATTTCCAACATGCAACAGAGGAGAAAACCTTTAAAATTACCCAAAGAATAACATGTTCAACAACAGCTGTGGTATATTATGCGAATTGCCCATGTAAAAAGATATATATCGGACTTACCACTCGTGAACTGAAAGTTCGGGCAAGAGAACATGTTCGGGATATCTTTGCAGCGCAAAAGGAGAATGATATGTCACAACTGAAACCTGTGGCGAAGCACTTTAAATTATATCACAATTGTGATCCCTCTGGTTTAAAAATATTTGGCATAGACTGCATATCAAAGAACATACGTGGTGGCAGTATATCAAAAAGTTGGCCCAACTCGAGTGTCAATGGATCTGGAGGGTTAATTCCCTTAAACCGAATGGTCTGAATGAGGCATCTGGTTTTGCTTCCTTTCTCTGATTGTTTGCGAGTCCGTCCCTCCCCTCCTTTTTTGGCGTTTTTAATTTCAATAATTTTTAAAAAAGAAAAATGGTTTTTGGTGTAACTTTAGTGATAGATGGGGGTACAGTTTTGCACTGCATCAGTTGTCCTTTTGCACTTTATTGTGCCTAGGAAAAAGTTTTGAATATGGTCCAATGTCTTTGCGCATATTTATCTTTTATCTCCAGTATTAATATGTTGCTATACACATATATGGAGGTTTCTATATGTCTTATATGTGAGGGTTAGTATTTGCTTATATATAATTATCTATGTATGAAATATATACAATTAATATTTTTCAATATTTTTAATATTTTTGTCTTTTTCACTTTTCTAATATAGTAATTCACAGATGAGTTTAATTATTAATATTTAATTTTTAATTATTAATTATATATATATATATATATTTTTATGTGTGTAATCATGTGTGTAATTTCATGTGTAATCATGTTATATTATATTGTTTGGATAATCATTTGACATTAATTGTGTTGTGTGTATTTGTCTTTTTATTCACAATCACTTTTTCATGGGTTGCACTTAGTCACTTTGTCACTGCACTCGGCACTCTTTTTATCTTCTTTTTGTTGTACACATTTATTTTGTTTTAAGCATAATGCTATCACAGTCACTCGCGTACTAGTATAATTTTTATTTTGCATTTATTATTATTGGTTGTAACCTATTGTAGGTGATAGCGCTTCTGGAGATTATATATGGATATATATGTTCTATATTATGTGCATCTATTTGTGCCTTATAATGAAGATTTTTCCGGCCGAGACATGGAGATGAATATTATCTGTTAGGACCTGCGATCCGATCATGTGACCTCGGTGGTCACGTGTTCCGGTCACATGATTATATGGCTCACGTGGGCTGTGATGCAGATGGATGCGTCACTGGGAGGTATCGCTATTTGAATTAACGGTGATTGATTGGTTGATGCACTGCATAAATATACTGTCCCCCGATGATGACGCCACCCCCAGACGAAGGCTTGTGCCGAAACGCGCGTCGGGGTTGGCGCCATCCCGGAGGAGAGACACAGTATGGGTATGATGTTATTACTTCCTTGATTGTATGCACTTGCACTTTGTACATTTGACCTGTTTATCGGACCTTCTCCCCTCCGTCTCTCCTCTTGGATGCCGCCCATCTATGCACCCCCCTTATGTATTTTAATTGTATGTGCTATATGCACCTTTTAATATGGTAATAAAAATGTGTTTTGCAATGAAACGCGGTCTGGTATCTTCTATCTAGGTTGTCTGTAAGATACAATAGTCTATCTGACAGAAACTCAGTTGTAATGTCACAACAGCCAGAAACACACTTTTGATGTCAGAATAGCTTAACTGACTGAAACTAGGTTTTCATGTGAGAGCACCATGCCCGACTGATTGATTCAACAGCTTATCTGACTGAGATATTTGTGATGGCAAAGTAGTTATGATGATAAAAACATGGCTGCACAACATTTCACATGCAAACAATAGAACTAATAAATAGGGATCATTCTAAATTAAAGTGGTATGATACCTACTTTTTGATCAAACGTGTGTCGGGCCCATCTACCAGCCGTCAAGGTGGCTTCCGCAGATGGGTACCTAACACTAACAGAACTTCCTCTCCTGGGCTTGACTAAGCCTACAATATTCATGGCGGTGTAGAAACAAGCTACATTTATCCTCTGCTCAGAAATGGGCGTTGCTTAGTCTAAATGAGGCGCTACCCTCAATATATAATACAATAAATTTTAAACTAACACAAACATGGTCACAAGTGCGTATCCATAAAGCAAGCATACAGATAATAAAAACAATGCTGCACAACATTTCACATCGAACTGGATGGACAAATGTCTTTTTTCGGCCTTATATACTATGTTACTATGTTACTAAACAATAGAACTAAGAAATGGGGATCATTCTAAATTAAAGTGGTATTATACCTACTATAAATGAAAAAATAGAAGCTCGTTGCGCACACAAAACATTCTTATGATGTCACATAAGCTTATCTAATACCCACTTAAAATGTCACTGTATCTCATGTCAGATAAACATGTTTGTGATGTCACAGTAGTTACCTGACAAAATGGAAATATGATGTCATAGCAGCTTATCTGAATGAATCACATTTGAGATGTCACAGCTATCTGGCAGAAATACAGTCTACCTGAGTAAAAGTAAATTGCAATGTGACAACAGCATACCTGCTGGAAAGACAGTTGCAATGGCACAAAAACACCAATAGAAATGGGGAAAATAGTGGAGAGAACACCATCCACAACTGTACACATTCATAAATGAAATCAGCTATATTGAAAGAAGTAGCAATCATGGTGACGCAATATGTATTGCAAGAAACTGAACACATAAATTCAGTATAAAGAGTAAATTGTATGCCTACCAAGTGAGGCACAATGCAAAAAAAAGAATGACTAAATATCAGTATACATGAAATCTAATGAAAAAATACAAAAATGTCCCAGGTGGGGATTAAGATATACAGTACTACCAGGTTGTGACATGATACGCCCAATACAGAGGACCACCATCTCAAACCCAGATGGTCAACTGGGTTGGTACTGTTTATGTTCTGTATGCTTTTGATTGGTCTCACTCTCTAGTGCTTTACTTGGTATATGGCGATAAATACTATTTTAGTGATGTTTTCTATGTAGGAGTTGTAGGAGAGATGTAGTTGCTGTGGCCGGCGAATGGTGCTTGAGTCAGTTACCAGGCCAAGTGTAGAAAATAGACGTCTCTCTTTACTACAGTGCAGAATGGGAGTTGTGGCACATCCAATGGTATTAAAGCACAGTTCTAAACAAATTACAGAGCAGTTCTTCCCAGATAGCAATGTATGGATAGCAACAATGATGGGGGTTGTAATACTCCTTCTCCCTATCTTTCCAAAGTCTGTCTCTCTGCAGAATATAAGGCTGCCAATAGGATTCTTGCAAAACTGTAATTCCCAGCTGAGGGTTACAGAATTAAGATATGGCTGGTGAGGTAAAGTGAGGACGGATATATTAGCAATAAGTAACTAGGCTTTACTGTACCCAGGGGCAAAGATTCAGTTTGGTGCCCCTCCCCTGCAAATACCTCCCAACTTTAGTAAATCAGAAAGAGGGACAATATCAGTGTTGCTGCAAAAATTTTATACTAAGCCACACCTCTAACCCCCCCCCCCCCTACCAATGTATAACTATACCCACCTAATCCAACACAGTCGCCTTTGAATTATGGATGAATTGCTTAAAATGTCAATTTAAATAATATCCATACAAATATTTTCAGGCCAGTTTTAGGCATAAAAATAGCTGCAAACACCCTTTTTGCAACTATTTATTAGTAGCAAGTGTGTATTGGCGGCTGGAACTCCAGCCCGGACAGATTTATTATCTTTTACGTTTGAATATAGGTGTAAAAGAGGAGTAAAAACTACTGCAGTCCAAGGCAAGAGGGGTCCTGGCATATGGACTACAGGAGGTACGCCTAATTCCTAAAAATCCTCCGGCAGTGCAGAGGGGGAACAAAGATTGGCATAAAAAGTTGGCCTTTGTAAATGACCAACAATATGTAGACCTGGTAAAATGTATCATAGGGTACACGGCAGTACCAATAAAACTTGCAATAAATCAAAGGACCAACTGGTCCTACTGCATCCAGGGTTACGCTGGCATGTTGGCGAGATGTCTGCTGGATTTGGAACAAGGTCATTGTAGTGACAGAGCACAAAAATAACCAAATAAACAATGGTAAATGTACCTGTGAGGGGGGGGGGGGTTTAGAGGAGCTGTGCTGGCCCTGTGAGACCTTGCCATCCCAATGGTATATACATTGTGCCCCCTCACAGGTCTAATGCCCACACTGTGCCCCCTCAGTTTACTAATGCCCACATTGTGCCCCCTCACAGTAGTTATACCCACATTGTGCCCTCTCACAGTAGAAATACCCACATTGTGCCCCATCTAGCGTTCACATGACCCTGTTACCAGCTTTTCAAAGAATTCCTCTATACCTAGGTAGTAAAACACACCATCCCCTGTTAGCTGAAAACACAGGGGAGAGTGTGTGTCTGTTTAATGTTGTGGTGGGTGGGACAGTCTTGGCACTCGGGTCTTAGTGGAGGATGGGAGGGTTGCGGGGGACTGGGGGAAGTGAGTTAGTTGTTGAGGGTTTGAAAACGAGCAGCAGTGTTCTCTCCCCCTGGATTTGCCAGTGATAATGTAACTTAGACTACCTGTAACTTTATCTGGATCTTCATGTGTGAAATGTCCATCTTATAGAAGTAAAATGCTTCACTGGTGACTCTTATTTCTCAGTACTTATCTTTGGTGGTCACAAGCCGCTCCTGTGACATTTTAGTAGCAGTGGTGGTCTATGAAAAGATAACAAAGAGGGATACCAGGGAATAAAAGTAGATGTTCATTCCTGGAACATTCTCAAGCTGTTAACTGCATTTCTCACCTTTCAGAAGGACAAGGAGGACATTGAGGTATATTTGGAAACCTTTAAGATCATGTGTAAGTCTCATCATATTGTAGAAGGGGACCGGAAACTTTTATTGGTTGGGAAATTTACAGGTAGAGCGAATTCTAACTTTCATGCCCTTTCAGAAGAAAAGTGGTTGGACTATGCCGATGTTAGGGAGCATTGTTAGCAGTACTGGGTTATGCCATCAAAACAGAATAATATAGACAGTGTTTCCGTCATCTATTAAAAGGAACCCATGACACCTATTTGAAATGTAGCAACTGGTTGTCCCATGCCCTGAACTAGTGCATCTGTGGCAGAGACTTTTGAGGACCTCTGCCAGTTTTTTTTGGACAGGCTTCCCATAAATCATCTGTAATTGCCCCTGCTGACTCACAAAGCTGCTATAACTGTGGCTCCCTATGGCACCTGCAAGCCATTTGCCCAGACGCCCGGAGGCCACCCCTGGTGCCGCCTATCACAAGAGTTCCAGTGGTGCACCTCATTGCTTCAGTCAGTCAGGATGAGATGGGCAACTGATTGAGGATGGGTTCAATAGCAGAGAATGCCAGTGGAATGTCAAATGGACTACAGGGCATGTGTCATTGTGCAGTTCACTGTGACAGTTGTGCCGTGTCGGCTGCATGCTCTCTCACCTACTGGCTGCAGGCTGACTCCTGTGCATGCTGGTTGCTTGGGGCTGTGTGCTGGCTGTGGTGTCTTGTGTGAACGTGCCTGTTAGTGTGTGTACTCCCTGTGTCTGCATCTCGGTGCAGTTCTTCTCACTGTTGCTGTGTAGGCTGGCTGCAGGCTCTCTCGCCTACTGGCAGCAGGCTGACACTTGTGTATGCTGGTTTCTTGGGGCTGCATGCTGGCTGTGGTGGTGTGTGTGAACTGTGGCCTCTGTTGTAGCTTCTTGTGTATGCTTCTCTGTGGTTCCTGTCACCGGTGCCGTGCAGGCTGGCTGCATGTGCTTTGTGTACTGGCTGTGGGTGTTTCCATGCATGCTGGTTCTGCGATGTGTGCTGGTTGTGGACTTGTGTGTACCGAGTCTGAGTATGGATGCATTTCTGTTTGTGTCACGGTTGTTTGTGCTCTGGCGTACTGGCTGCGGTGGAAAGACAGCAAATATTGTGCTGGCTGGAAAAGTGAAATGTGAAGTGCCAGTTGCCCAGATGATTCTGGAGTGGCAGGAAGGACCCATTAAGCACACCATAGGAGTAATTGATAAACTACCTGCTGACATACTGTTGGGAAATGATGTTGGGGACATCTATTGCAGCATTTACAGGAGACAGGCAGCAACAGCGCATGGCTCACAGGACATCCATCATGTTACAGTGGCAGTCAGAACAGCTGCTGAACGAGCCTGCAAAGACCCCAATCTTATTTTAGATGACCACAAATCAAATATGAACCTTGCTTATATTGGAGCCTTAAATGGTGAGACACAGGACCCCATTTTTGTGGTCAGTGGGGGGTCGCAGTGGTTAGATCCCCATTGATCAGACACATCACCTTTCCTGTCCATTCATATTGTGAGACACAGGACCCCCTGTCACAGTGGACTGTGTCATGTTCCTATATAACCTTGTATATAGCTGGCTAATGCACTCATATTGCTAAGTATCTGTTGTATTTATTGCTTTCACATCATCCTGGTACCAGCTCCTCAAAGTATTCTTCTCTACTTGGGTAGTAAAATCCCCCACCCCCCTGCTAGCTGATAACATAGACTGGGGAGGGTGTATTTTTCTGTTTAACCTCTTAAGGACACAGGACATACCGGTACGCCCTGATGTCCTGGTACTTAAGGACACAGGACGTACCGGTACGTCCTGTGTATTTCCGGTCACCGCTGCTCATCCGGCAGTGATCGGAACAAGGTACCTGTTGAAATCATTCAGCAGGTACCTTGTTACAATGCCGAGGGGGGTCCTGTGACCTCCCCCACATCAGCGATCGCTGCAAACCGCAGGTCAATTCAGACCTGCGGTTTGCAGTGCCTTCCGAAGTTTCTGATCCCCGCGGTAAAAATCGACAAACTTTTAATTTTTAACCCGCCCCCTGCAGCCCTCAATCATATTTTGCCGGCGGGCGGTGCAGGCAGTGCAGGAGGCTGGCGGTTTAGTAATCTGTGCTGTCATGTCAGCAATTTAACCCCTTCCGTGCACAGCAGCCCCTGATTCTTGATGGGATCACAGGGGGAGGGGGCCCCCCTCCCTCCCTATCACCCGCTGCTCTGTTCTGGCAGCGGGTAATGGTTACCATGGCAACAGGACGCCTTCACAGGTGACCTGCTTGCCATGGTAATGGTAACTCTGATCAGACTTCTGAAAGTGAAAAATACAGTACAGCACATTATATAGTGTACTGTTTTGTATTATACAGACATCAGACCCACTGGATCTTCAAAAACCAAGTGGGTCTGGGTCAAAAAAATGTAAAAAAAAAAAAGTGAAAAATAAAAACACACTTATCAATGAAAAAATTAATAAAATACACTACACATATTAGATATTGCCGCATCCGTAAAAACCTGCTTTATAAAAATATCACATGAACTAACCCATCAGGTGAACACCATAAAAAAAAGGTGTAAAAATTGCAATTTTTTTGGTCACCTTACATCACAAAAAGTGTAATACCAAGCGATCAAAAAGTCTTATGCCTCCCAAAATAGTACCAATCCAGCAAAAACTGCCTTCCAAAAACCACACGGCGCTCCTTTCCCTCTACGTCCTGACGCGTGCCCATACAGTAGTTTACGACCACTTATTTGGTGTTTCTGCAAACTAAAGAATCAGGGCAAAAATAAAATTGGGTTTTGTTTGGCTGTTAACCCTTGCTTAGTTACTGGAAAAAAATTGATTGAAATCTCATCTCCATTTGCCAATAACTCTTGTGAAACACCTAAAGGGTTAACAATGTTTGTAAAATCAGTTTTGAATACCTTGAGGAGTGTAGTTTCTAGAATGGGGTTATTTTTGGTGGTTTCTATTATGTAAGCCTCACAAAGTGACTTCAAACCCTAAAAAGTGGGTTTTTGAAAATTTCTGAAAATTTTCAAGATTTGTTTCTAAACTTCTAAGACTTGTAACGTCCCCAAAAAATAAAATGGCATTCCCAGAATGATTCAAACATGAAGTAGAGATATGGGGAATGTAAATTAATAACTTTTGGCGGCATTACTATGTATTATAGAAGTAGACAAATTGAAACTTGGAAAATTGCAAATTTTTCCCAATTTTTGGTAAATTTGGTATTTTTTTATAAATAAAAATGATTTTTTTTTTTTACTCCATTTTACCAGTGACATGAAGTACAATATGTGACGAAAAAACTCAGAATGGCCTGGATAAGTAAAAGCTTTTTAAAGTTATTCACACATAAAGGGGCACTGGTCTGATTTGCAGAAAATGGCCTGGTCCTTATTGTGAAAATGAGCCCGGTCCATAAGGGGTTAAAGCGGATATTATACCAGCAGATGCAGCTGACGATTGTCGGGAAGGAAGCATTCCTGCCCGGAAATCGCCTGCTCATCAGGGGAGGAGATTGCTGTTATTACATGCAGCGATTTCCTCCACAGTATTGGAACCAGCGATCGCTAATGCCATCACTCATCCCCATACAGAATCAGTATTTGCCGGTATGCATGAAAATTGTGATTGCCTGATTAACAAGCTTTTGCTCATTCATCGGGTCACTTTAAGGGTTGTATTAAGCATGCAGATCATAGCTAACAAGCATTACTATGAACGCTCATTAGTGATGATTTGCCCGACTATCTACAGGTGTAATATAGCCCTAACTGGGGGCATGGGGGGGAAAGTGAGTTAGTTGTTGGGGGTTTTGAGAACAAGCTGAAGTGTTTTCTCCTCCTGGATTTTCCAGTGATACTAGAAGTTGGAATATCTTTAGTGTTGTCTGCATCTTCATGTGTAACCTATCCATCTTATGGGAATAAAATTCTTCACTGGTGACAACTCCAATTGCTCAGTGGCTATCTTCGGTGGTCACAAGCCGCTTTCATGAGACCTCAATTCTCATGTGATCAGTGGGGGTCCCAGCAATTAGATCCCCACTGTTCAGACACATCACCTTTCCTGTGGATAGATGATGATTTTAAATCTTGGGACAACCCATTTAAACATATGCTTCTAAATTCAAAGGCAATTTAATGTATTCCACCCTATGAATGTTTACTCCCTTGAAGCATTTTGTAGAGAGTGTAACAATCTAGAATAAGATATTAACCTTTAGATTTGAAAAGTTATTCTCTTCCCTCATGAAAATGCACTTAGAGAATTCTGAATTCTATAACAACATCTTAGCCTGCTGCTGAGCCATTTTGCTAACTCAGCACATTATACAAATGTGTGAGATATTGCTTTTCATTTATGTAATGTGTCTAAAATATGGGTCCCTCTCCTAATCAGAATCCCAAAGCAGCTTTGATTAATGTTTTTGATATTCAGAAATTGATTGGTGTAATTCTTTGGTTATTGATTTCCTTAAAACACGCAATCATGGACTTTAATTAATTCTAGAATGGCTTGGTACAGCTCTTATCTTTCTAACAGCTCTATGTGTTTAGAGTACTTATGGTTAAACTCTTCCTAAGTGCACTAAATTATTCCTCCCTTTAAGCAGATTGATGCAGTATGCTACTCTCACAAAAGCTTCAGATTACTTTTAGTTCTATCTTTAAATCAATCAAGCAGGTTGCTATAGATAATATTATTTTTTTTTTTTTTTACAAAGCTTACGAAAATATGTAAAATTGCAGCAAACAATGTCTACTATTAGAAACGCTTGTGGCTCATACAGTTGATATAGTAGATTCCCCTATTGGGGCTGGTGTTCATGGTGCCTACTGGGTCTGTATATCTGTATCCTCTATTGTGGCCTTAATATACAAAATGACTGTGGAGCCGCAGTTATGGCTCTTCAAGACAGTGAAAGACATATATCCCTCCAGGGAAGGAAAATTGTGGCCTTGTTACTTTTGCTACCTGCAATTTATGATGTATCTGCATTGATTCAACTGTATTATTTTCTACTCTAGTACTGTGATGGCTAACCTCCGACAATCCAGCTGTGGTAAAACTCCCAAGATGCATACTTGCTTGACTGTTCTCAGAACTCCACAGAAATGAATGGATCATGCTGGGAGTTGTAGTTTCACCACAGCTGGAGTGCCGGAGGCTAGCCATCACTGCCCTAGTAGGTGTCTTGTCATTTGGTGTTTTTGTCTTTACCAAATATGTGTGTTTTTACTATTGATGTACAATAAAGCTGATTTTTTTAACTGTATAGTGTTCGCAGAGTGCACTTTTCCTTTTCGTTGCTCTCATATCTTCCCTCCCACACCTGCGAGGATTGTTAGAGGGCGCGTTCTTTATAGGTGTTTCAACCAGTAGACTTTGTAGATATCCAGGGCTTGAAGGCTCTCCTGAACTAGTTGTTAATATAACTGTCTGTTCGCAGAACCAGGTAAAATCCAGTTCGCTCCAGGATTCAATAGTATTCCAGTGCTTAGCACTGTATTATACTTGTGAGATATGCAGTGAAATAATGTGGGGTACCGTTTTTAGGGTAGTTCCAGTGTAGCAAATAAAATACAAAACTCAGCCCACCGTGTAGTGGTTGGAGCTGGCTACTGCGGCGCTGCTCCCATTAAAGTGAATAGGAGTTGAGCTAAAGTAACCAGCTCTGTCTACTATACAATAAACAGAACTGTGTATTTCTGCCACAGACTTCTGGTGACAAAGCTATCCTGAAACAGCTAATCATCAGGTGAGCAAGGTGTCAGACCTCCGCTGATCAGATATTGATGGCCTACTCTAAACTCTTGGACAACCCCTTCAACCTCTCTGTGTGGTCAAGGTGCAGTGTAACAGATCACTGAAAACTTCCCATAATGATATCCGGTGATGCACTTCTGGGACAGCATATGTGTCTAGTGTAAATAGTCAAGTTGTGGTGTTCTAGTTTAGTAGGCACTGCCTTTTACCTCGGATTGAAGTAAAATTGCATTTTTAAAGTGTAATAAAGTCAAATGACCCGCTTTCCCATTTTTACACATAAAAATAAATGATAAATATATTTGGTATTGCTGCGTCCAAAAAATTCTAAACCGGGCTGGTCCAATTCTCTAAGTCGACCCTCCCACCGCTTCAATTACATTTTTCCCAGCCAAAATAATATTGTTAGCTTTTTTTTAAGCTTTCTACACTAAAAACAAGAAAGGCTGATGCTTCAGTGTCAAAGTGAGTGTAAAATGTCAAAAGTAAGAATCTAAGTATGGACTCTTCACAGATAAAAGTGCGAAAATATTTTTCAGAAATCTTTTCCTACATCTGTCCTTGGTATGCTTCAATTTAATTTACTTCTCTTAGTTGCTCCTTCTATCAAAGCAGAATTAATAGTCACCAGAGTTCAGTTGCTGTATGCTCTTGCCAGTTATCACTGTGGTAACAGGATTTATTCTCTTTGTCTTTTTCAGGGTCTCTGAATTCTTCCTCCTTCCCTGTAAAACAGTCTTTCTGGACAGGCTTATTAAAATAACAAGATAAATTGCCTACAAGATTCATGGTTCTACCAAGGAGCCCAATTTCTACACACACGTAATTCATTTAGTAAATGCTTTAGGAGATGGAATGTCTTAGGATCATTGTATCTCTTTGGTTACTAGTAAGTATGCATTTCTCCAGAGCAGTTATGTTCATATCTGATGTTATGCCATTTGCTCCTTGTTAAACCATTCTCATCAAATATGTACAATTGGCAATTTAACGTAATACTGCTTATATTCCGTTCTATCTAAACCTGTAGGTTATACATATGACTAGCAGAATTCCTCTCATATTAAACTGTAAACAGTAATCCAGTATATTAGGTATTCTTCATATAGTCTTAAATCAAGGGAAAAACAATGCTAGAAGCATCAGCTCCATCAATCTACACAACAGTCAGTGAACTAAATATAGGGGTCATAGCGGTTGCAATTGCAATTGGAACCCTAAGCCAGTGGCGCACCGCCAATTATGTATTGTAGTCCTTAGGACAGTGATGCAGTTAGATGCTGTGGCAAGGCACAGGAGCAATGTCGCCCTGCCTTTTCCTCTCATAGGCTTCAGGCCTAGTGCCTGTAGCCTATCCGAGGCCTGCATATGCAACGAGGTGACATAATCCTCATTGCGCCGCCTGAGCTGGACAGCATACAGCTCAGGAAACAGACTGGAAGAGGCCTGCACCACATCGCTGACAGCAGCGTGGAAGTAAGTATATTTGTTCATTATTTTTTATTTGGCTCCATGCTGTTTGGCATTGTGGGGAAGGGCCGAGAGAAGAACTATGGGGGCACTGTTTTTACTGGCGGCGCTAAATAGGGGGATTTTGCACTGGCACACACAAGAGGGCATACTTTTGCACAGGCACATTTTATGGAGAGCACTATGGGATCATTGACTGTACTGGAGGCTTGTACTGGCACCCAGAAGGTATCATTTTTATTATGGCACACATTTTAAGGGGGCATTCTTTGCACTGGCAAGCATTACAAGTGGACCCTTTTTTCACTGGCAAATAACATAAGGGATATTTTTGCACTGGCACATTATAAGGGATGTATTTTTGTACTGGCACACATTAGGGGGCATTTTTCTACTTGCACACATTATGAGGAGAATTAATACCACTGGGGGAACTATGGGGAACATGATTATTAGTATGGGCACAATGGGGGCATTATTATACTGGGGGCATTGTTAACACTAGGTGCACTCTGGCAGAGAATTATCACTATTGATGGGACTTTGGGAATCACTATAAGGCCCCATTCACACGTCCGCAATTCTGTTCGGAACGGAACGGAACGGAATTGCGGACCCATTCATTTCTATGGGGGCAGACTTTGTCCCGTTCGGATCCGGAACTGCGGATCCGCACTTCCGGGTCCGCACTTCCGTTCCGCAAAAATATAGAACATGTCCTATTCTTGTCCGCAATAGTGGACAAGAAAAGGCATTTTCTATATAGTTCTGGCAATGTGCGGATCCGCAAAATGCGGAAAGCACATTGCCGGTGTCCGTGTTTTGCGGATCCGCGGATCTGTAAAACACATGCGGACGTCTGAATGGAGCCTTATTGTGTGGGGCACCCTGGTACAGTATCAGCTTAGCTCAATTTTGTGTGTGTGTGGGGGAGGAGGCGACAGACACCGCCGGGTCTGCACTTGCACACTGCTCCGATCTTAACAGTGTGCATGCATGGTGACTGGCTCTCACGCAAAATCGCGCGCCCATAATGCCACCCCAGGGCACTTGCAGGATTTAATTTGCATATCTTTACAAAGTGTTTTTTTTCCAGCTTCTGGACGTGGGACAGACAATAAATAAATACTATTTTTACGTTGGGCAGCTGTGCTATAATGCAATAGTTGGTGACAGACTCTCTTTAAAGAGTATTTCACTCCTTAAAGAGGGCCTGTAACCCCTCCTGAAATAGCTGTTTTAGATACAACTTGCAGTCCCCATGTCTTAACAATTTTGAAGCATTAGTTATTATGGCGGCATTATGTGCCATTCCGTTATTATTCCTGCTAGATGTTATAAATGAATTGCTAGAATTTTGCAATGAAGATGGATGTTACCAGCTGGGAGGGTGTTTCTGTACAGTCTACCACTGTCAGCACTGATTGGATAGTGTCAGACTGTGCAAAGACACATCCATAACTGCTAACACCCAGCTGGACCATCATTGAAAACTGCTAGCAATTCATTCATAGCTTCTAGAAGAGCTAATAAAGGAATGGCACAACATAGAGCCATAAAATAGATGCACTCCTCCCTGTAATAACAATTCTGGGGCAAGTAGCTGCTGAAACAGGCATGTCAGACGGGTCCTCTTTAAGATGCTTTCTGAAGTGGAAGACTGGCACATTTTTGATTGCATGGATGTTCTTCTTAGCTGTCTTACATTTAGACCATTTTCTACATCTGAAACAGGCGTAGAAAATTGTAATGGAGACGGGCCTGCCATCCTGTCGCGTCGCCTTCCCTGCCCACACCACGCCCACTTTTTAAAACTGGCATGAGTAGGCAGAAGTCACAGAGAGCGACGCAAAGGACCTTTTTTTTTGGCAATGTCGTCTAATTTAGGCATACATCTGTTTAATAAATGACACCCTAAGTAAGTAGCTGCAGTTGAATCTCCCTGCCTTATTGTCATGGTGGGGAGTGAGGGAAACCCCCCACCATACAATGTCCGCAGCTACCAGACCAGGATGGAGGGAACAGGGAGCTGGTCACCTCCTATAGCGTTCCTATAGATGCCCCTAGAATCCTGACTGTATGAGCCGCCTTCATTGAATGGTGAGGGTTTCCCTCACTCCCCACCATCACAGTATGCCAACCAAGGGTGGCTCACACAGATAGGGGAACACACAGCCAAGGAGCAAAGCTCCTTCACCTAGCTGAATAACATTCAAACTGACCTAAGGCTCAACCACACCAGAATATAAAGAGCCCTGAGACCACACCCAGCTCACCTAGCACACACACCGTTAACCCCATGCAAACCAGAAAGGGGAAACCACCAAATAAAAAGAAAAGTGACTCGCATGCAAAACCACTATGTTGCCAGCGGCAACTGCACAAGAGGCTACCATGTCACCATCCACAAATGCGGCAACCGCGAAACCTTGCCACTGGCAACAGCATGCGAAGCAACCAAGTCACAACCTCACCAAGGGTCGTGACACTTATCTTTCCAATTTACTGCTTTATATTAGATGGATTTTAGTAGGCTGAGGGGGTTTCTAAACATTTACGGATAGCCTGTGGAAAACTAAAACTAAACTACAAGCTGCATGCACGTGAAGAAGATGTCACTTCTCCTGATATAGTTGCATATAATCACACGTCCAACTGATTTATGAAAAAAAAGTTTAACATGCTGCATACATTTTAGCAAGTGATACATATCTGAGTTATTGGGAAAACATATGTACGGTATTTCCAAAAACCAAATTCATTTGTACTTGTACTTTGTGTTGTAAATATTTATAGCCATCTCATTGCCTTTCAGATTCATCGCAGTCAGATACAGTATTTTATTCTAACAAATCTCTAGCTGGGAACTCGCACTCAGGGAATTCTCATACAGACATCTGTCACCAACAATACCGAAAACAAAGCTGCCAGTGTGATTTGTGCCTTAGGTTTCATCAATATTGCTTGTACAGTTGCAAGATGTTTTGCGTCTCATCAGGAATAGAAATTTGACCAACAGCATATCCTATAATATCTGCCATTTCTAAACGTCATTGGTACTACTGCCATATCATGATTGGCAGAGACCAGCACAGAATGTTTTGTTTAACCTGGCATAGATAACTACATGGTACAGAAATATTAGCTTATCGCTTGCAAATGTCACCATGTTTCCTACAATAG
Source organism: Bufotes viridis (assembly GCA_033119425.1). Lineage (NCBI taxonomy): Eukaryota > Metazoa > Chordata > Amphibia > Anura > Bufonidae > Bufotes > Bufotes viridis. The sequence continues at coordinate 244,444,428 of CM065592.1, read as the reverse complement.
CTATTATTATAACACTTATAAATGTGTTTCTATTAGTTGCACAATCTCAATTAAAACTTATGCAATCAAAGTGTAACACCGCATGTGGTGCTAATAACCACAGTCCCAGATGATTTATTCTTATCTAGAGCTTTTTTTAACTTCATTAACTATTATTATTGTCACTTGTTGAAAAAAGATTATCCCTTGAGGACATTGTTGTACCTGCCTGCATTGTCTCTCTGGTAATTACACAGTAGTTGACAATTCTATGAACTCTCTAGCGTTGAACACGGAAACAGTTGCAGAACTGTTGCAAAATATTTGTATTCTTGATATGAGTTTTATACAGTAAAGACATTAAAGGCCTCAGAGGCATTGCAGAGGAACAGGGCGGTCGGTAGCAGATTAGTATGAATCTTCCATTTATGGAGGCAGGCTTCGGGCACTTGCTAAAAAAAAAATCTGAATTCCAGAACCATTTAAAGGGATTCTGTCACCTCTGATAACACAAATTCAGCTTTTAAACCAGTAATGCTCCACAGATTACCTTGAATTGGCTTTGCTGTTCTATACTGTAATCCGTCCAGTAGTTTTGCTGAAAAACGACTTTTATAAATATGCTAATTAATCCTGAAGGTGCCCAGAGGGGCGTTATCTTCCACTTTGTGTGCCCAGTAACGCCCCCCTGCAGTGCCCAAAACCGGCTCCTTACTCACTAAAACATGCCTTCCTCCTGAATCCCTAACCGCCCACAGCGTCTCATCCCTCTCCTCCCCCTCCCTGACGGCCGAGCGAAGTCTCGCGCAGACGCAGTACCCACTGAGGGCTGCTCCAGTGCGATGTGCTGGAGACTGAGGGAAGAGCGAGCATCGGACGTCACTGGGCTCGGCGCATGCCCAGTGACGACGATGAAGCTCCTCCTGGATTCAGGAGGAAGGCGTGTTTTAGTGAGTAAGGAGCCGGTTTTGGGCACTGCAGGGGGGCGTTACTGGGCACACAAAGTGGAAGATAACGCCCCTCTGGGCACCTTCAGGATTATTTAGCATATTTATAAAAGTCGTTTTTCAGCAAAACTACTGGACGGATTACAGTATAGAACAGCAAAGCCGATTCAAGGTAATCTGGGGAGCATGACTGGTTTAAAAGCTGAATTTGTGTTATCAGAGGTGACAGAATCCCTTTCAGATATAGATGTATTCTTAGTATGGTTCCTGCGCCCAAGAGCAAGTCAACTGTGGTAAATGCCCATCACCATCAAGGGACTACCATAATGCCCTTAGGAAAATTTATAGTAGAGGCAAATAAAATGATGCCATTAGTTGAGCTCTATAGCAGAGCACAGCTATGGTGTAACTTTTAGCGCTAAAGAGGGATAATATTTGGGCAGAATACTGCAAAATACTGTAAAATTCCATACAGTGGTATGTGAAGGACTATTGTAGTGATAACACTACTATTATAATTTAATACATTACAGCTGCATAAATTCCTTCTTTAAGCTATAACCTGTGTTAGAACCGTTCTCATTTACTGGAGTTCAAAAACCAAAAGGGGTAGATGGGGTAGATTTACAAGATGGTATAAACTTAGAAGAAAAAGGCAAGAGGCGATCTAATGTGCAGAATGTCAATATATAAAACAGGAGAATATTATGCTCATCAGAAAAAGTTGCACAGAGGCACAGACACAACTCTGCTGAGAGCCTGCAGGTGAATATAGGATGGAAATGCTGCTCCTTCTTCTCACAGGATTTCACCAGAACCTTGTAGATAATAGTGTGGTGAATAAAGAAGCAGGTGGTATTTTTTTTTTCAATAAAATATTCTCTTGCTTGCAACCGCACCATATAACCGGGCGCCAAATTGCAGGGGGTGCCAGATTTCAAGTAGGGCCACGGCAGGCTGTGGCTCCCATCCCCTCCGTTCTGCCTCATAGGCTTCAGGCCAGGCCTGAGGCATATGAGGCAGTAGAACAGCGCAGGAGATCGCAATAAACTCACCGCGACCTCCTGCGTAGGGTCTCGCAAGATGACGTGATGACGCAGTGCAGGAGGGCACAGTGATGTGTTCCTGACCGCCTGCGCTGGGACGCCACAAGCAGTGATGGAGTGATGAAGAGAGGTGAGTATTTTTAATCCTATCCTGTGTGATACTTTCTGCTGAGCTGTGTATCTAATCCTATCCTGTGTGATACTGTCTGCTGAGCTGTGTATCTAATCATATCCTGTGTGATACTGTCAGCTGAGCTGTGTATCTAATCCTGTCCTGTGTGATACTGTCTGCTGAGCTGTGTATCTAATCCTATCATGTGTGATACTGTCATGTGTGATACTGTCTGCTGTGTATCTAAGTATATTGTGTAATACTATCTGCTGAGCTGTGTAGCAGTCGCAGCATGTCACATGTCGCAGTGCAACACCTTAGACTATCATTAAAAAAATTGTTGCGCGACACATGTCGTTGTGTAGCCTTAGCCCAAAGCTGACATACAGCAGTGAAGAAAAATGGCTGGGTTGTTATGGAAACCTGGAGTAAAACTGTGTGTATGAGAAGACTAAGACCACCCTCTCCAGACTACACTGCCCATTTTTGGTACAAGTGGAGAGAGTGTCAAAAAAGAGGCGAAAAAACGAAACCTGCACCAAAATTTGCAATAATTCTACACCAGAAAACTAACATAAAAGCATTAATACATTCCTGTAATGTCTAGTTGCATCTCCATGGTAACAGGTTCCTCATGTACTTGATAATTCACAAAGTTAAAAAGCCATCATCTGTCACTGAGCCACCAAAGCCACATAGCTATGCATAGTTACTGCATTTTCCCTTCATCCATTCTCCTCTTTTTAAAGGGAACCTGTCACCGGTATTTTGTGTACAGAGCTGAGGACATGGGTTTCTAGATGTCCACTAGCACATCCGCAATATCCAGTGCCCATAGCTCTGTGTGCTTTTATTGTGTAAAAAAACTGATTTGATACATATGCAAATTAACCTGAGATGAGTCCTGTCCCTGAGATGAGTCACGTACAGGACTCATCTCAGTTTAATTTGCATATGTATCAAATCAGTTTTTTTACACAATAAAAGCACACAGAGCTATGGGGACTGGATATTGTGGATGTGCTAGCTGCCATCTAGCAGCCCATGTCCTCAGCTCTATACCCAAAATCCCAGTGACAGGTTCCCTTTAAGTTACATGGTTGATAAAGTTGAAAAATGACAGAGGTCCCTTAAGTCCAACCTATAAAGCTACCTTGTTGAGTCAAAAACCATTGGTGCCATTTGTCCCATATAAGGGTGAAAAAAATCTTCCTTGACTCTAAATAAGAAATCTAGTAGCCAAAACTTTTTATATAGAGATTGAAGCTGATGTAGTGGAATTAGATCCAAATTTCAGGAAAAATTTGATTTGCACCGAAGCCGAATTTCCTCGTGCTTCGTGGTAATGAATTGCATTTTTTCCTAAAATGGCTGCTGCACGTGTGAGGACATGGAGAAAGGAACTCTGGGAAGGTGGGATCACCCATACTGATATGCATACAGCCAATCAGGAGCCAGCCAGCCCTGTGATGTCACAGCTGTATAAATAACGGCAGCCATCTGCCATTCACCAGCATACTGCAGGCACTAGGGACTGTGATAGGAAAAACTTGTGTTACGCTGAGCGCTCCGGGCCCTCTGCTGGCCTCGGAGCGCTCACAGCGTGTGTCCCCAGGCAGCGCTCCAGCGTCTCGGCGTGTGCGTCCCCGCTCTCTAGGGCGCACACGCACCGGGACTCTTAGATCTAAAGGACCAGTGCACAGGTGATTTGTGCCTGGTCCAAACTGGTTTATCAAGGGTTAAGCTTTGTGAGAGGCAGTACTGTTTGGCCTTAATTAGGCTTCACCTGTGCACTGCCTATAAGTACCATCCCCTTCCACAGACTCCTGCCGGATCTTTGTTGCCTCTGTGCCTTAGAGAAAGCGTCTTCTGTGTACCCTTTGCCTGTTGCCATACCCGTTGCTACGACCACCGCCTCTGAACCTGTGCCGCCTGTCCTGACCTTTTCCTTCGTCCGACTACGCCTCTGCCTATTCCCTCTGTACTACGTCTGTCTCAGCAGTCAGTGAGCTTGCGCCGCTATCGGAGGACACGACCTGGTTGCTACCACCGCAGCAAGACCATCCCGCTTTGCGGCGGGCTCTGGTGAAAACCAGTAGCAACTTAGAACCGGTCCCCGGTACGGTCCACGCCAATCCCTCACTGACACAGAGGATCCACTTCCACTACCGCCTCCTGCTACCAGTCCGGATCCTGACAGTAAGATCCGGCCATGGATCCCGCTGAGGTGCCTCTGCCTAGTGTCGCGGACCTTACTACAGTTGTCGCCCAGCAAGGTCAACAGCTGGCGCAGTTGTCCGCCATGCTCCAGCAGCTTCTTTCTGCACGGCAGCAGCCGCTTCCTCCGTCTGCACCAGCTTCATCACCGCAGCCTGTGGCCGCCGCCACTTCTAGAGTCCGTCTGTCCATGCCGGCCAAGTACGATGGAGATCCCAAGTTGTGCCGCGGATTCTTATCCCAATGCTCCCTTCACCTGGAGATGTCGGCTGACCTGTTCCCCTCGGAGCGAGCCAAGGTGGCATTTGTCGTTAGCCTGCTTTCTGGGAAGGCCCTGGCCTGGGCTACACCGCTTTGGGACCGCAACGACCCTGCCACTGCAAGTGTCCAGAGTTTCTTTCTGGAATTCCGGAGTGTCTTTGAGGAGCCAGCCCGGGCTGCCTCTGCAGAGACTGCGTTATTGAACTTGTCCCAGGGGAGTTCTTCTGTCGGAGACTATGCTATCCGTTTCCGCACCCTTGCTTCAGAACTCTCCTGGAATAACGAGGCGCTCTGTGCTACCTTTAAGAAAGGCTTGTCCAGCGCCATAAAGGATGTCCTGGCCGCACGAGAAGTCCCCACCAACCTGAGTGATCTCATCCATTTGGCCACCAGGATTGACCTGCGTTTTGCTGAGCGACGAGAGGAACTGTTCCAGGAAAAGGGTAGTGCTCGCCCCAGACGTTCTCCTCGTCTGGCTCCTATTTTCCTGCATCCACCGCAATCCTCTGCTGGCCCTCCCGCCGAGGAAGCCATGCAGGTGGATCGGTCACGCCTGACCACGCAAGAAAGGAACCGCCGTAGAGACGAGAACCTCTGTTTGTACTGTGCCAGTACAGAGCACTTTCTGAAAAACTGTCCTCTCCGACCTCCGCGTCAGGGAAACGCCCGCACCTAGTCAACGTGGGAGGCGTTGCTAGGTGTGAATATCTCCTCTCCACGCATTACTGTACCCGTGCGGATTTCCGTACCCGCCAAGACCTCCTTTGCTGCCACTGCTTTTCTGGATTCCGGTTCTGCCGGTAACTTCATCGACGCCTCGCTGGTGAACAAGTATAACATCCCTGTGGTTCGTTTGCAGAAGTCCATCTTCATCTCCACTGTTAATGGAGAGAGACTCGACGGCATGGTGCAGTTCCGTACAGAGCCCCTCCAGATGGACATTGGAGTCCTGCATTCCGAGCGATCGGAGTTCTTTGTGTTACCCCATTGCACCTCAGAACTCCTCTTGGGTCTGCCCTGGCTCCAGCGCCATTGTCCCGTTCTGGACTGGACCACCGGAGAGGTTCGTAGCTGGGGTCCGGCTTGTTTTGGCAGATGTCTCAAGCCGGTACGAGCCAAGTCTGCACCTGTCATTTCCCCTCTTCCCGGTCTGCCTGAACCATATGCGGATTTTTCTGACGTCTTTTGCAAGAAACAAGCGGAAGTGTTGCCTCCACATAGGCCATATGACTGTCCCATTGATTTGCAACCTGGCACTACGCCACCTAGGGGAATAATCTATCCGCTCTCTCCGACAGAGACTTTAGCCATGTCGGAATATATCCAGGAGAACCTGCAGAGAGGGTTTATCAGGAAATCCTCTTCTCCTGCCGGAGCAGGATTCTTCTTTGTTGCAAAAAAGGACGGTACCCTTAGGCCTTGCATAGACTTTCGGGGTCTCAACAGCATTAATGTAAAGAACCGTTACCCTCTTCCCCTGATTTCGGAACTCTTTGACCGCTTACAAGGCGCCAAGTACTTTACCAAGTTAGATCTCAGAGGGGCCTATAATCTTATTCGCATCCGAGAGGGTGATGAATGGAAGACAGCTTTTAATACCCGTGATGGGCATTTTGAGTACTTAGTCATGCCTATCGGACTCTGTAATGCTCCAGCGGTCTTCCAGGAGTTCGTTAATGACATCTTCCGAGACCTGCTCTATACCTGTGTCGTGGTCTATTTGGATGACATCCTCATCTTCTCTTCTAACTTGGATCAACACCGTGCTCATGTCCGCTTAGTACTCTCCCGTCTCAGGAAGAACCACCTCTACGCTAAATTTGAAAAGTGCTTGTTCAACCGTACCAGTCTTCCCTTCCTGGGCTACATCATCTCCGCCAAGGGACTACAAATGGATCCTGCCAAGCTGTCTGCCATCTTGGACTGGCCTCGTCCTTCTGGCCTTAAGGCTATCCAGCGATTCCTCGGATTCGCGAACTATTATAGGCAGTTCATCCCGCATTACTCCACCCTTGTGGCACCTATTGTGGCCCTAACCAAGAAGGGGGCTAACCCGAAATCTTGGCCTCCTCAGGCCGAACAGGCCTTCACCGCTCTCAAGTTTGCCTTGGCCACCGCTCCAGCTCTGTCCAGACCGGATTCTACCAAGCCTTTCTTCCTGGAAGTAGACGCCTCCTCCGTCGGTGCTGGTGCTTTGCTCATGCAAAGATCTCCGAGAGGCAAGTTGGTTACTTGAGGGTTTTTCTCTAAAACTTTCTCTCCCGCTGAAATAAATTATTCTATTGGGGATAGAGAATTACTCGCCATCAAGCTGGCCTTGGAAGAATGGCGGCACTTGCTAGAAGGATCGGCACATCCCGTGAACATCTACACGGATCATAAAAATGTATCATACCTCCTGTCTGCTCAGAGACTAAATCTCCGCCAGGCTCGCTGGTCTCTATTCTTTGCCAGATTTAACTTCCGGATCCACTTTCGTCCAGCGAGCAAGAACTTCAGGGCCGATGCCCTCTCTCGTTCTTCCGATGTCACAGGAGTGGAAGTCAAGCCTCAGCACATTGTGCCTCCTGAATGTCTGGTCACCGTGGCACCTGTAGATTTGCGGAACCTCCCTCCCGGAAAGACCTATGTTTCTCCTCGCCTCGCTTAAAAGTTCTTAAGTGGGGGCATTCTTCTCTTCTCGCAGGGCATCCTGGTGTCCGAAAGACTGTACAGCTTATCTCCAGGAGATATTGGTGGCCATCCTTGGAGAGGGACATCACTGAATTTGTGCAGTCCTGTTCTGTATGTGCCAGAGACAAAACCCCTCGCCAAAGACCCGCCGGATTTCTCCAGCCACTTCCCATACCAGAGACTCCTTGGTCCCATATCGCTATGGACTTCAGTTACGGACCTACCACTGTCTCACGGGAAAACTATAATTTGGGTCGTCGTGGATCGCTTCTCGAAGATGGCGCACTTCATCCCGATGCCAGCCTTACCTTCTGCGCCTAAGTTGGCCAAGCATTTCCTCCGGCACATCTTCCGGTTACACGGCCTGCCTTCACATATTGTCTCCGATAGAGGGGTCCAGTTTGTGTCCAAATTCTGGAGAGCTCTTTGTGGACGACTTAAAATTAAGCTGGACTTCTCTTCTTCATACCACCCCCAAACCAACGGACAAGTGGAGCGGGTTAATCAAATTTTGGGCGACTACCTTCGCCACTTCGTTTCCTCCCGTCAAGACGATTGGGTCGACCTTCTCCCATGGGCGGAGTTTTCCTATAACCACAAAGACTCTTCCGCCACCAATAAGTCTCCCTTCTTCGTGGTTTATGGTCGTCATCCTCTGCCTCCTCTGCCGTTATCCCCCTCCTCCGGTGTACCTGCAGTGGACGACCTTGTGCAAGACTTTTCTGCCATCTGGCGTGAGACGCGCCTGTCCCTCATGCAGGCCTCATCCCGCATGAAAGTCCAAGCGGACAAGAAACGTCGGCCTCCTCCTGTCCTGGTGCCTGGGGACAGAGTTTGGCTCTCCTCCAGGTACATCCGCTTCAGGGTTCCTAGTTACAAGCTTGGTCCTCGTTACTTGGGACCCTACAAGGTCAAGAAGAGGATCAACCCTGTGTGTTACCAACTCCATCTCCCTTCCTCCCTTAGAATTCCCAACTGCTTCCATGTCTCCCTCCTCAAGCCTGCGGTCTTTAATCGTTTTTCCCCAAGAGTCTCCCTCCCACGCCGGTATCCGGTACCTCGGATGTCTTCTCCGTTAAGGAGATATTGGCCTCAAAATTGGTCAAGGGGAGAAGATATTTTCTGGTGGACTGGGAGGGCTGCGGTCCTGAGGAGAGATCCTGGGAGCCGGAGGAGAACATCCTGGACCGCAGCCTCATCCTTAAGTTCTTGGGTCCCAAAAGAGGGGAGACCAAAGGGGGTACTGTTACGCTGAGCGCTCCGGGCCCTCTGCTGGCCTCGGAGCGCTCACAGCATGTGTCCCCAGGCAGCGCTCCAGCGTCTCGGCGTGTGCGTCCCCGCTCTCTAGGGCGCACACGCACCGGGACTCTTAGATCTAAAGGACCAGTGCACAGGTGATTTGTGCCTGGTCCAAACTGGTTTATCAAGGGTTAAGCTTTGTGAGAGGCAGTACTGTTTGGCCTTAATTAGGCTTCACCTGTGCACTGCCTATAAGTAACATCCCCTTCCACAGACTCCTGCCGGATCTTTGTTGCCTCTGTGCCTTAGAGAAAGCGTCTTCTGTGTACCCTTTGCCTGTTGCCATACCCGTTGCTACGACCACCACCTCTGAACCTGTGCCGCCTGTCCTGACCTTTTGCTTCGTCTGACTACGCCTCTGCCTATTCCCTCTGTACTACGCCTGTCTCAGCAGTCAGTGAGCTTGCGCCGCTATCGGAGGACACGACCTGGTTGCTACCGCCGCAGCAAGACCATCCCGCTTTGCGGCGGGCTCTGGTGAAAACCAGTAGCAACTTAGAACCGGTCCCCCGGTACGGTCCACGCCAATCCCTCACTGACACAGAGGATCAACTTCCACTACCGCCTCCTGCTACCAGTCCGGATCCTGACAACTTGATTGTGAAAAAACAATTTATAAGTGCAGGAAAAAGGATAAGGAGGAATCATTCCAGAGCATTTATGTTGAACAGGGTTCAGTAGGGGAGGTTACAAACTGGGTAATAGGAACAATCCTATTACACCTTGTTGCACTGACTGGGGATCCAAATTTCCATTATACAGCTCTGTCATTCCAGCACACGGAAATATTTTTGCAGTGCAGTGATTCCAGTGACTTACAAATGACGTTTCCATGGAGATCTGAGATGTTCACTTTCTTTTTCTTTTCAATTTGGCCCAGACACTCATGTGCAGACATCCTCGGCCGGGGTGTGCAGCCATCTGACATATAAAAAGACTTAAGTATTAATAAATGGCACACCGTAGATGGGGGTGTGTTATAGTGATGAGTGGCAATATTCGAATTCACGATATTTCATAAATATTTGGGTGAATATACGTCGTAAATTCGCGAATTCGAGATTATTTTCTTTATTGCGAAAAGCGGCTTATATAATATGTGCGTATTGCGCGAGCAATACAGGCGTGGGTCACTTTTGCTACATTTTTCAAACTGCTAGAAGTTTCCTGAGACTGGAGAAAATGGTTGGCACGGCAGATCATTACAATAGCTTTATATGCAGATAGAGTGCTCCAATATATTTGCGATTGCGCAAATCGGCAATTAATGATGCGCATATTTTGGCGCAATACGTGCAACTTCACATTTTAGCAGGTCTGACTACATATTAGTGATTGGTGCACTAAGTATTGTTGTGAACTTGTGATATCGCAGCACTATGTCTGTAGCATGTATGTATGGACAGCAGAACCACACACCTAACACCCTGCACTGGAACCTATGAGCTACACTATATCACAATCTAACCTACACTGACTATCTCCCACTAACTATCTGTATTATACATATAAGATAACTATCTAATGTAATGTGACACAGCAAAGCACAGAGCACAGCAATGACACTGCTGTCTCTCTTAGATCTGCAAAAAACTGCAGAAAATGGCTGCTGGGGAGGTTTTTATATAGTAAGGGGTAGGAAACTTTCCTATTGGTTGCTAGGGATGTTGCTAAGCTCAGACAAATACATTGCAGCCTTCTCATTGGCCCACAAGCAAGAAGCAGGGAGGGATCATGGTTTCAGATTAAAAAAAATCTAAAATATTTGCGAACACAAATATATAGCACCATATTCTAAATCTTCGCGAATTCTCGAAGTGGCGGTATTCGCAATTATAATTCGTGATTCGAACACTAGTGTGTTACAGATTTTGCTTTAGGGTCCAGAAGATTAGATTACACCTCTGACTTGACTCATTGTTTCTGCAGTGCATAACCGCCCTCTATAGTAAATAATCCCCTATCCAGCTCCCCCCTTTAACACTGTCATCGATACTGTACCCGCTGTTGCCCCCTGTGCCCACATTAGTTTTCTTTTAAACTGTCTAGGGCTGTTTCACACTTGGCTTGTGACATTCTGGTTTTGAGATCCGGCAGAGGATTTTGTTGCGTGTTTTGACCAGACACAAAAACCGCTGCAAGCTGCAGTTTTGTGTCCAGTCTGCGAATCGGAACATTTGGCAGCAAAATCAATGAAAGTCAATGATGCTGAATCTGTTTTTCGAAACTGAAAAAAACAGATCTGTTTCAATGTAACACAACCACATCCTAACTGAATGGATGCATCCGTATGTGTTAACATCAAACAGAATCATTTTGGTTTCTGGTTTTGAGATCCAGCAGAGGAAATGTGAAACAGGCCTTAGAATGTTATAAAATAATAAAAGTAATTATACCTTACTGATAACATTCGAGTTTAAAAAGCACTACTGTTATGTTCTAATAAGGTCGTCCATTGGGTGGCAGTGCCAGCAATGTCAGGCCCTACCTCAGCGGGCCCCTTGCAGACGAATAATAGGAAGAAGATACTGCAGCACTTGATGTCTACATGCCATATCCAAGTGTATTTATCAAGAGATTCAACATTTCAATTACATTGAGTCTTTTTCAAGCAGAGTGACTCTGCTTGAAAAAGACTCCATGTGGTCGAAACATCGCATCTCTTGGTGTATAAACTTGGAAATTGCATTAAAGACATTGAGTGCTGCAGTATCTTATTATTATTATTTAATACCTTACTGATCTCTACGGCGCTTACTTCCCAATCACTTGCTGCAGCAAGCACAAGTCAAAATGCAGGAGTACTTGGAAGTACAGAGACCAGCAAGGACACAGGAAGTAGTGAAAGTGTGGTGGGGATCAGAAATGTATCAGAATTTTACATGTCTGGACAAATCCTTCTAAATACAGAGCCCAGAAGGGACCCCAAAATTTATAGACTTCCACACCAAACCTTAAAATGAATACAGAACTCCAGACCAAACTCCAGAATTAATACAATCCTCTAGAGAAATCCCCAAATTTATACAGATCTCCACACCTCAAAATTAATGCAGTCCTCCAGACCAGATGTCAAAATTAAATTCATACAGACCCCAGATTATTCCCCAAGTCAGCCCCAAATTCATTCAGATTTTAGATCAGCCCTCAAATTTATTCAGACCCCAAATGAGCTCTCAAATTTATATAAACCTCAAATTTATTCAGACCCCAGATCAGCCCTCAAATTTATACAGACCCCACATCAGACCTCTGTCACTTTCTATAACCCCCACCTCACTCCACAAAATGCAGACCTCAGACCAGAAAACCTCTCTGCTCCTCATACGGGGGCCACCACTGTTGGTTTAGCACTGTGTCCTGGTGCCAGTGCTGCACAGTGCTAGGCCATAGTGTGCTTTTGCGCACAATACATCGTGGAGCTGTGCAATGCCAGGATATAGTGCAGCACTGGAGCTGCCACAGTATCTTCATTCATACACTGAACACCCCCCCAGTATCTGCCCCACATACACTGAGCATCTCCCACAGTATCTGCCCCTAATACAAACAGCCCCCCCCCCAAGTATCTGCCCCTTAGGAGGCTAGTTTCATGCATGCCGCCAGAGGTCTGCTCTGGCCCCATTGACCTTAATGGGGATGGGCTGGAGTTCCGGTGGCAGCACAGCAAATATGCCGATAGGCGGCCGGAATAAAACTCTGACATGTCGTAGTTTTATTCCGGCCACCTCTCGGCATGTTTGCCGTGCTGCCGCCGGAACTCCGGCCCTCCCCCATTATAGCCAATGGGGCCAAAGCTGACCTCCGGCGGCATGCTTGCACTAGCGGCAGCACGGATCTGGCAGGCTGTTCACCTGCCGGAGAAGGCTGCCGCTAGTGTGAAACTAGCTTATACAGCAACCTCCACAGTATCTGCCTCTTGTACACTAGGCACCTCCACACACACAGACAATGTCACCCCCTTATACACTGAGCGCCCATCATACAGAGAATCCGGCACATTTACATCATGAACTTACTGTAATAAGCAAGTTCCTCACAGGTCAGTTGCCATCTTCTTATATTTTATTCCTTGGGTGAATCTTTTCTCCCCAGATAAGCCTGTCCTCATACCCTTTTGGCACTCCACACAGCCCTCAGAGCCCTGTCCTTTTCCCCTCACAGTGCCCCTCTTCATGCATGCATGCTCCAACAGACATTTCCTCTTCCCCGCTGTCCGCACATCGCTCTACTCAGGTGGTGCTGGCTTGGACATTGTGCAGCACAGGAGAAGAGTACAAGCGATTAGTACTGCTAGTGCTAGGAGCACCATACTCACCGTTCCTTATGCATCCTGTACTAATGAGTGCTGCAGTAATGGATAATAAGATGGTGCCCTAAGTGAGCGCCTACCCTCACCTGGTCAGTCAGTTATCTGTCCAGTCCAGTTTCTTGCTACCTGTTAGTGTTGTGATATATGCTTACATTGTCTTTTTTTCTTTTTTTGTCTATTAGTTTGCTGCTAGATTCAGTCCTACTGTAAGTCATGGGGATAACTGAGTACCAGGAGATACTATTAGTACCTAGGAAAGAGGAGTGCTATAGGTGAGGTTCAGTTCTGCAGTTGTCCAGCCAATCTTGATGCACCTAGAATTTCTGTTTTTAGTGTACTTAGCTAGTTTAGCTACCCTGAGAATTTAATGATTTGTATTTTCTTTGAAGGTCTATCAGAACAAAATAACGTTCTAATAATAGGGCTACAGTTATTCTACTAAATCACCTAATGTAAATCTCAAAGCAGCAGTGTCACTGATGTCCTAACCAGGTGATGGGAAAATTCACATTTCAAGCTGGGTTGTCATGCCTAAAGCTTTGCTAGCCAGTAATCTGTAAAATGTTCGTCTGAATCAGCTGTATGTTTTTATGTGATTTTGCTGTGATATAATTTAATATATGCAGACTGAGATGTTTGATTAATGTTTCCAAAGTGAGTGTAATTTGTAACTTGGTTTCCACAAACTCTCTTACATATATTCCACTGTAGAAAGTCTTCCTCTGCCCAATTCAAGGTTAACACAGTGGAAAAATAATGGAATGCAGCAATAGATTACACTTGACTGAAGAAAAATCTTCCACAGGGAAGTATAACAATGCTTCATTACACCAAGCTTTATGTAAGGAAAAGATCCACCTTAAAAATGACTGTAGAAGAAAAAAGACTATTGTTGTAGGCAATGAGTCTCTGTAATCTTGTTTTTATGCTAAACTCAAGCTGGATCGTAACATAAGGGATGAATACTCCACACCTAAAACACCTTGTATTCAATTTATGCAACCCCCTCTAAAATCCCTCCATGTCAGGGTGTCTTGAACTCAAGTTATAAATCTGCCTCTGCCTTTGGTCACAGTGCACTAGTTGTATTCTTTATGCACAATATGGCACTATTATTTGGGCAGCATTATAGCCGTACTGTTACCTTCAAAAAAGCTAGGGCACCTCCAAACCTTTAGTCCAGTGATAGAATTTCCATGGACTTATTCAGTGATAGAATTTTAATATGTTAAAATCTTCTTCTTCATGATAATCAGCTCCAAGAAACATTTGTTAGTGTCTGAGGCAAAGCATTCATTACTGTAAAGTAATGCGGTGTGCAGTGATTTCTTCACATACACAGAAGCAGGGAATGAAGGGACATATAGGATAAAGCAGTTATCAGCCTGTCTTCTCAGTCTATAGACAGCTTCCCTTGATCTCCCTTCACCACTTTTCTCTTGTAAGAAAGTAACAAACACCGTGATTGCAACTTTTCAAACACCACTTCTGACAAATTTTGTCACAAGTGGCGTTTTAACACTGCCCTTGCCACTTTCCGAAAAGTCAAACCAACACATTTATCTTCATTTACACCAGTTTTCTGGTGCAAATGAAGACAGAAATCTATGACAGCTATGAGTTGCCATAGATTTTATATATTCCACTGTAGAAAGTCTCGGATTGCGAGTGGATCTGTCTAATTTACGATGAGGCCTGCACCTTATCATACATTAGGTGCATCCCAGGAGATTTCAAAGACCGGTGTAAAACAGGGGGATATTTATCAGACATCAGCCCATTGAAGTGAATGGGAGCTAAGCTGCAGTAACCCAGCACGGCAATTACTCTTTGAAAGGAGCTGTATTTCCTGTTCCATTTACAGCGCTAATTCCAGCACCAGAGGCTCAGGAAACAACTGATCAGTGGGGGAGCAGAGTGTTGGACCCTCTCCAATCAGATATGAATGACCTATCCTGAGGATAAGTCATTGTTATCAGGAGCCATCCCTAGGTGTGCAGTTAGCTTTTATACTTTCTTTAGTGACATTTACAGTTAGCAAGAATATTACCTTTTAAATGTATGTCTATCAGAAAAACAGATGCATTAAGAAATCACTCAACAAAATCTTAAAGCTTCAAAAATGATTCGGCAAATACTTATAATTTATACATTTAAATCTCTTGTACACTGGGGCCAGCTTATCAACGACTAACAGCTATTAGTATTAGTGTTTAGTGATGAGCGAAATAGGGAATATTTCGCTAATATATTTAGCAAATTTTTGGCCGAATATTTGCCATAATTTCGCAAATTCGAGAACTTGTGATCTCCAATCTTTATTTATTTGATTGCAAAAATCGGCAATGTAATATATTCGTGATAAAAATTCAAGATTAGAATATTCGAGATCAACACTAAGAGGTAGGCAACTTTCCTATCGGTTGCTAAGTGCCGATATTCGCGATAAATTCGCTATTAGAATAATCGTGATCAACACTATTCACAAATACGAATATATAGCACTATATTCTAAATATTCGCAAATTCTCAAAGTGGCGATATTCGCGATTAACCGCTTCAGCCCCCCTAGCTTAAACACCCTTAATGACCAGGCCACTTTTTACAATTCCGCACTACACTACTTTCACCGTTTATTGCTCCGTCATACAACTTACCACCCAAATGAATTTTACCTCCTTTTCTTCTCACTAATAGAGCTTTCATTTGGTGGTATTTCATTGCTGCTGACATTTTTACTTTTTTTGCTATTAATCAAAAATGACCGAAATTTTTGCAAAAAAATTACATTTTTTACCTTCTGTTGTAAAATTTTTAAAAAAAAACTACATTTCTATATAAATTTTTCTCTAAATTTATTGTTCTACATGTCTTTGATAAAAAAAAAGTCCAATAAGTGTATATTTATTGGTTTGGGTAAAAGTTATAGCGTTTACAAACTATGGTGCAAAGAAGTGAATTTCGGCATTTTGAAGCAGCTCTGACTTTCTGAGCACCTGTCATGTTTCTTCAGGTGCTAGAATGTCAGGAAAGTAAAAATACCCCCCAAATGACACCATTTTAGAAAGAAGACACCCCAAAGTATTCGCGGAGGGGCTTGGTGAGTTCATGTATCATTTCATTTTTTTTCACAAGTTAGCGGAAAATGACACTTTCTGAGAAAAAAAAAAAAAAGTTTCAATTTCTGATAACTTCTGGCAAAAAATAAATAAATCTCAGACGGACTCACTATGCCCCTCAGTGAATACCTTGGGGTGTCTACTTTCCGAAATGGGGTCATTTGTGGGGTGTGTTTACTGTTCTGGCATTTTGGGCGGGGCTAAATTGTGAGCCGCCATGTAAAACCTAAAGGTACTTGTTGGAATTTGGGCCCCTTTGCGCACCCAGGCTGCAAAAAAGTCTCACTTATGTGGTATCGCCGTACTCAGGAGAAGTAGGGCAATGTGTTCTGGGGTGTATTTTTATATATACCCATGTTGGGTGAGAGAAATATCTCTGTAAATTGTCAACTTTGTATAAAATTTTTTAAAAGTTGTTGTTTACAGAGATATTTTTCACACAAAGTATGGGTATATATAAAAATACACCCTAAAACACATTGCCCTACTTCTCCTGAGTACGGCGATACCACATGTGTGCCACTTTTGCAGCCTGGATGCGCAAAGCCCTAAACCAATGAGTACCTTTAGGATTTCACAGGGCATTTTTACGCATTTGGATTCCAGACTTCTTCTCACGCTTTAGGGGCCCCTAAAATGCCAGGACAGTATAAATACCCCACATGTGAACCCATTTTAGAAAGAAGACACCCCAAGGTATTCTGTGAGGGGTTTGGTGAGTTCATGTAAAATTTGATTTTTTGTCACAAGTTAGTGGAATATGAGACTTTGTAAAAAACAAAATTAAAAAAAAAAAAAAAACAATTTCCGCTGACTTGTGCCAAAAAATAAAAATTCTGTGGACTCACCATGCCCCTCACGGAATACCTTGGGGTGTCTTCTTTCCAAAATGGGGTCACATGTTGGGTATTTATACTCACCTGGCATTTTAGGAGCCCCTAAAGTGTGAGAATCCAAATGCATAAAAATGGCCTGTGAAATCCTAAAGGTACTCATTGGTTTTAGGGCCCCTTTGCGCACCCAGGCTGCAAAAAAGTGTCACTCATGTGGTATCGCCGTACTCAGGAGAAGTAGGGCAATGTGTTTTAGGGTGTATTTTTACATATACCCATGCTGCGTGTGAGAAATATCGCTGTAAACAACAACTTTTACATTTTTTATTCAAAGTTGTCAATTTACAGAGATATTTCTCTCACCCAGTATGGGTATATGTAAAAATACACCCCAAAACACATTTCCCTACTTCTCCTGAGTACGGCGATACCACATGTGTGACACTTTTGCAGCCAAGATGCGCAAAGGGGCCCAAATTCCAATGAGTACCTTTTAGGAGGGCATTTTTACGCATTTTTCTTCTCACGCTTTAGGGCCCCTAAAATGCCAGGGCAGTAGAAATACCCCACATGTGACCCCATTTTGGAAAGAAGACACCCCAAGGTATTCCATGAGGGGCATGGCGAGTTCATAGAAGATTTTTTTTGGCACAAGTTAGTGGAAATTGATTTTTTATTGTTTTTTCTCACAAAGTCTCCCTTTCCGCTAACTTTTGACAAAAAGTTTAATTTTTCATGGACTCATTATGCCCCTCAGCGAACGCGCGCGCGTTCACAGGAAGTCTGGCGTCTCGCGAGATGACGCGCCGCCGCGTCCGATCAGAAGAACAGGACCGCCCGCAGGACGCAATCCTGCGTACGGCGGTCCTGAAGAAGTTAAAACATTAAAACTCGCGATTCGAATATTTGCGCTCAACACTATTAGTGTTGGGCGAGCAAGCTCGGCCGAACACCATTTTGACTCGGTCGAACACCGCGTGTGCTCGAGCGCGATGCTCGAGTCGCCTCCTCACACGTTTTTTGCCTGCTACGCATATAGCACCCAATGACACGTGGTTCGGCTTAGTCTTAGTCAGGGTGAGCGCGAGCTGCAGCAAAAGGGACAAATATTGTAGGGACAGGAATTTTTTATTTTTTACCGTTGCTGACAGTGGCACTACCTCTGCTACTTCTGTTATGTTACATTTGTGCATCCTAAATATCTGTGACATTTAGTGCAATTGTTTGGCCGCTGCTGACAGCAACATTACCTGCGCAACATCTCCTGTATAACATTAGCGCATCCTAAATATCTGTGACATTCAGCGCAATTGTTTGGCCGCTGCTAACAACGACATTACCTGCGCTACATCTCCTGTATAACGTTTGTGCATCCTAAATATCGGTGACATTCAGTGTAATTTATTTGCGCATACACTTGCAAAACCTGCGCTACTGTACGTGTGACAAACTTGCAAGCATATATACCATTTAATATGCTCAAGGTGAGCAGTATGAGACGGGGAAGTGGCCGTGCTGCAGATGGTGCACGCAGAGGCCGTGGCCCTAGGCGCGGTGAAATTGTGACTTCTGCCAGAGAACAAGAAACACACTCATCCACGATACCTAGCTTCATGTCCCAGTTTGCAGGGCGGCGCAGGACACTACTCTCAAAGTCACACCAGTGCGAACAGGTGGTCGGTTGGATTGCAGCAGATAATGCTTCCAGTCGGTTAAGCACCACCCTGTCTTCCACAAAGTCCAGTCTCAGTAGCCAAGAGTCTGGTCAACAGAATCCTCACCCTGATCTTCCTTTCTCCCACCATGAAGACTCTTGGCAAAAAAGTGATCCCACACTCAGATATTCTGAGGAGCTCTTTTCATCACCATTCCTTGATTTGGGCCTCTCGCCAAGCCTGCTTGAAGAGGGACATGAGGAGATCTTGTGCACTGATTCCCAAACTCTTGAGCATCCACAGTCAAAAGAAGATGACGGTGGGGAACGGCAATTAGTGTTTCACAAGGTGGATGATGATGATGAGAGACAGTTGCCAATAAGTCAATGGCAATTAGTGTCTCAAGAGGTAGATGATGAGGATGAGACACAGTTGTCAATAAGTAAGGTTGTTGTTAGGTCAACAAGTCAGGAGGATGACCAGAGTGCGGAAGTAGAAGAGGATGTGGTGGACGATGAAATCACTGACCCAACCTGGGAAGATGGCAAGCCAAGCGAGGACAGCAGTACAGAGGGGGAAGGATCCACAGCGCTGCAACAGGCTGGAAGAGGCAATGGGGAGACGAGGGGAACACACAGCAGTTCCAACAGAGGCAGGGAAACACTCTCCAAGGCCTGGTACAGTTTCATTAATATGCAAAATAAATGTGGAGCCTCAGTATTGGGTCTACAACACAATGAAAGCCCCATTAACCCCATTACAGAGATCACCAAATCCATGATATTAAGTGGCCCCCATGTCAAGATCCTGCTTTTTTACAAGCTTTAAGGACGTGACGGGGAAGACCTAAGACAGTTATCCATCCACAGACAGCTGTTTCTGGGCGCTGCCCCTTATCAGTGTGGAGTAGGATTCTGGAATGCCTTGGAGACTTCTCAAACAAAACAATAGCTGATCTCAGGGAGATCAGCTACAAAAAACACAGCGGAGCATGGTTTCCCTTCCTTTGAGGGATATCTGGCTTTCATTGTGTTGTAGACCCAATACTGGGGCTCCACATATTACTGTTTCCCAGGGAGCTTTGCACTTTGGATTCTTAAATGAGGCTCCGTGGTGTTTTTTGTAGCTGGACTCCCTAAGATCAGCTATTGTTTTGTTTGAGTAGTTTCCTAGGCATTGCTCCTGGTTAGACAGAATCCTGCATCACATATACAGGGGGTGCCTGGTTTAATGCTCTGGTTCTCCTATTGACTTCCATTATGATCTGGTGCTCTGTAGAGCACCCGAGCATCCCAAAGTGTTCTACTCAAGCACCAGAGCACCCGAGCACTTTGGTGCTCGATCAACACTAATCTGTATACTAATGTGTATTTTCAAAGACTTAGATACTGATAACCTAACATCAGTATTTGATCAGTGGGGGTCCGACACCCATGACCCCTGCTGATCAGCTGTTTAAGAAGGCACCAGTGCCTCTGAGAACACTGCAGACTTTTTTGTGCTTACCACATACTTAGCCCCATTCACTTCTATGGGTTTGAGCTAGGTATAGGCCATGTGATTGATGAACATGTCGTCACTATCCTAGGAAAAATTGAGAAGGTCACAGGAGCGCCGCTGTTTCCTCAAACAGCTGATCGCAGGGGTCCTGGTTACAGTGTTGGTGGTATAGGGAATGGTAGGGCAGAAAAGTGGCTAATGCAGGTTCGTTGGTGGGATAGGGTTGATGGGTAGCGTTGGTGGGATAGTGATAGCCATCCAGGGCTTAATGCAGGTTCGTTGGTGAGATAGGGTTAATGCTCATTGGTGGGATAGGGTTAATGGGTAGCATTGGTGGGATAGTGATATTCAGCCATCCAGGGGTTAATGCTTGTTATCCTGGGGTTGATTCTCGCTGATGCTCGTCTTGTAGGGTTTGATTCTCTCTTGGGGCTGCTCGGCTACATAGAACATGTTCTATCTTTTTTGCAGGACCGCGGAACGGAAGTGCGGATGTGGACAGCACACAATGATCAAAATAAATGGGTCCGCGTCCGATCCTCAAAATTGTGGAATGGATGCGGACTGAAAGTGGTGTGAATGGGCCCTCACTCAGAAAATGCTATCAATCTCTGATAATACCTCCGCCGTGTATAACTGAAGTCAGAAATAGCTGAGATTTAAATTAATAAATTACAAGATTTACTGAATCTTTTGCCACAAAACCATATATCAATCTGCTCAGCTTCTCCTGCTATGTAACATGCTGCCTGCAGATTTTACTATATTTGCAATTTTGCTAATAAATTTGCGACTTTTCCTCGCTCAAGCCACTTTTCCAACAGGTTCAGAAAAGGGGGCACGGTGTGGGCGGAAAAGAGGGCAAGCCAGTCTCATTAATTTTTTTCTATGCCAGTTTTTGGGGTAGCAAAGGGCTTAAATGAAGGAAGCTGGTGTAGATTTGTTTGTTGCATGGCCTGCTGAAGGAAGTGCCAAAGTTAAGTAGAGGCCTGCGCCTCCAAATAACTTTAGCGCTTCCTCCAGCAGTACAGAGACCATAAATGAGCCCTGTTATTTGATAAATTTAGTGTATCATCAAACCTAACCCGTTTGTCTAGAAATGTCACTCCAGTTTTTTTTGCCTCCCCCAAATGAGGTGACTTTGCGACTTTTTTTTAAAACTTTAAATAAATGAATAAATGAAGTGATGAATCTGCAGTAAAACTAATTAATATACCCAACCATACCCAATTTCGAAAAAAATTATGTAAAAATGCCAAACATTATGCTTTTTGCGCAAATAAGCCCAAAATGTCACAAAAGCCAGGTTTTTTCTAAACTTTTTAGAGTGCAGGGCTTGTTAAATCACCCTTATATATGAAAACTATTTTGTGATCATGTCCCTCGCCTCTCTCTCACAATGAAATGGCTATACAAGCTATAATTCATGGGAGAAGAGATGAAATGTGTGGAGTGTGAAAAATATCCAACTGTCCTCTATGTCTCTTTAGTGCTCCAAAGTAGGTTAGTAAGGCCCCTTTCACATCTGCGTTTTTCCTTTTCGTCCTAGAGTTCCGTCCTCGGGGCTCTAGGACGGAAAGATACTGATCAGGATTATCCCAATGCATTCTGAATGGAGAGAAATCCGTTCAGGATGCATCAGGATCTCTTCCGTTCAGTACTGACAAGTTCAGTACTGACAGTACTGACACATGTTAAAAATGGCAGCCAGGACGCTACTAAAGTCCCGGCTGCCATGGAAAAGCAGCGGGGAGCCGGAGGAGAAGCTACTTACCTTCCGTGCAACGGCCAGGGCGCTCCTCGATGATGTCACCGGGTCCCTGCGTCGCATGGTTCACATAGCTATGCTATGTAGCAAAGCGCCGTATGGATCGTACAGCGCATTGCTCACATAGCATAGCTATGTGATAAATGGGACGCAGGGATCCGGTGACGTCATCAAGGAGCGCCCCGGCCGCCGCACGGAAGGTAAGTAGCTTCTTCCCCGACTCCCCGCTTCTTTTCCATCGCAGCTGGGACTTTAGTAGCGTCCTGGCTGCCATGGTAACCTGAAAGCATATTGAAGACTAATCAGTCTTCAAATGCTTTCTGTTGTCTTGCGTTGTGACGGATCCGGCGGGCATTTCCGGCGAAGGAAGTGCACGCCGGATCCTCACAATACAGATGTTAAAGAGGCCTAAGAAGCAGTGTTGCAGTAATTAAACATGGAACAGCAGCTTTAACACACCGCTGCACATAGTTCTGCATAGAAGCTGTATACACAAAATGGTAGGATATTTTGAAACAAAACTATTTGCAAAGCTTTGCAATATTTTTTTTTTCCAGACCCCTTTAAAGGTTGTTCATGTGATGGTAAGGTTAATTTGGCTTATTTTAATATTTAGATGCAGAGTTGTCAGTGCAGGTCTGGTAGATTTAATTGGCATTATTACAAATGCAATAAACTGCTGATGCTGAGCAATCTCAGTTCTAAACTCCTTCTGCTACATTCATCACTGAAGATAAAACTTTACAAATAGTCACCAGCATTACAAAATGATCCTATTGTTGTTGTGATTCAACCTGAGCAGATATATTTTATTAAAGTATAAGTGAGACAGTATACTGTATGCGTACATAATGGTAATTAGCTTCCAGTTGTTAACCTGGACATTAGCCAGTGAAATCATTAGTAGAGATGTCGCGAACATAAAATTTTCGCAAATGTTCGTGAACGGGCAAACTGGGCGAACCGCCATAGACTTCAATAAGCAGGCAAATTTTAAAACCCACAGGGACTCTTTCTGGTCACAATAGTGATAGAAAAGTTGTTTCAAGGGGACTAACAGCTGGACTGTGGCATGCCGGAGGGGGATCCATGGCAAAACTCCCATGGAAAATTATGTAGTTAACAGGCTTTTTAGGGTGCTGTCAGGACACTGTCCTTACAACAGATGAGTCTTTGAGGACTGGAGTGGACACAGAACACTGGCCTAGCTAACGCTTTCCCTATTAATTCAGCAGCAGCAGCACTCTCCCTAATCTCTAACACACACTGCAGCTTCAGAATGAATCTAAGAGGGATGCTGTCCTTGCTCTTTGATAGGAGGTGGGAGGGTCTGGGAGGGAGGGTATGCTGATTAGGTGGAATGTGCCTTCTGACTGTGAGGTACAGGGTCAGGGTTTGCTCAATGATGATGTATAGGGGGCGAACCGAACATCGCATATGTTCGCCCACCGCGGCGAACGCGAACATGCGATGTTTGCCGGGAACTGTTCGCCGGCGAATAGTTCGGGACATCTCTAATCATTAGCTGAAAATATAGTGCATTAAACAGCTGGGATTATTACAATAACTATAGTGTTCCAAAAAAAGAAAAAACCCTCTGTGGAGAATTCCAAATGTTCATGGGTAAATACTAACTAGTGATGAGCAGCATAGGCAATATTCGTTTTCGTGATATTTTGCAAATATTCGCCATAAATTCGCAAATTCTAGAATTTGTGATCTTCAGTCATTATTTTCTGTTATGCTGGCCATAGACTTTTATTATGACGGAATGAATAGCGGAATGCCTCTAAAAGCATTCCGTTATGCATTCTGTCATGGAATTGCATTGTAAGCGGTGGTAACGGGATCCATAACGCAATTCAGCATATACCCCAACCTGAACACAAACTCGAACTTCAAAATATGAAGTTCGCTCATCCCTAATTACAACATATAAAAAAAATGCTATTACACAGTATTAAATAGTGCAAGTTAACCTTTTCAAGTGAAATAAAGTGAGAAGTTTATAACTTTGCATAGGGTAAATAGGGTACCCCCTTCTCCAGGGCACTATATATATATATATTGTGGGGAGTCGCTCTGGTAGACAGCGGTGCGGGTGCAGTTTAGAGGCAAAACAAGGAGTCCAGATTGTGCAACAAACAGTGTTTTATTCACACTTGCACACAAAATGAAAAACAGTCTCTTGGTGACAGTTCACACACAACGGAAATAACGTAGCCAAACAAAAACAGTCCAACACAGGTTCAGTCACCTGGGAGGTGTAGGTGCAGGTTCGCACCACGCTGTCGGCCCAGCCGCAGGAGAATCCAGCTTCAGGTAGCCAGGAACAAAATACCTCCTTACTGAGCTCTTTCCTCCTGGACAGAGAACTCCCAGCCCTGTTAGCAGCTCCAGGATAATCACACTCCCCAGACACAGCTGCTGGCTGCGTTTTATATCCAGCCCAAAACATGGACTGGACCGTGGGGAGCAGCCACCCACCCTACTCTTTAGCTGCTCCCAGTAAGAGCCGGCCCGGATCGGCTTTGCAGCCATGCTATTTAACAAAGTCAAACAGCACTAGCTGCTGCAGACAAAAACCCGGCTCTCACCTCACCGAGGCCAGCAACCTCGGTGACACGTACCTGCCATCACATATGACACCTTGCACCTTACCACAATATATTTGATTGTGAGCTTGTGTGTAGTTGGGAGGGTTGGGGGGGGGGGATGCTGCAGCATCCTCAATTTGTTCAGACCCTGCAACAGGAACAATTTTAAGAACATTTATTATAATAGCATCTTTAGGCCAGAATTTGCCATTCTAACGAAATGAAAGAAAAGAATGGTACAAGTACTCCCATATGATCATCTATCTATCTATGCATTTTTCTTAGTTTAATACAGTAAAATTGAAAATAGTCACTGACACTTCTGAAAAGAGGTGTAAGACCGTATGATGTTATGCTTTCTTTGAAGGGAACAAGATGAATTCTTGACAGCACTGACCAAGGGATTTCTTAACCCTGTCAAGAGGCCTAAGTAAACATGACAGCCAGGAGCAAGTCAAGGAAGCATATAGTGTGATAAGAAACCATGATGAAACATATTTTTTCCAAAGGCGACATTTGTGTGGTTCAAATACCATAAGTCTTTTTCTTTGGCACATTAAGTTTCAAAACGTAAGTTTCAAATTTATGAAAGTAATATATAACAAGGAGTTGTAAATTTCAATCATAAAATGTAGCTAGCGGGCTATATTATTTTTCATTATCATCATTATTAACATTATTATTATGTAATTGTGAACACACTTGAGTATGTATTAAAACAAAGAAGCATAACTCTAAGCTAAACTTCTCAATACAACTAATATAGGAAATGCTTTTTACCCTTAGTTTCAGGGTCATATATAAAGTTGAGGGGGCTCCACAATATTGAAATTATATCCTTTCTGGTGCTTCAGTTACTTTTTTAGCCCCACTAGGGAACTTCACAATGTGATTATTTGATTGCTTCATTAATGCTTTGGTATAATCACTGGTTCCAGTTTTGTAACTACTAAGGCCAGCCATTTACTGAAGTGTTCACCTGTGTCAATATGATGTCACCACTGTAGCACTGTAAACTCGGACTGGCAGAGGGCACTGAGGCAATGTGGGATTCAGCAGGTAATTGCTCTTTTAAGGCTTTCTTTTCTTATTAGGGTATTGTTGGCTCACAAGCAGGTCCAGCTGACGCTCTAGTGTGTATGGGGAGCTTCTAATTATGGGAAGCTCCTGAGAGAAGGATCAAGTGAAAGTATTATTTTTGCCAGATCCCTTTCACACTACTTTCACACTAGCGTTTTTACTGGATCCGTCAGGGTTCAGAAAAAACGCTTCCGTTACTGATAATACAACCATCTGCATCCATTATGAACGAATCCGGTTGTATTAGCTTTCCTAGGAGGTAAGCCACCATCAGAAGTGTCTGGCAGTAGTCTTTCTCTGCTCTCCCCATATAATACACATACATGTTTAAGAAAATACATGTTATACATAAAAACTAATACAGTCTG
The DNA here is from genome assembly GCA_033119425.1 of Bufotes viridis. Lineage (NCBI taxonomy): Eukaryota > Metazoa > Chordata > Amphibia > Anura > Bufonidae > Bufotes > Bufotes viridis. The sequence continues at coordinate 244,418,662 of CM065592.1, read as the reverse complement.
CATTTAAATGGCTGAAGCTCTATGCCCAATCCATTGGACTTAGAATGTCACAAAGAACATAGGCTACAAACATACTCCAGGAGGCAATCTACAGCTTGTTAATGGGCACCATCCCAAGGTCAGGGAATTTTCCTGCAGCTGGCCAGATATCCACCCATTTACTTTAAGGGTATGTTCACAGGATGGATTTTGAAAACACACTGAAAAAGTAAGCTTAAAATCCACACTGATTTTCTGTGCATTTTTGTGCTGTTTTTCAGCGTCCTATTTATATCAATGGGAGAATCAACATGGATTCCACTCCAAGATAGAGCATGCTGCTTCTTTTTTCCACACTCTATATTTTTTTTCAGCATGGAAAAAAAATGCATTTTCTGTCCTCATTGAAATGAATGGTAGGCTTTTTAAAGGTGTCTTTTGGTGCGGATTCTGCATGGAAAACATGCGAAAGACAGCACAGCGTCAAAAAATCTTGTGTGAACAGGCCCTAAGGGTGTTCTCACACAGTGTGGCATTAAAAACTCATGAAGTATCACTGCAACGTAAAAAAAAAAACACCCTGAGGTTATATTCACACACAACAGATTTAATACTGAAATCCCTGTACCAGTCCCATTCATCTGAAATCCTCGTACATGCTGGGGTGCTGATTTGTAAATGTACAGCACTCCTATATTTTCTAGGTTTACAGAGACAACAGTAATTTAATCTATTTAGTTAAGAGTTAAGACGCTATCATTCACAGAGCAGAAATACAGTATTCACAAATTTATAGTATTCTAAGAGGCAGTAACTATTTTTATTCAGAATACTACTGTATATTTCAGATCTGTGTCTTGCAGAAGTGCCACCACCTGAGAAGAATTGAATTTTGACAATAACGACAGATAAATACTTGTAATGAGCAGTTTGTGGGTCCAAACGATTCCATGTTTTCTGTTAATAATTCATCTCTATTGATTCCTTAACTTAATTTTCTCTGAGAAAAATTCAATTTCAAAAGTCAGTAAAGCACAACTTTATTTGAAGCCATTAGATTGGATTCAATATTTGACAGTTTCACTGTGGTTAGTTCATTTAGGTTTTCTATTTTTACCTTAGAACCATGTGATGTAAAAGTGTTGAGAATGTAGGTTATATTTTATCAGCAACTTCGGTATATTTTATATAGTTCAATGCTGGTAATATACTTTGTCATTCTGCTGGCAGCCATTCCTTACAACTCACCCATACACATGTAGGCTCAGCTGAGTGTGCATATAAGAAGCTACTGTCAGACACTTCTCCAGACGCTATTTCCCTTGGGAATGAAATGATCAGCCATGTTGACTTCCAACCAACTTCTCAATGCTTCTTCTCTCTGCCATCTAGTAGAGAGGACACCATCATACACATTAGATGGTTATCTGATCCCGTCAAAATTGGTGGGTTTGACTAACCTTCCTCCAATCAATATGACCACCTGAAGACTTAAGACTAATACTGCACCCATTCTAAAATGTTAGAGCTAAACAAATCAATATGAAATAAATCTCAAAGAATGAATTGCTGAATAAAACACCTTGGGGAAAATCTATCAGGACCTGTACTCCAGAATTCTGTTGAGTTGCAAGACAGGACCTTGTGGGCTACCTTCACACTAATGTTTTTACTGGATCTGGCAGGGTTCAGCAAAAATGCTTCCATTACTGATAATACAACCATCTGCATCCATTATGAATGAATGAATATCCTTAACATTTCCAAGACGGATCCATCATGAACGCCATTGAAAGTCAATAGAGGACGGATACGTTTTCTATTGTGGCAGATTGTGGCAGAGAAAACGGATCCGTCCCCATTGACTTGCATTGGGGGTCATGCCGGATCCGTCTTGCTCTGCATCTCAGGACAGAAAGCAAACTAAAAACATGTTGCGGTTTTCTCTCCAGTATGGGAACGCAACTAAACGGAACGGAATGCATTTTGGAGCATTCCGTTCTGTTCAATTCAGTTTTGTCCCCATTGACAATGAGGCGCTTTTCTCTGGTATTGAGACCCTATGATGGAACTCAATACCGGAAAACTGAAACGCTAGTGTGAAAGTAGCCTTACTTGTGGAAACATTTTGCAGACTTACATTTTTAAACCACTTACTCCAGTTTTGAAAACTGTTTGGAAAAGGGAGCGTGGTCAAGCTGATAGAAGTTACAAAATATGTCACAATCTGAGTCCTTTAACCCCTTAAGGACTCAGCCCTATTTCACCTAAAGGACTTGGCCATTTTTTGCAAATCTGACCACTGTCACTTTATGTGGTGATAACTTTAAAACGCTTTTACTTATCCAGGCCATTTTGAGATTGTTTTTTCGTCACATATTGTACTTCATGACACTGGTAAAACTAAGTCGAAAATTTTTATTTTTATTTATAAAAAAATATCAAATTTACCAAATATTTGGAAAAATTTTCCAAGTTTCAATTTCTCTACTTCTATAATACATAGTAATACCGCCCAAAAAAGTTATTGATTTACATTCCCCATATGTCTACTTCATGTATCGATCATTTTGGGAATGCCATTTTATTTTTTGGGGACGTTACAAGGCTTAGAAGTTTAGAAGCAAATCTTTAAATTTTTCAGAAATTTTCAAAAACCCACTTTTTAGGGACCAGTTCAGGTCTGAAGTCACTTTGTGAGGCTTACATAATAGAAACCATCCAAAAATGACCCCATTCTAGAAACTACACCCCTCAAGGTATTCAAAACTGATTTTACAAACGTCATTAACCCTTTAGGTTTTCCACAAGAGTTAATGGCAAATGGAGATAAAATTTCAGAATTTAGATTTTTTGGAAAATTTTCCGTTTGAATTCATTTTTTCCAGTAACAAAGCAAGGGTTAACAGCCAAACAAAACTCAATTTTTATTGCCCCGATTCTGTAGTTTTCAGAAACACCCCATATGTGGTCGTAAACTGCTGTATGGCCAAACGGCAGGGCACAGAAGTAAGGGAACGCCATATGGTTTTTGGAAGGTGGATTTTGCTGGACTGGATTTTTGACACCATGTCCCATTTGAAGCCCCCAGATGCACCCCTAGAGTAGTAGAATCTCCAAAAAGTGACTCCATCTAAGAAAGTACACCCCTCAAGGTATTCAAAACTGATTTTACAAACTTTGTTAACCCTTTAGGTGTTCCACAAGAGTTATTGGCAAATGGAGATGAAATTTCGGAATTTCTATTTTCTGTTACCTTGCCTCAAAAAAAGTGTAATATAGAGCAACCAAAAATCATATTTACCCTAAAATAATACAAACAAAACTGCCAACTTATCCCGTACTTTCCAAAATGGGGTCACTTTTTTGGAGTTTCTACTGTAGGGGTGCATCAGGGGGGCTTCAAATGGGACATGGTGTCAAATAACCAGTCCAGCAAAATCTGCCTTCCAAAAACCATATGGCTTTCCCTTCCTTCTACACCCTGCCGTTTGGCCATACAGCAGTTTACGACCACATATGGGGTGTTTCTGCAAACTAGAGAATCGGGGCAATATATTTTGAGTTTTGTTTGGCTGTTAACCCTTGCTTTTTTTTACTGGAAAAATTGATTAAAATGGAAAATTTGCAAAAAAATAGCTATTTTCGGACCGTTTTTATTTTTTGTTATTTACATCGTTGAACTGACAGGTTAGATTGTGTGCTATTTCTATAGAGCAGGTTGCTACGGACGCGGCAATACCAAATTTGACTACTTTTTGGGGGGTTTTGTTTCAGTTTTACATAATAAAGCATTTTTGAAAAAAATGATTTTTTTAGTGTCTTCACATTCTGAAAGCCATATATTTTTTTTATTTTTTGGGCGACTGTCTTATGTAGGGGCTCATTTTTTGCGGGATGAGATTTCGGTTTGATTGGAACTATCTTGGGGTGCATATGACATTTTGGTCGCCTGCTATTACACTTTTTGTGATGTAAGGTGACAAAAAATGGCTCTTGACACTGTATTTTTTATTTATTTATTTTTTGTGTTCACCTGAGGGGTTCGGTGATGTGTTATTTTTATAGAGCAGGTTGCGACGGACGCGCCGATACCAAATATGTATACTTTTTATTTATTTATTTAAGTTTTACACAATATTATCATTTTTTAAAACAAAACAAATCATGTTTTAGTGTCTCCATAGTCTGAGAGCCCTATTTTTTTTTTTTTGGGGGGTGATTGTCCTATGTGGGGTATCATTTTTTGCGGGATGAGATGACGGTTTGATTGGCACTATTTTTGGGTGCATATAACTTTTTGATCGCTTGCTATTATTTTGAGATGTGAGGTGACAAATGTTTTTTTTTTACATTGTTTTTATTTTATTTTTTTAACAGTATTTACCTGAGGGGTTAGATAATGTCATATCTTTATAGAGCAGGTTTTTACGGACGCGGCGATACATAATATGTATACTTTTTATTTATTTATTTTACTTTAACACAATAATAGCATTTTAGAAAAAAAAAATTATGTTTTAGTGTCTCCATAGTCTGAGAGCCATATTTTTTTATTTTTTTGGGCGATTGTCCTATATAAGGACTCATTTTTTGCGGGATGAGATGGCGGTTTTATTGGTACTATTTTGGGAGGCATACGCCTTTTTGATCACTTGGTATTACACTTTTTGTGATGCAAGGTGACAAAAAATGGCTTTTTTACACCATTTTTTTGTGATTTTTTTTACGGTATTTGCGTGAGGGGTTAGGTAACATGATATTTCTATAGAGGAGATTTTTACGGACGCGGCAATACCTAATATGTGTAGTTTATTTTTATTTTTTTTATTTTTATTCAGTGATATGTATTTTTCTGATTTTTACATTTTTTTTCACTTTTTTGACATTTTTTTGACCCAGACCCACTTGGTTCTTGTAGATCCAGTGGATCTGGTGTCTATATAATACAGAACAGTACACTATATAGTGTACTGCACTGTATTTTTTTTACTTTGCACAGTCTGGTCAGACTTCTATACCATGGCAAGCAGGACGCTTCTGAAAGCATCACCCGCTGCCATTACAGAGCAGCGGGTGATGGGAAGAGAGGTGAGCTCCCTCCCTCTACCATCCTATCCCATCGGGGGGGCTGCAAAGGTACGGCAGCCCCCCGATGGGAGAGGGAGGGAGCTCCCTCCATGTTAACACCTTCTATACCGCGGTCCGTACGGACCGCGGTATAGAAGGGGTCAAACTGCTGACATCTGCAGCACAGATGTCAGCAGTTTATAGCAGGGGGTCAGCAATGTGACCCCCTGCTATACCCACTAGACACCAGGGAAATGCATTGAAAGGAGGCGGGCGGGGGATCGCAATTGCCCACCCGCAGCACCGCCCGCAAATCCCCCCCCCTGCACCGCCCGGGGGGACACTAAGATGGCGGGGTGCAGGGGGGGTTAAAATTTACAATAAGCGGCAGATTTTAGTCTCTGATCCCCGCGGTCTGTGAGAGAGACTACACATAGCGCAACAAACCGCAGGTCTGAATTGACCTGCGGTTTGTTGCGATCGCCGACACGGGGGGGTCACAGGACCCCCCTCGGCATTGTCACAGGATGCCTGCTGAATGATTTCAGCAGGCATCCTGTTCCGATCACCGCCACGTGCGCAGCGGTGATCGGATCTTCTCAGGGCGTACATGTACAGTTGCAGATACAGTTGCATTGTTTTAACATATTTAGTCCTGTTGTAAAGATTTTCTATTTCTTTCTGTTTTAAAAAATATGCCCACAGGAATACAAAAATGTGGCCTACTGGACATTTTGGATTATTTCCATTGTATATTTGTAAAGCTTACAATTTACATTTATCAAATTGGTGTAAAGTAGACTTGCTTAGTTGCTCATAGCAACCAATCAGATTCCACCTTTCATGTTGGACAGCTCCTTTGGAAAATGAAAGGAGGAAGCTGATTGGTTGCTATGGGCAACTAAGCCAGTTCTACTTTACACCAGTTTGACAAACTGAACCCCTAAATATTTCATATTTGTACAAACAAAAAAAACATAAACCTAAAAATAAATATAATACACAGCTACACATTGGCTGCAAAATATGTCAACCTATAAGTTGTAAGCAGTGCTGTTTTAAATTAAAGTATCACTGACCATTAAGTGACATATCAAAGTTTTTTATTGGTGGAGGTCTGAGTGCTGAGACTCCCACCAGTTACTAGAACAAGGAGACAGAAGAGCCCACACAGCATGCTTTCTCTTCACTGCAAGAGACTTGGTGAATAGAAAGTCAATGGGCCCATCTCAATTCCGTCTCCTGCAGCTTGGAGAGAGACTGTGGCATGTGAGAGCTTCTCTCTCCCTGTTCTAGCAATCAGTAGAGGTCTCAGCACTCAAACCCCCACTGACCAAAACCTTTGATGTCCCTGTGATATATCAAAAGTTTTTGGCAGTTTGAAAGTTCTGTATTTATTCTCTTATTGGACTTTTTTAGCTAAAAGAAATAAGAAAAATGATAGCAAAAACTACAACAAAATGTGCTTTATAAAATATGCATTACAATGTTCTTATTGGTGCTCTTAAATGAGTGTCCACTGCTGAGAGGACATCTCATAAGTTCAACCTCTCTAACATTTCAGTGGGATTATTCAATAACTACATTTTTCAGGGAGTTCCTCATTATTTCATTTTATAATTGATCCATTAACTCTGCTTAAATGCACAGAATGTATTGAAGTCATGCAGATTACTTCCAACTTTAGCATTTCTTTACCCTTTCTGTACAATCTACCAAACTATCCACGCAGTTATAAAAGAAATTTAAAAAAATGTAATTTGGCTGCCCTTAAAAGGAACCTGTCATCAACTTTTAGCTGACCTCACTGAGGGCAGCATAAAATAGTGACAGAAATGCTGATTTCAGCGGTTTGTCACTCATGAGCTAAAAGTAAGCTTACTAAGAAACAGCATCATAATCATTGCAGCACAGGCTTGGAAAAGAGGCAAATCTACCTGAGAATAGTCATGGTTATTCATAATTTCCTGCTCTCCTCACCCATCTGCTAATGATTGGCAGTTCTCTCCTAGATAAAAAGGGAGAAAACACGATAGAAGACTGGGCTGCAAAAAGTTGATGACAGGTTCCCTTTAAATATATATATAGTCTTCATAAATTGTACAAGATAAAACTACACAGATACCGTCCCCTATGCAATGATGTGAGTCAGTGGAGTATCACATCATAGTCAGATAAGAATGCCACCTTGGGCTTTCTTATCCTACCAGGTGTTCAAGAAATGTGTGGAATAAGATGGAATTATTTTCACTGTAAAATGCCAGAAGGATCAATGCATGCTTAGTAGTGTGTGTAAGTTTAGGAAGTAGAACAGAGCTCATGGCAAAATATCTTTATAATTTAAATAAGCAGTTTCATGCCAGCAAGGTAGCTGAAAAAACTTCCAATCTACAAAAATGCATGTTGTACACTGTTCTACCTTTTTGAAGAATGTATAAAAACTAAATCCATTGACCCCTGGTATTGCAGTGGGCATGGAACCATTGTGACAACTAGGGATGAGCTAATCGACTTCAGATGAAACAGTAATATGCAAAATAAATGTGGAGCCCCAGTTATGGGTCTACAACACAATGAAAGCCAGATATCCCTCAAAGGAAGGAAAACCGAGCAAAGGGGTGTCTCTATTACAGAGATCACCAAACCCACCATATTAAGTAGCCCCTATGTCAAGATCCCGCTTTTTTACAAGCTTTAAGGATGTGATGGGGAAAATCTAAGCCAGTTATCCATCCACAGACAGCTGTTTTGGGGTGTTGCCCCTCATCAGTGCGGAGTAGGATTCAGGCTAACCGGGAGCAATGCCTCGGAGACTACTCAAGCACACCAATAGCTGATCTCAGGGAGACCAGCTACAAAAAACACAGCAGAGCCTCATTTAGGAGTCTCAACACAGCAATCCGAAGTGCAAAGCTCCCTGGGAAACAGTAATATACAAAATAAATGTGGAGCCCCAGTGTTTCAGATGAAACATCCAAAGTCGATTCGCATAAAACTTTGTTTCAATACTGTATGGAGCAAGCGCTCCATACAGTATTAAAATGTACTGGCTCCAATGAGCCGAAGTTATTACTTTGCGAAGTCTCTCGAGACTTCACATAATAACTTCAGAAATTGATTTGGACTGTTAAAAAAACCATTTCCCAAACTCAGGTTCGGTTCCAAGTGGTACCTTGGACAGGTTAATGGGGCAGCAGTGGATTTGAACTTGTCACTGTAACAACTTTGTTTTTGGTCACTTTCAAAATAAGTTTCAATAGTAAATATTAGAGATGAGTGAATCGAAGTTGACGAAGCGGAATTCGATCCAAATTTCAGGAAAAATTTGATTCGCACCGAAGTCGTATTTCCTCACACTTCATGATAACGAATCACATTTTTTTCCTAAAATGGCTGCTGCACATGTTAGGACATTGAGCAGAGTACTCTGGGAACAGGGGATCAGCCACAATGCCATGCATGCAGCCAATCAGCAGCCAGCCACTGTGATGTCACAGCCCTATAAATAGCGTCAGCCATGTTGGATTCAGCCATTTTACAGTGTACTCAGTGCAGGGAGAGACGTCAGCAGGCGCTAGGGAAAGTGCTAGGAAAGACTTGAAAACTTTTATTTTGCTGAATAGAAGTTCAGGGAAAGAGCATTGGAAGTGTAGGGAAAGGATAGGGAGAAATTATTCCACAGTATTGATGCAGAACAGGGTTCAATAGGGGAGTGTACAGCCTGGGTAATAGGAACAATCCTATTACATCTTACTGCACTGACTGGGGATCCAAATTGCCATTATACTGCTGCTTTCAGGTTTGTAATAGATGATTCCTCTGTAATTCCAGCAAACCTTGCTTGTTATTGGGGTGCAAGTGTTGTGTGATACAGCCATTGACAGGGTGTACTACTAGGAAATATGTATATGTCTTATTAGCCCTTGTGCGGTGCAGTTATATGTTCTAAAGACTTTTTTGGCATGTATTAGTGGCAAAAAGTATTATTTGCCATTGAGCTGTGCAGTTATATGTTCTAAAGCCTTTTTTGGCATGTATTAGTGTAAAAAAAGTATTATTTGCCGTTCAGCGGTGCAGTTATGTATATGATCTAAAGCCTTTTTTGTCGTGTATTAGTGGCAAAAAAAAGTATTATTTGCAGTTCAGTGGTGCAGTTATATGTTCTAAAGCCTTTTTGGTGTGTATTAGTGGGGAAAAAATGGCTTATTAGCCATTGTGTGGTAAAGTGAGAAAATTACAGCCCTTTTTAATGTGTATTAGTGGCAAAAAAAGTATTATGTGCAGTTCAGCGGTGCAGTTTTATTTTCTGTGGACATCTATGTGGAATCAGCTGACCACGGTTTAAAAGGGGTTTGCTCTTTCACGCTACAATAGGATCTTGGGCCTGGCGCTAACACTGACCTGTAAGGCTGAGTTCACACTTGAGTTATTTGTTTACTTTTGGCCCCGTAACTTCCCAAATAAGTGAAGTGTGCAGTGATTCTAAGAGTAACGCCTGTCATGTGCGTGTCATACTGACTCACAGTATTGCTTCACTACCACAGCAGACTCCCTATGAGTGTTACTGCAAGGCACACTGTTTTACAGCACTATACAGGTTCTCTGCTGTTTTTTAAGGTGATTCGCCACTAATAAATTCAAATCAAATCAAATCTTTTCGGCAAATTCTGCGAACCGGCTAAATCCAATTTTTAATGAAATTAGCTCATCTCTAGTAAATATAATACAAATAATTACATTTTAATTGTGGTGTGTAAATGTTCAGTTTTTAGTGTGTGACTGTAGACTTTGACATGGTAACCCACACATTTTGCCAGTTCCAGTGTCTATTCAGTACACGCTTTTATGGTAATAATCTCTATTGCGCTCACAGAGAAACTCATAATCTTTAATGAACACAGGGCCAAAATGGGCTTAGCACTTCTAGCTGCTCTCAGCACAAGAACATACTGGAAGTGGTCCTGCCTTTTTTAATGATCAGTTTTGGCAGGACACAGGGCGACTGCCTTGTTAGTCCTGTGCTGTACTTTTCTTGCACCTGACAGACTCTTTGTACTTTCTCAATATACTGTACACACTTCTCTCTCCCAAGACCCAAAACACAACATTATATACTCTGGCTCCACGCTGGTGGATGTAGTGCCATCTGTACACATGACCGTACATCCCACCAGTTCAAATGTCACAACGTTGAACAGTGCAGTATCTGGAAAATAAATATATGGAATTGGCGTATAAGCACTATGGCACAACATATAAGCAAGCATGACTATACATTTAGCTTCAACTATGGATCAACAATTAAAGTGCATAGTAACAAGGGGTTAGTTTGAGTGTGCTGTTGTGTAAGGATTGCTGGTCAGTGCTAACCAACTGATGCTGGAGCACCCCCTTACACATGCATGTATGGTCAGCATGTACTATATTGACCACTGAGCCAGCTTCAATGAAATTTTTATTTTATACTGGGTCCAAGAGAAACAAAGACAAACTGATTAATATTTCTAATTTTGGTACAGACTGTATCCGTTGATGACGCAAAGTCAAATAATTTACCCAATGACAAACATACACTATCTTCTAACTGCAGCCCCGGGGGGTAAACTATAGGTATCAGTTATGTGACAGATCTTGCCCTGGACAGTTCATACACTGGTAGCAGTCACATCTCAAAGGCTTCCGTATCACATAAGGTGACACCATTATAAAAGATGGCACATCGTAGGTGGGGAGCCCTGTTGCTAAGTTTTCACTGAGGACAAAAGTTTCAAGTTTTGCCTGTGAGTTGTCCTTTTTTATCCATGACCTCACAAGGCATTTTTATTTTTTGAAGGATACAATGTAATCAAATGCATTGTGGTGACTCAGATAAATTCTTACAATGGTTAGACTCCATCAAACTGTCTGTCCTGTAGGAGTTAATTGCTTTGCTCCGTCTTGTTTCTTAGACACTTCAATAAATCATTGCAAATGCATTGTCCCTGAGCACCTCAAGACTGTGAAGTGTACTCTGGAGCAGTGGTGGGTAACAATACCAATATTCATTTTCTTTTTACTCTCTGTTCACATCTGCATTGTGGTTTCAGTTATAAGTGGAATCCATGACACTGTGCACAATGGATACTGATCATAATGATATCTATGATATGTCTGCCCATGAACACATGGTAAAATGTTATATATGTAGCAAGACCAAGAGAAGCGAGTGGAGGATGGGAGTGGTAGTAACTCTGGCAATCATAGTTGTACACAAGGACCACAGTGGCGATCCTGAATCGGATACCCCCCACGGCCATGCAGTGACTGGAGGGTGCACCATTTCTACCCTTGGGACACACCCTGATGTTGGGGTGCTGCCTGGTGGTAGTTGGGGTGCCCTTGATCTTGAGGCAGAACGTGTAGATTCACTGGACTACATATGGCGTCAATAACCAGACCAGTTGTAGTAAATAAATTAGTCTCTCTTTACTAAAGTGCAGAATAGGAGGAGTAGTACCTTTCACGGCAGCAAGACAGTTTCCTAAGTAGTGCAGTTCCTCCCAGTAGTAATGTACGAACAGTAGCAATGATGAAGGTTGTAGTACTCCTTTCCTCTTTCTCTAAAGTCTCCCTGCAAAACTTTAGAAATGTAATTGAGATTCTGGATATATGTTCTGTAATTGCCAGACTAAGAGGAACAGAATTAAGGTACAGCTGGCCAAACAATATCAAAGTTTGGAAGAGTGCATTAGCAATATTCCCTCTCAGAGGAGCAACGTCTCTGCCGTAATCGTGTACAATATCTTGCTCACGGACTCCAATGCATGGCCTTGTAGATACTGGACTTTCTAGTTTCTTTTCTCTTTCGGAAGCACTTTTCTAGTAAAGTAGCTTGTTTGGGTAGTTGTAGTCTCAGAGATGAAGGTTCTCTGAAACTGGGGCCTAGCTCTGAGGAGCTCATACAACATGATTCCTCTGTCTTCCTCAGCTAGGCACAGGCTCTCTGTGTGGACCCAGGTTAAATTCCTTGTAACCTAAGGGGATGAGCAATCCCTTGTTTGTCCATACTTTACTGTTGGTACACAAATACAGCAAATTAGAACATTTCTCCTAGCAATACAACATTACAACAATTTACCCTTTTGCAGTAACCCTGTTACAGGGTACTGCATATACATTGCATGTTGTTTCCTTATATGTGTTCTCATTGTATCTTCTTTGGAGTCTGTGAGTAACAAATATATTAATAAACTGTACTCAACTTTACTTATACACATGTGTATACTGTTAATTTTATGGTATATGTATATAATGTTGTAGTTCTTAGTAGAAATCTACAAATAGGGCTGGATTTTCTATGATTCCTCTAGTAATTGTGGCAGGAATGAAGAACTCAAGAGCACCATACGTGCAGCAAGCATAGTCTGTGCTCCACATCTTGTGATTTATAGGAATGCCACTAGTTTTCTGTTTTGCAGCTGAATTTCTGACAATCGAAGATGTCTATAAATGTTCTTCACCATCTGCTTTTCTTACTATTCATAGTTACAAATAAGACGGCACAAGTCTTGCAGCACTAAATAAACACATTTGCAGAGTGTAATAGATATAGTACACAACAATATTCCATACACAGCAGATGGAGCATAAAAATAGAAACCTTCATGATGACCTTCTCCTAAATACGTACCCAATCCTAGATAATTTGCATGAAGGTATTTGTATGAAGAATTCCTTCCGGAGAAGCCCCTTCGGTTTTCTACATGGTTTCCTACATGCACATAGTATTAGAAACTTAAAGGCAATTTATCTAATTTTCCTCTTCAATGCTGTGAGGGGTGGCCATAGTATTCACTTCTTTATGCCAAAGCAAATGGAAACAGTGTTTTCGATTTTTCACAAGAGTTTACATATGTGTCTGTATGTGTCAACTACTAGTGGTGCCTGAATTCATTAAGCAGTAGCCCAAACAAATTTGGCTCACTGTTAGAAGGCTGTACAGCCAAATAACCAATTATAGGAGAGTTTGAAGGACTTTGTTATGAATAATTCCTACAGAGAACTCTTGTATTCTGACTTGGCTATTTTTCCTTGTTATGCTCCAAGGCTTGTTTAAAAGTTGAACATTGACCTATAGGGAGCCACTTCCAGAAAGTGGCACTAGAAAGACTTTGGAGGAAACCTCTTTTGTAAGTTTTTCTCCCCTTGTCACTAAATAAGCATATGTATCTGGCCTCCATAAGGAAAGCCAGTAGCCCCCCTGAACCTAGTGATGCCCCTAGACTCTGGTCACCATAGTCCATTATCTACACCACCTGCAATAAACAATTCTGAACAGTTCCAATTTATTCTTCTACACAAGAAACTAAAGAGAGTCTGTCACCCCGATTGTGGACAATTTTCTACAGCAAAACATTAGTAGTAATGCAGATCTGGAGTTCAGATCACTATTTTTTATTTTCCTACTACCCTCCATTCCCACGCTATCAGTGCTCAGAGCGGCTTTTCAATACATTTTCAGGACTGCCTTGCATAAGCACATGAGTCCTCTCCATTATGTTAGAATAGAACAGCAGTCCAGACTGTGTATTTCAGTGCAGCTCTTAGCACTGACAGCAGAGAACAGGGGGCAGTGGGAAAATAAAAAAACTGTGATGTGGACTCCATATCTGCAGTACTATGCATGTATTACTGTAGATGATAGTCCAAAATCAGGGTGACAGATTCCCTTTAACCCTGCTGTAACCATATAGAAGCAGTCTTGTTATCTTTACATTACATTAGTAAATAGTGGCCATGGATGTATAAGGGTCCTTTCACACTGGAGTTTTTATTTTCCGGCATAGAGTTCCGTCCTCGGCGCTCTATGCCGGAAAAATCCTGATCAGGATCATCCCAATGCATTCTGAACGGAGAGAAATCCGTTCAGGATGCATCAGGATGTCTTCAGTTCAGGACCGGAACGTTTTTTGGACGCAGCAAATACCGCAGCATGCTGCGCTTTTTGATCCGTCCAAAAATCCGGAACACTTGCCGCAAGGCCGGATCCGGAATTAATGCACATTGAAAGGCATTAATCTGGATCCGGCCTTAAGCTAAACGTCGTTTCGGAGCTTTTTCTCAATGGTTACCATGGCAGCCAGGACGCTAAAGTCCTGGTTGCCATGGTAAAATGTAGTGGGGAGAGGGGGAGCAGTATACTTACCATCCGTGCGGCTCCCGGGGCGCTCCAGAGTGACGTGAGGGCGTCCTACACGCATGGATCACGTGATCGCATGGATCACGTGATCCATGCGCATGGGGCGCTCTGATGTCATTCTGGAGCGCCCCGGGAGCCGCACGGACTGTAAGTATACTGCTCCCCCGCTCCCCACTACTACTATGGCAACCAGGACTTTAATAGCGTCCTGGCTGCCATAGTAACCTGAAAGCATTTCGAAGACTGATCAGGATCCTGATCAGTCTTCTAATGCTTCAGGCGACTTGCGTTCTGACGGATCCGGCGGGACGGAAGTGCCTGCCGGATCCTCAGAACGCAAGTGTGAAAGGACCCTAAGAAAGAAACATTAAAGATAAAATGTAGTAACAAATGACAAGTTATCCAGCATGCTACACCTGTAAGTCTGATACAGACTCAAATAAAAGTAAGAGACACACTTGTATGGGTGATGCTTTTTTAAATATTTTCATACATTGTTGCATTATTGTTGCACTTTTAAATTGACTCCATATTCCATAACTATTTTAATGAATAAAGAGTAAATGTATTTGTGCTTCTGTTACCTTACAAATTCAAATAATATTTTTGATGATGTATCTGAGGATGTATGCATCCTGAAATGCCATCTACAAAATTAGAAAAACCTTTTTTTCCTGTATGAGACTTAGAGTGGTGCTATGTGAACCCTTCAGAATTTTCTATATTTTTGCATTCATTTGACTTAAAACTACATCAGATTTTCTTAAAAGTAGATAAAGGTAACCAAATCAAACAAATGAGTCAAACATATTAAGCTTGTGTAGTGCCCTGGAGAAGAGGTACTGTGAAGTCTGGACATTTGTGGACATCTGCCCCTGTTTCCCCTATGCAAAGTTATTAACTTCTTACCTTATTTAACTTGAAAGGGTTAACTTGCACTGTTTAATAATGCTTAATAGTGATGTCGCGAACATAAAATTTTCCGTTCGCGAACAGCGAACGCGAACTTCCGCAAATGTTCGCGAACGGGTGAACCGGGCGAACCGCCATAGACTTCAATTGGCAGGCGAATGTTAAAACCCACAGGGACTCTTTCTGGCCACAATAGTGATGGGAAAGTTGTTTCAAGGGGTCTAACACCTGGACTGTGGCATGCCGGAGGGGGATCTATGGCAAAACTCCCATGGAAAATTACGTAGTGGAAGCAGAGTCGGGTTTTAATCCATAAAGGGCAGTGGGCACACTACAGTCAGTGGAAGTCGGCCTGACACACACTGGCAGCAGGCAAGCAACTGAAATTACACTAAAGTGTAAAAATTAAATTCCTTTTTTTGATGCAAAGTCCTGTGCCACACGGGATGACAGGGGTGGGCACTGGCAGTGGGCACACTACAGTCAGTGGAAGTCGGCCTGACACACACTAGCAGCAGGCAAGCAACTGAAATTACACTAAAGTGTAAAAATTATATGCCTTTTTTTATGCAAAGTCCTGTGCCAGCCGGTATGAGTGGTGGGCACTGGCAGTGGGCACACTACAGTCAGTGGAAATCGGCCTGACACACACTAGCAGGCAAGCAACTGAAATTACACTAAAGTGTAAAAATGAAATGCCTTTTTTTGATGCAAAGTCCTGTGCCACACGGGATGACAGGGGTGGGCACTGGCAGTGGGCACACTACAGTCAGTGGAGGTCAGCCTGACACACACTGGCAGGCAACTAACCTTAGATTAAAGTGTAAAAATTAAATGCCTTTTTTTGATGCAAAGTCCTGTGCCACATGGGATGACAGGGGTGGGCACTGGCAGTGGGCACACTACAGTCTGTGGGCCTGCAGCTCCTCACACACAGGCAGGCCAGGCAACTCCAATATGTATATGGAGAAAAAAAAAGCAGACTAATGTTGCAGCCCTAAAAGGGCTTTTGGGGTGCTGTCAGGACGCTGTCCTTACAGCAGAGATCAGATGAGTCTTTCAGGACTGGAGTGGACACTGAATTCACTAGCCTAGCTATCGATTTCCCTATTAAATCAGCAGCAACTACACTCTCCCTCCTCTCACTAAGACTGCAAATTCCGAATGAATCTAAAATGGATGCTGTTCAGGAGATGGGAGGGTCTGGGAGGGGGGGTATGCTGCTGATTGGCTGGAATGTGTCTGCTGACTGTGAGGTACAGGGTCAAAGTTTGCTCAATGATGATGTATAGGGGGCGGACCGAACATCGCATGTGTTCGCCCGCTGCGGCGAACGCGAACAAGCTATGTTCGCCGGGAACTGTTCGCCGGCGGATAGTTCGGGCCATCTCTAATGCTTAACTGCATTTTATATGTATGTTGCGAATCGAAGTTGACAAAGTGGAATTCGATCCAAATTTCAGGAAAAATTTGATTCACACCGAAGCCGAATGTCCTCACGCTTCGTGGAAACGAATCACATTTTTTTCTAAAATGGCTGCTGTACATATTAGGACATGGAGCAAAGAACTCTGGGAACGAGGGATCACCCATAATGCCATTCATGCAGCCCATCAGCAGCCAGCCAGCCCCTGTGATGTCACAGCCCTATAAACAACCTCAGCCATCTTGGATTCTGCCTGTTTCCAGTGTACTTAGTGCAGGGAAAGATGTGACAGGTGCTAGGGACAGTGCTAGGAAAGATTTTATTGTGCTGAAAAAACGATTTAGAAGTTCTAGGAAAGATTAATAATAATGTAGGGAAAGGATAGGGAGGCATTATCTATACTATAAAATGAGGACAGGGTCCAATAGGGAAGTGTACAGCCTGGGTATTAGGAGCGATTCTATTACACCTTGCTGCACTAACTGGGGATCCCAATTGCACAAAATGATAGCTCAGTAATTCCAACAAAGCTTGCATGTTATTGGAGTGCAAGTGCTATGTGATTCAACCATTTACGAGGTGTATTTATACAGTTATATTTTTTGGGAGAATTAATAGGAAAAATAATATATCTTAATTGCCTTTCTGCGGTGAAGTTAATCCGAAGTTAGAGTTGTTGTAACACATCACAAAATTTTGCTATGCGTAAGTATGCCTAAATGAATTAAGCACTTGGAAAGCATTGAATAATTTTGAACCGAATGAGTTTTACTCCAACAATTATCTGATCTACATCAAAGTTTGTGTAGTAAACAGTGCATGAAAATGGAATGGAATAACAAAATTTCTAAAAGTCTCATTTTTCAGTTAAAAAGTCATACTTGAGCAAGGCCCAGTACTGTTAAAAGTGCTTCAGGCATCTGCTTTTGCGTTTGTGAACGGACATATTTTCCCTTTGCAAAAACCAGCAGTAGTTGGGATTCCAGCGGCCTTGATACCTGTTCTCCATTGTAGAAATATCTTTATGGAACTGATCTCCATGTCTTCGAAAAAGTCAAGATGGGAATGTAAGAAATGCACTTTTAATGACATTCGGCAGCCAAGTTGTTCATATGATGTAAGCATCTTGTCTACTTATTCAGCATAGTTTGCATAGTTCACAATAAATTGGAAAAAATGACGAATATTCTAAAAAAAGAATATATAGCACTATTGTCTATAGTGCTATATATTCATGTTTCAGAATATTCGCATTACGCGAATATTACAATTTTTCGAAATAAGAGGAAATAATTTTTTTCCTAATATGTGAAAAATCGGAAAAATCATTGGCCCAAAAGCAACTTAAGAAGGGGGGAATTATGACTTCAGATGGGAAAAAATGACGAATATTCTAAAAAACAATATATAGCACTATATTGCCGATTTTTCGCAATCAATAAGTTAATCTCGAATACGAATATTCGCGAATATGTTAAATATTCAAATGAATATTCGCGAAATATTGCGATTCGAATATTGCCACTGCCACTCATCACTATTCAAGTACTGGAAACCATTTCCATCCCAATCAAGTGCAATTACAAAAATTTTCATTAAACCAAGTTTAATGTGAAGTGGTGGAAGATAAACTTGAGGTGGTTTGACCAGTGATTTGTGTTGTACGTTGTACTGACCAACTGTGTGCTCGACTCTGAGAGGCCACTGTCTCATTTTGCAATGATTGATGTTATCACGACTGTTTCATAGGCACAAGAAACACTTATGCTTTGTGTACCCTAACTGTAGGCCAAGCAGCAGTGCTACCACTTTCAGGTCAGCACAAATTTTCAATTTATGTTCTGAGTATTTGATCATTTTCAAAATTAACTCCATATAAACATGGGTCTCTTTGATTCCATCAGCATGAGCCAATGGAACAGATGGTTTTTCGTTACCATTGGGCAACAAGACAGCTTTTAAACTTGTTTTGCCAAAGTCTCATAGAGCTTCCATTCATCGGGAACATGTGTACCATCTAACTCCATCATAACACCATTTACATCAGTACAGAAACAGACATCGCTTTCCATTGCATAGTATGCAGCTAACTTGGTGACTTGATGATGAAAGTGTGAAGTTGTGGTGCCTCATTGTAGCAAATTCCATTCCTGAAATCTAGAAGCTAGCAGTTCTGACTTATTTTTAGATGACAGATCTCCTAACAGATCATCTAAATCCGATTGGCTCAGCAAGTGCGGCTTACCCTCCAGTTGTTCTGGATCAGGAAATAAATTGTGACAATCAACATCTTCTTCTTCATCAGGATCAGAACCGTCTGTTTCAATTGCCGTTCCTGCTGTGGGAAGGGCAGGCACTGGATTCTCTACATCGTGTGGTACTGGTTTAAGAGCAGACTCACAGTCAGGATACACAATTTGTGACTTGTTTCTCTTTGAATATCCGTCGATTTTAGTCATACAAAAGTAACAGTCTGGTGATTTTCTGCTCACGCCAAACCATAGGCACTGCAAAAGCCATTCCTTTCCTTTTACCATTCAACCACTGCATTAGTCCAAAGTAACACACAGTGCAACAAACATGATGTGCCCAGCTTTATCTTGATCTCTAATTTTACAGTCAAAGTAATACTTGTAAGCAGGACGCACTCGCTTTTTCAGATTCTTGCGCTGATCATAAGTGTATTTGCCACATATGTAGCAGAAATTGTCTGGATCGTTAACACTTTTGCGTTTATCCATCTTAAGTTTCAAAACTGATAGCACTATAACAGATCACTTTGTCAAAATCTGTCCAGCTTGCCTTATATACTTACTGCTAACATCAGCCTGAGTGCATCCGGACAAGTCTGTCCATTGGAATATAATGCATTAATACTATAACTGAATAGGGTTTGCATGTATAACTTAAAATCTAGACGTGTCATGCAAATTCCGAGTTCATATTTGGAATCAGCGCACTCAGTTTTGTATAAATCACATGTTTTTCTCTCAGTAGCAAAATCATTGTTGCGTGGTGTAATACGTCCTATTAGCCATTCTGCGGTGAATTTTGACTGTTATACTTTTTTGGGGGGGCCACCCAATTATTACCGGACAGAAGCAAATTGCAAATTGTTGACTCACGATATGTGAAGCCATATATATCACCCAAAAATTGGACCACAATTTTCTGCGAATGAAAATCGAAAAAACTTTATTAACAATAAGAAATACATACATGTACACAACTGTATGTTAAAACAAGGCAGCACAAAGGTGGAACACAAAGATGAGGAACAGGAACCAAGGGGGGTTTGGGAGGTCAGCACACCAAAAGACAGGGAGAGAAAAAAATTGCTAATAGAGCAAAAATAAATAAATTAAACTCCAAGGCTCCAATGAGCAATAAACCCCGGGGAAATATTGCCGCAAAGGTAAATGTAGGAGCAAAAACTTGGAGTTTGGAAAAAGGTATAAGTAGTCATACCCTGGAGGGTGTGCTGACCTCCCAGCCCCCCCTTGGTTCCTGTTCCGAATCTTTGTGTTCCACCTTTGTGCTGCCTTGTTTTAACATACTGTATGTACATCCTATTAGCCATTCTGCGGTGAATTTTGACTGTTTATTATTAGGAAAAAGAATACGTCTTAATTGCCGTTCTGCGGCGAAGTTACATTGTAGTACAGCCAGTTGCAGGGTGTATTAATAGGAGATATACATATGTCACATTAGCTGTTCTGTGGTGAATTTTGATTGTTATATATTTTTTTTTGCGGGGGGGTGTTTTTTAATAGGAAAAATAATACGTCTCAATTTCCTTTCTGCGGTGAAGTTACATTGTACTATAGCCATTCACAGGATGTATTATTAGGAAATATATGTACTTCATATTAGCCGTTCTGCTGTGAATTTTGATTATTATATTTTTTTGGGGGTGTATTGATAGGAAAAAGCATACGTCTTAATTGCCGTTCTACGGTAAAGTTACATTGTACTACAGCCATTTACGGGGTGTATTAATATGAAATATACATACGTCCTATTAATTTTTTTGCTGTGAATTTTGATTGTTATATTTTTTTTTTTGGGGGGGGGGTGTATTAATAGGAAAAAGAATATGTCTTAATTGCCGTTCTGCGGTTAAGTTACATTGTACTACAGCGATTTACCGGGTGTATTAATAGGAAATTTAAATACGTCCGATTATCCGTTCTGTGGTGAATTATGATTGTTATACTTATTTTTGGGGGGTTTTTAATAGAAAAAAGAATACATCTTAATTGTTATTCTGTGGTGAAGTTACATTGTACTACAGCCATTTACATGGTGTATTATTAGGAAATATACATACGTTAGAGTTTCATTTTGAAATGGAAAAAAATAAAATGTAACATTTTTGCAGACTTTGCTTACTCTCCGAGTCTCAGTGATGTAAAAGATATATATGCCAAATTTCAAGAATATTGGATAATATTTAGAGGTTGCACACTTTGATCAGTTTTGTGAAAGGCAAAAAATATGATTTTTCAATGTTAATTACCGTACTTTTATTGGGAAAACTAGAAATCACTAACTTAAAATAATATTAAAACTTGACACTAAGATTAATAGGTAGTATGATAGGCAAAGCATGTGTTATATTAATCAACATTGAACAATGCAATCCCTTCTTTTGTTAGCTTGGTGACAACTTTTCTGTGATGTTCGGCTACCCTCAACAAGAATGTTTTTGTTGTTCGTCCCTGACCGATTCGTTAAACTTTTTTTATCAGAGCAATTCCTCTTTCTGCTGTATCATTGACCACCTTAAGAGCGTTCACATGGCTTCATAGAGAATCACTGCAGTATTCTGTCACGTCGTGGATCCTCAACAATTCAAAGAAAGTTTTTGTTTTATTAGTAACGAAATGGCTCAGGTATTTTCCTTCAAGAAATAGAGGGTTTTTATCCTCTAATCGTTTCATTTCCATTTTCTTTGCAGGTTTGGTTTCTAAATTCTTAGTCATATTTTCCTTCACAGCCTGAGTAATATCGAGTTTGTCCGAAAAAGCCAATCCTACGTTTGTTTCTGACAGATACCAAAGGTGTCTCTTAGCAACTGTGAGAGTACTTTTTTGACATCTGCATCTGGGTAAGTGCTCAGAAGCTGTAGTATATCCAAATCATTCTTTGGAGCCCATCAACTTACAATTGCCTTGTGCCATAAGCGAACATATATGAGGCTGACAAAATGCGCAACCTGTTCCACTCCTTTCAATTCTCGTTGAGGAATATTCAACTGTTTAGTGAAGAGGACAATTTTAAGTGCATATATTGCCTTTGCCATCCACCTTGCTTGATGCAGAGCCTCTGGGATCCTTGTTTTTAGACCAATCTCCTAGGTACAGAAGTGAGAGTTGTAATAAAAGTGATCAATGTGTGCAACCCCTAAATATTATCCAATCTTCTTAAAATTTGGCATATATATCTTTAAATCACTGAGATTCGGGGTGTTAGCAAAGTCGTATAAAAATCACATCTTTGGAAAAATGAAACACCCTAACATATATTTATGTTATTAGCCGTTGTGTGGTGAATTTTGATTGTTATACTTTTCTTTGGGGGGGGGGGGATGTATGATTAGGAAAAAGAATATATCTTAATTGTTGTTCTGCGTAGTACAATACATTGTACTACAGCCATTTATGGGATGTATTATTAGGAAATATACGTTCTTCGTATTAGCCGTTCTGCAGTGAATTTTGATTATTATATTTTTTTGTGGGGGTGTATTAATAGAAAAAAGAATACGTCCTAATTGCCATTCTGCTGTGAAGTTACATTGTACTACAGCCATTTACGGGGTGTATTAATAGGAAATATACATACGTCCTATTAGCTGTTCTGTGGTAAATTTTGATTGTTATATTTTTTGGGGGGGCGTTTATTAATAGGAAAAAGAATACGTATTTTTCCTATTATTGCCGTTTTGCGGTGAGGTTACATTTACTACAGCCATTTACGGGGTGTATTAATAGGAAAGAAACCTACATCCTGTTAGCCATTCTGCAGTGAATGTTGCTTGATATACTTTTTTGGAGGGATGTATTAATAGGGAAAAGAATACATCTTAAAGGGCTTCTGTCACCCCCACTTATGCAATTTCCAGTAGCTGACATTAGCTACTTGCTAATGTCAGCTGAGTTCAAACATATGTTTCATGCCTTTATTTGAGTTTTCTATCTTCTAAAAATCGTACTTTTATTATATGCAAATTGTCTTCGCTACCAGCAAGTTGGGCGGATACTTGCTGGTAGCTGCCGCATTCTCATGCTCTGGGAACGCCCCATCTGCTCTTGATAGACAGGGCCAGCGCGCTCTCCTCCTCCCGCTGGCCCTGTCTGCAGCCGAAATCCCGCACATGCGCTGTAACGGTCTTCAGTTGGCGCAGGCGCTTGGCTGCTTCTTCTCTCTCTCTTGTTATCTAGCTGTCGTGTCTTGAGACCATTGAGGGGGACATCAGTGAAATGCAGACAGTAGCGGATGATGATGTAGCCTATCGCACTTGGGGGCCGGGTGAAGGAGGGGCTTCATCTTCATCAGTAGAAGTAGGTGGCAGCTCGTGCGTGAGGCAGTGGCTGAGCCAGCAAGGTGGTAGCGTGGCCGTGAGTCAGCAGGGTGGCAGCAGTGGGAGGTCTGGAGCCAAACGTACCCGGGTAAACCACCCGCTTCAAAGGAGCCTACCTGCCTGAAAAGTAGTAGTGCAGGGGTTCACGGAGGCAGCGGTACCAGGCAGTCAGTGCGGAGTGTTGGGGGGAAAATGCTATACTTGGCAGTGTGGCAATTTTTTGTTGAGCCCCCGGAGGAGGTGAACATGGCCATTTGCCAAATTTGTGGGCAAAAGGTGAAGTACGGCCCTACGTCAACACACACAGCATTACCATATAGTGGCCTAGGAGAACCATGGCTCAAATGTGGTGGTCTAGGCTGCCGCAGCAACCGCTGCATAACCCAGTGGCATGCACCTGATTTCATACAGTCAAGGCTCCACCACCTAAGCCAAAAGGGAGCTTCCTGTCCTTCCCATCATCTGCTGGTCCTGATGCTCCTGCTCCTCGTCCTCCTACTCCTTGTCAGTCATTTCATCAGCAATCGATCACTAAAGAAATTGCCAAGAGACTACTAATCCAACAGTGCAGAAGATGAATGTGCTCCTGGTCAAGTTGCTGGTGCTGCAGTCTCTCCCTTTCCACTGGTGGCTTGTACCGAGCCAAGGAGGAGAGTCCCAAGCCATCTTTTTTTTGCGAAAAAGGCAGTACCAGCCCTGCACACATATGTAGAACATAAGGTGGGCCAGTCCTTGAGCCTGTCGGTGTCTGCTGAAGTGCATGGCAGTGCCAACGTGTGAAGCTGTAACTACAGTCAATGATAATACAGTATATGTCTTTTATGGCCCACTGGGTAAATGTGGTTCCTGCCCAGCCAAACCAGCAACTTGGCCATGTGATGCTGCTTCCACCTCCATGTTCTCATGCTGTTGGTCCAGTGACAATGTCCGCCTCTTCCTCTCCATCCTCCACGTGTCCTCAGCCTCCACTGCATGGACAATTCACAGTGCTCCTCCAGCATACCACATGCGCAGAGCATGGCAGTGTCACGCTGTTCTGCACATAGTTTGCCTGGGCGAACGAAGTCACAGAGGGGAGGAACTGCTCCGCGTCTGTCATCAAGAAATCGAATCCTGGCTTTCTCCGCGACAACTCAAAATCGGAACCATGGTGACCGACCACAGGAAGATGTTGTCGGCGCTGCGTCAAGGAGGGCTGAGCAGTGCACCCTGCATGGCGCACGTGTTCAATCTGGTTGTAAAACGGTTCCCGAAATCTTCACCCCATCTGCAAAACATCCTGAAAATGGTCAGGAAACTTTGCATGCACTTCAGCCACTCATACACCACAAAGCACACCCTCATTGGGCTGCAGCGGCAGAACAACGTCCCCAACATAGGCTGATATGCAACATTTCCACCCGTGGGAATTCCACCCTCCATATGTTGGACCGATTACATGAACAGAGAAAGGCCATAAACGATTTCTTGATGATACAGATGGACAGGAGTACTCCCCTGTGTAACTTCGATGTTAACCAGTGGCAGCTCATGTGTGACACCTACCGTTCGCTCGGGCCCTTTGAGGAGGCCATTTTATTTGTCAGTCGCCAGGACTATGGGATGAACAAAGTCATTACACTGATTCATGTGCTGGAGCAGATGTTGCTAAATCTGGCTGGCCAGGGGACAGGAGACATGGTGACTACATGTCATGGCCATATGGGCACTGTCGGGGCTGAACTAAAGAAGGACGAGGACGTTCGAGCACAAGCAATGCGTAGAGAAATGGGTGGTTTTTTTTAGACAGGTGACATCAGAGGAGAAGCAGGAGCAGCTGGAGGAGCTACAGGGCGATGAGGAAGATGAGATAGATGACTCAGACACACTGTGGCACTATGCAGTGGAGATGGAGGCAGGGAGTCCCTCTGAGTAACTTGCGCAAATGGCCCCATGCCTGCTCAGTTGCTTGCATAGTGACAGCTGAATTGTCACCATTCGGCAGAGGAATGATTACAGGCTCTCCCCCATGTTAAACCTCAGCTACCGGTGCAAAATGGGGGCCTTTTTCACACCCGCAGAGAGGGAGGACAAAGTGAACTACTATCGAGACATTCTATGTAGTCAGTTGGCTGCTGTCTATGTGCACTATCGCCATCATGCAGGTCTGACCGGGGGCGCTCATGTTCCACTGCCATGGCTGCTGGGGGGAGGTCAGGAGCAGTAGGTGATGGCATACTTGAAGTGCATCCTGAAACCCCACATCGAAGATCTCCTGGACTACTGGGCAGCCAAACTAGATTTCTGCCCGCAACTGGCGGAGTTTGCCCTGAACAAGCTTTCCTGCCTGGCCAGGGCCATAGTTACCCCAGGGAGAACTCGCCTGTCCTCCCAAAATGTGGAGAAATTAACCGTTGTCAAGATGAATCAAGCATGGATGAGCCTGAATTTCCAAACACCAGTGCCTGATGCATCAGACTAGATCATCCATGGTGCCATCATAAACTTTGTCAAAAGAGACCTGTTTTTTCCGGCTACCTGATTCAGCTACTATTCTGATGCTGCCACCCGCCTGATGCCAGGTGCTCCTACTGCGACCCACCACTGGTATTGCCCCCCTCGCCACTATGTCAGTGGGCTACTCTGTCATCTCCTTATTCTGCTTCCCAGCTCACCATCTTGTCACTGGGCCACTCTGTGGT
Organism: Bufotes viridis; assembly: GCA_033119425.1. NCBI lineage: Eukaryota > Metazoa > Chordata > Amphibia > Anura > Bufonidae > Bufotes > Bufotes viridis. The sequence continues at coordinate 244,392,830 of CM065592.1, read as the reverse complement.
CTCCTCATTCTGCTGCTACCTGACCACTTTGTGGTCTCCTCATGCTGCTTCCAGCTCATCACTATATCACTGGGCCACTCTGTGGTCCCCTCATGCTGCTGTCACCTCAACACTCTGTGGTCTCCTCATGCTGCTGCCACCTCAACACTATTTCACTGGGCCTCTCTGTGGTCTCCTCATGCTGCTGCCATCTCAACACTATGTTACTGGGCCACTCTGTGGTCTTCTCATGCTGCTTCTAGCTCACCACTATGTCACTGGTCTCCTCATGCTGCTGATACCTCAACACTCTGTGGTCTCCTCATGCTGCTGTCATCTCAACACTCTGTGGTCTCCTCATGCTGCTGCCACCTCAACACTATGTCATTAGGCCACTCTGTGGTCTCCTCATGCTGCTGCCACCTCAACACTATGTTACTGGGCCACTCTGTGGTCTCCTCATGCTGCTGACACCTTAACACTCTGTGGTCTCCTCATGCTATTGTCAGCGTACCACTATGTCAATGGGCCACTCTGTGGTCTCCTTCATGCTGCTGCCACCTCTACACTATGTCATTGGGCCACTCTGTGGTCTCCTCATGCAGCTGCAACCTCACCACACTGTCACAAAGCCACTCTGTGGACTTTTTATGCTGTTCCCATCCTCCCAACTCCATGACTGATTTTGCCTTTTTGGCCTGGATGACATTGCCATTTATTTAACCCTTTTCCTGATCTGTCAGAAGGAAAGAAAAATGAGACACACAACGTATCCTGTCTATGTAGCAGCTGTAAGGCCTGCATGACATGGTCCCTATTTTGCATTAGAATTGGCTTATGATTTGCTAGTCAAAAGCAGGAGTGAGTACAAAACACAGAAGACATGCAAATATTCCATTTACGTGTCATCTCTGTTTTGGATCCACTACTGGTTATTTTGGGGGGCTTTAGCAATACTGATGGATTACTGACCAAATGCTGACCGGGTGAAGGCGGATGCTTAACAGAGGATCCGTTTTTTGAGGATTATTGTTTTGACAGATCAGAGGAAGGGTAAAATAATCAGTGATGTCAACACAAACTTACTGCTGACACCCTCTCCACTCTGTAAGTAGGGCTCTACTTGTATAAGCGTTTAATAGAACAGTTTCTCTAGAAATCTATGTGGAATCATCTGATGACAGTGTAAAAGGAGTATGCTCTTTCACGCTATAGTAGGATCTTTGGCCGCTGCATAGTTCTTTATACCTGGCGCTAACATTGACCCGTAAGGCTGAGTTCACATGAGGTTTTTGGTCAGTTTTGACCCCATGAACTGTGCAGTTATTCTAAGAGCGACGCCTGTCATGTGTGTGTCATCCTGACTCACAGCAGTCTCACTATGTGTGTTTCTGCAAGGCACAGTGTTCTACACCACTATATAGGCTCTCTGCAGCCAGTAAATAGCTGTTTTTAACGAGATTCACCACGAAGAAATTCGGATCGAATCAAATCTTTTTGGAAAATTCGTCGAACCAACTAAATTGAAATTTTGTGAAATTCGCTCATCTCTAGTTGTGATATATATCCTGTTCATTTGCACTGTATTTGCAAAACTTTGTGGAAAGAGTTAATGAATACTAAGAAACTTTTTGGACTTTAAATGAGAAGCTGGTAATTTTCCACAGCTTGCCATAGGGTTTAAAGAAGCAAGTTTTAGAGAGGAAAAGCCAGACTTGTTTACCACTAAAACCATAGAGACTTTTTGAATGTCTGGTTTTAGCTCTGTTGTTATGTCTGGAAATTTGATTTTGTCTTGAAAAACTGCAGTGTCATTGCCATTGGGTATCCTTGAAGCTCTAATGTAAGTCTGTGAGAGACAGAAAGTGTTACAATGTATCTGTTTGTGCTGAGCTTCTCCACTCCACCCCTCCCACTAGAAGGTTCTAATTTAGCTAAAAATGGAATATAAGGAGAGCAGTCAGGGCCCTTAGTGTTCTGCAGTTAGGACCAGTGCTTGGAGGGGAGACTCCGCTCGCTTGAGGGCCCATAGATAGTGAGAATCCAATAATGGCCCTTGTCCCTTGCACGCAAACATTTCTCCAGGTTCTCTGAGTCTTTTGATGATATTATGTACTGTAGATGGTGGGATATTCAAAGTATTCACAATTTTATGTTGAATTTGTGATTTGTGAACCTCTGCACATCTTTGCTTCTGATAGACTATGCTTCTCTAACATGCTATTTTTCTACCCAGTCATGTGAGTTAGGGTGCTTTCACACTTGCGGCATGGCTATCCGGCGGTTGAACAGCCTGCCAGATCCGCCATGCCGCAAGTACCTGTGCACTGTCGTGCTGCTGCTCCATCCCCATTGACTATAATAGGGCGAGGGGCGGAACTACGGCACAGCACGGAAGTGCGCGGCCGGAGATCGCCGGACTAAAAGTCCTGTAGGTCCGACTTTTTAGTCCAGTGATCTCTGCCGTGCACTGCCGTACTGCGTCTTAGCTCTGACCCTCCCCCCCCACCCCATTATAGTCAATGGAGACAGAGTGGCAGCACAGCAGTGCACGGGTACTTGCGGCATGGCGGATCCGGCAGACTGTTCACCCACCAGAACAGCCTGCCAGATAGCTATGCCACTAGTGTGAATGTACCCAATAGTTGCAAATTGCTCCTTCGGCTGTTTTTTATTAGTACTACTTACTTTTCCAGCCTTTTATTGTCCTGTCTCAAATTTTCATAATATGGTAAAATGTCTCACTTTCAACATCTGACTTCTATGATCTATTGTAAATAAAATATGGGTCTACGGGATTTGCAATCATTGCATTCTGTTTTTATTTACATTTATTTACATTTTACACAGTGTCACAACTTTTTTGTTATTGGGGTGGTATTATAGTTTATTTATTTATTTTGTATGACCTTCACAGGTCTTAGTATTTGGTCAACATGGCATGCTGTGTTCATTTTAGCATGGAAAACACTAGATTAGCTTATTGTGAAATAGCATGGGAACCAAGACACCATGATAATTTGGCAGAATAATTTAAAAATAAGTCAACCTTAGTATATTGACTGAAACAGATGGGAAAGCAGCACCGTGACTCTCATTGAGGTAAAATACACCTGTTCTTTGACCATAGTATAATCTAAAAGCTAGTCACGATTGTGTTTGTAATGTTGCTTAAAGAAGTATTTACAATTAAATTGACTAAAGAGGCACAGAGAAGTATCTATAGCAGTAGCTGTGCTTGGGATTGAGTTGCAGTGATTTGCAAAAGCATACACAGGCAATACCAGGAACTTTGCCTAGCAAATAATGAGGGAAAGTATGCAGCGCTAAGGCCCTTTGGTCATCTGTTCGACTGGGGTGTTTGCAGTCAGACCCCCACTGATCTGATATTGATGTGTTAGGGATGGGCTATCAATTTTGTAGTGCGAGAAAAGCCTTTCAAATCTTCCTTTGAGATGAGTAATCACAAATGACTTTAGTCACTCTTTAAAAAGTTCTGCATACTGTCTTCTTGAGAAGTTAATGGAAACTTTCACTATTTATGATTATGAACCATGTAGAACACTCTAATACTGTATCATGTTGGTTATCAAAATAACAATGTATTCCTTTAAAATTCATAACAAGCTCTTCATAGACCATTTGCATTGTTTATGTCATACCCTGAACGTGTGACATAATATCCATGCTTGTATTAATCTTCTAATATAAACCTTAAAGCGAACCTGTCACCGGGATTTTGAGTACAGAGCTGAGGACATGGGTTTCTAGATGGCCGCTAGCACATCTGCAATATCCAGTCCCCATAGCTCTGTATGCTTTTATTGTGTAAAAAAAAAACGATTTTAAACATATGCAAATGAACCTGAGATGAGTCCTGTCCCTGAGAAGAGTCCAGGGACAGGACTCATCTCAGGTTAATTTGCATATCTATCAAATCGTTTTTTTTACACAATAAAAGCACACAGAGCTATGGGGACTGGATATTGGGGATGTGCTAGCGGTTTATAATATCACATGTCACCTAGTTCCGTTCACATTAGCTCTGCAATTGCACTATGTAGGTCTGGTTACAGCCTTCTCATGTATCTCTATAATTTACCAGCAATCATCCTTGCTTATCTGATGTCATACCAACATTTTATAACATCCATGACCCACATCAGTATCATAGGGAATCAGATGGGGCGTTCCATACACCATGGCTCCACCCCCATGCCTGACCCCCGTAATGTGATTGGTCTTTCCTCCCTATCTGGGCCGGGCTTAAGCCTTATATGTTGTATTTCCCGGCGCACGCGTCACGGCCATCCTAGTGCAGGACGCAACCTCTCAATACCTGGAGAGGCCAGCGCTCCTCCACGTGTCCATGGCATCACTATATGCCGGCATCTTCTGTCCAGGTGGATAGAACACTGTCCTTCTCACACGTGGCAAACAAGAGCTCCTGCAAATCACGCAGGATTAGCTCAGACTCCAGTAGCCTGTAGCGCACACTGTTATGTGCGCTATGTTTGAATACCCTCTATTGTAAACAACTAGTGCCCCACTCCACTGTTAATGCTCCTGATGATCCACCTCCAGTCGTGAAACGCGTTGAGCTAGGCGGCAGCGCATGAGGCGGCAGCTCATCTATTTAATAGCAGCAGCACAGGGGAACCTTCCCCAGTGCCTCAGGCTGCTAATTACTATAAGGGCTACCTTTTTCATCGTGGGACATACACCCTCTACATTTGAAGTGGCTACTCATCCTGCCACTTTAGTGTATGGTCCCGCATGTACTGTGTTTTCAGTACTCTAGTTACAATCATTCCACATCACGTATTCCCAAACATCCATAAGGGAATCACGGTAACTGGAGGTATCACAGCCTGGGATATGATTGGGCCTCCTGCCCAGTGTATGGTTTTAGTGTATATCAAATAAATAAACAAAGTGTTTTTAGTATCCATTTTAGGCAGTGGTTCCATGTTGGTGGAGTACTCAAAACAGTGGAACATGGCACACACATGTCCCTCATGGAGGCCCACTTGGTGGTGAAGTGGTGCTGTTTCACAGACAGACTCAGCATGCGTGCTGCAGCTGAAAAGCCACTATCGCCTGCTGCTACTCGCACAGTCTCTCCAGCGACCAGCATAAGCAAGGTGGAGTTCCACCTTGTGGGTATATCGCATATGAGGCGGTGAGCAGGAAGACAGAAAATATGCTGCAGCACAGACAGGCGAGCAGCAGCAGGGAGAGAGCGCTGAAAGCGCGCACAGATGGCCCGCAATTTCCATAGCAGTTCTGACATCTTAAGGTAATTTTTCAGGAACCTCTGCATCACCAAATTCAGCACATGCGCCAGGCAAGGGATGTGTGTCAAACCGGCTAAGTCCAGAGCTGATATGAGATTTCACTCGTTATTGTACACCACCAGGCTGGGCTTGAGGCTCAGTGGCAACAATCACTCATCAGTGTGTTTTTCGATAGTGATGAGCGGCATAGGCAATATTCGTTTTCACGATATTTTGTGAAATTTTCGCATAATATTCACAGTAAATTTGTGAATTCTAGAATTTGCGATCTCCAGTCATTATTTTAGCGATTGCGCAAATCGGCACTAATGATACACATTTTTTAGCGCAATACGTGCAACTTCACATTTTATCAGGTCTGAGTATATATTACTGATTGGCACATAAAGTATTGTTGTGACATCACAGCACTGTGTCTAACAGATACACTAATCCCTATCACAGCACAGTAATTCCTATCACACTACCTAACACCCTGCACTGGAACCTGCTACACTATATCACTATCTAACCTACACTGACTCCCACTAACTATCTGTATTATATATATGAGCTAACTATCCAATGTAATTAAATCCAGATGAGTCTGCAAACCACACAGCACAGCAATAACACTGCTATCTCTCTCAGAACTGCAAAAAATTGCAGAAAATGGCTACTGATGAATATCTTCCATAGTAAAGGGGTAGGCAACTTTCCTATTGGTTGCTAGGGATGTTGCTAAACTCTGACAAAGATATTGCAGCCCACAAGCAAGAAGCAGTAGTACTGATGAAAAAAAAACTTACGATTACGATTAACTAGTACTATATCCTAGATTTTCGGGAATTCTCGAAGTGCCGATATTCGCGATAAAAATTTGTGATTAGAATATTCGCAATAATTACTATTCTTCGTTGCCCATCCACAACTCTTTCACAGTGTGGGGTCCCCCAAACAGATGAGTCTCATAACAGCCTGCTGTCACTTTCCCCTGGCTGTGCTGAAGTTGGTGGTGCAGGTGTTACGCTGACCGGATGAGGAGGCGGTAGAGGAGGAAGTTGAGTATGAGGAGAAGGCAACTGGAGGCTACGAGAGATATACAGCAATCCTCGGTGGGGGTAGGACATGCGCCAAACCATTTTCCACCTCAGGCCCAGCCCCCACTACATTTACCCAGTGAGCAATTAGGGAGATATAATGACCCTGCCCATCCACGTATCGTGGTTATGTGGACCTTGCCACTGATGGCGTTGCTTAGCGCACACCTGATTTTGTACACCAGTTGTTCGTGCAGGACAGGGATGGGCTGCCTGGAAAAATACAGGCTAAAAATTTTGTTGCACTGCACAGTAACCTAGAATTTGTTTAAAATTTGTTGTGGCTTTTAGAGTGATGCAGAATAAAATTTTCCATAACAGAACTTGGTAGTTAGTAGTGATGACTTCAAAAGTTTTTTTTGGATATGAACTAACTGTGTAAATTTCTGGATTAAAGGCATTTAAAATAATTTAGAGTGCCATAGAATTTTTTACAGATACCACTGTATGGCATCCAACAGTGACATCCATTTACTGTATACTTTACAATGTATATGTTAAATCGAGGCTAAAAAATGTAAAGACTTGTGAAGACTTGTTGATGTGAATAAGACAGGTTCTAAGTAGAGAGATCTACTTGAGCCTGTTAACCAATAAAGGTTTAACTGATATATTAGGCATCATTTATAACATTGGGAACTCAAGGAGCACAATTCAGAAGGATAGTCATTATGTATAGAGCTATTAAGATCTTACATACTGCAATTTACTCATTCTTAATTAGAAGCATAAATGAGCCACTGTTAAAGATTCAACACATCTTTAGACAGACTAAGTGTACACTATCTACATTTTGGACACTATTAGTACATCCGCCCAATTGTGTGTAAAAATCATGTACAATTTCCTGATGTAATGGATAACATGGCATAAGAATGATCTTGGTTATAAAGGGGTTAAGTTGAAGGATGAAAAGGTAACATCTGCTTGCTGATTCATCCATTCCTCTCAATGTTACCTGGCAGAGATTCCTATTAGGTGTGCAGGATATGGGTAGACAAGAGCGGCAGTCAGCACAATAGTAGTGAACAAAGCATTGAAGAAAAAAACATGTTATGTGCTGAGCTGTGTAAATGCGATATGTGAGTTATGGAGGAAAGGCGGTGGAAAAGGCTGACAAAGAACAAAAACATACAGGTATAAATCCGCTTGTCTCATCAGTTTTTTCTAAGCAAGACACCTCTAGTAAAATACAGCTATGTTTCTAAATGCCAATATAAAAAAATAAGTCAATGGCATATTTAAATAAATATGTAAATGGTACATTTTACATTAAAATATGGCAAGAATTTAAATGCAGAGGCCAATATATAGAAGAGGAAAAAAGGTCAATGCCAAACATTCATTATGCCTTAACGTCCTTTTATATCAGCTGATCATCAGGCCAATTGTTGGAATGAGTGTTTGTACAAATCTTTGTTCCCGACAACGGGTCTGTACAATGATGCCAGTGATCAACTGACAAACAAGCAACTCTGGTTTGTCGTGTGATCATATGTTTTGGCTGGCACCTAAAATCATAGTTTCTGGGCAGCAGATTATCACGTTTAAACAGGGATCTGCTGTCCATAAGTTATGGTCCGTGACAGCGGAATCCATCACGCAATTCTTAGATAACCCGAACATGCACTTTGTACGCCAAACGCGAAACGCAAGTTCGCTCAACACTAATCAGGAACATTTGGCTAGTTCCCAATAATTGACTGTACTATTGTTCCATGTAAAAGGACCATTAGGCCACTAGGCCACTTTAATACTAGGTCAGTGTTTTGTATCAGTATTTTTAAGACAAAATCAGTAGTGGAGCCTATAAAGAAAATTATAGTGAAAAGATTTGTGCCTCTATTGTGCTTAGGACCCGCTCCTGTTTGTGTCCTACAAATACTGAATAAAAATGATAACTAAATACTGACGAAAGTGCGAAAGTGGCCTCTGTGTAAGTCCCACGACAAAATTCATTGCAGGTTTTATCACAAAACCACTGAGAATGTTGATCGATTTCAACACATTTCCTGGCAACCCACTACACTGAAATACATAAAATGCACAGAGAAAATCTGCAGAAAGAATTGAAATGCTATGGAACTAAAATCTGTAAATCTAGATACAATCTGCAGCACTTCCACCATTTATGATTATACGATAGTAGACCAATATTAGAGACTGCTTAAAAAGGACCATATTATACATTGTTGTCTATCTTACCTACTACATCACACGTATTATTAAAAGTAGCTGCAACATAACGTAACCGTAATTTGTTTTGAGAAGATTATTGTCATCTAACATATTGAAGCTTGAGGCCAAACTATCAAAAAGCAGATTAATACAGGTAAAGTAAAACATTCTAAAAATGTTAAAATAAAGAAAATGATAAATCACATTCACTCACTGGGGGAGATTCATTAAAACTGGTGTAATGGAAAACTGGATTAGTTGCCCATAACAACCAATCAGATGCTGCCTTTCATTTTTCAGAGCCCCTTTGGAAAATGAAAGGTGGAGTCTGATTGGTTGTTATGGGCAACTAAGGCAGTTTTCCTGTACACCAGTTTTAATAAATCTCCCCCACTCGGTTGAAAACAGGAACTTCTTTAGAGTTCTGTACAGTATGCACACATACTTGCCAACATTTCAGTCGGTAAAATCAGGGCATGTAAGTCCCGCCCCTGGGAACAACCTGGTCCTGCATGGGAACATCCACAGATGGGTGAGGTTTGTGTTAGCCCCACCCCAGGGCAGCGCAAATTTACCAGGACTGTCTTTGAAAATCAGGGACAGTCCCGCCAAATTAGGGACAGTTGGCAACTATGTGCTACCTTCAATTTGTGCACAAAGGAGAATTTGTGCCCAATGTTCCCCATTATAGTCAAAGGAATCCTTAATGCTTTTGAAGTCCAGCATATGTCAGGTCCGGTGATTCCAGTGTTCTTTTCCTCTACTAGAATAAAGAATTGTGACACATATGTGGTTGAACTGGTTCCTTGGTTGCACTTGATGGACATATGTTTTTTTTCAAATGTATTAAATATGTAACTTATCCTCCAGTGGATAATTTTATATAAAATGCATATTTCAGTTCGTATAATAAAAGTCTAAATCTTGCACAGGGCCTTCAAGACCCTGAATAAAAGATGATGCAAAGGTCCCTATTAGAGTTAAGCGAACACCTGGAAGTTCAGGTTCGCCAGGTTCGGCCGAACTTCGCTACAAAGTTTGAGTTCAGGACCTGAACTTGACCCGAACTTGAACCTGAACCCCATTGAAGTCAATGGGGACCCGAACTTTGGAGCACTAAAATGGCTATGAAAAAAGTCCTAGAAAGGGCTAGAGGGCTGGAAAATGAAGCAAAATGGGGGTAAGAGTACGACAAGTGCCCTGCAAACAAATTTGGATAGGGAAATTACTTAAAATAACATAAAATACATAAAAATTCAAAATAAATGTTCTAAACACAAGTGAGTGACAGTGGCACCAGCCACCCCGCAAACAGAGGATGTGGCAGCAAGGATACCACATATTTCACCGTCACCAAGCATCTCCACACAATCCCATGGAAGCGTTCAGCTGTCCATCTCCCAATTAGAAAGAGGAATTACCCCCCTACCCATCCGCGATCCCTGGCCCTGAATGCCAGGATTTCAAAATTCCTGGTCCTTTGAAATGCTGTCATTCTGTCTTGTGGAGATGAATAGAGACTTTTAAAAAACTTATGTTATGGTTTTATTGGAATATTAGAAATGCAGCGTAGGACGCTAATGTGCTATCTAGCACAAAAACTGTGGTTTTTGCAAACAACTATGTAAATGCAGTATGTTACGGTTTTATTGGAATACCAGAAATGCAGCGTAGGATGCAAATTTGCTATCTAGCACAAAAAGTGTGTTTTTTTATAGCAACAATGTAAATGCAGTATGTTGCGGTTTTATTGGACTGTCAGAAATGCAGCATAGCATGCAACTTTGCTATCTAGCACAAAAAATTAGCTTTTTTATAGCAGCAAGGTAACTGCAGTATTTAACGGTTTTATTGGACTGTCAGATATGCAGTGCCTGTGGCAGACAGATAAAAAATCGCTTTAGGTCACAAAAATATGTGACAGACTAATGTAATTGAATAATGTTGACTGCCAGGTATGCACTGCAGGCCGCAGTGGTACTTGACCGGCCAAAAAAGAAAATTTGTCCACCAATGAGCTACCAAAACAAAATTAAAGTAATGTCCCTGGCATACATGCAGTTCACATTCAATTGCAAGTGCACTGCACTTGCAAAAATGGCCGCCGCCGAAAGACCGAACTAGCAGATGGATTAAAAGTTATTTTTAAGTGTCACTGGGCTCAGGGCTGGGTACAAAAATGTAGCATAGCAACCTCAATAATCACTGTAGTTTGAAGATTTAACACCACCAAGTACACCAGAATTCTTCCCTAATCTCTCCCAGCAGCATCCTATCCCTACACTGAGAAGATCAGAGTGACATCCGACGCTACATGACTCCAGCCTATATAGAGGCTGGGTCACATGCTGCACTTGGCCAATTAGTAGGCATGGCTGTGATGGCTTCTAAGGGCAGACTAGTGAAACACTTGTTGATTGACTGCCCTGTAGCCTTTCAAAAAGTGCCAAGAAATCGCCAAACACCGAACTTGAACCCAAACTTTTACTGAAATGTCTGGGTTCGGGTCCGGGCACAAAAAACCCTAAAGTTCGGTATGAACCCGAACTTTACAGTTCGGGTTTGCTCAACCCTAGTCACTATAATTATAAAATGATTCTCTTCTCACATAGGCATGTAGTATATATGTATTGTCCTCTGGGCTTAGAAAGGTGTTTTAGCACTCATACCATTTATATTTTTTGTCTTACAGCCTTGTTCCTGCAGAATCCTCACTTGCACTTCACTGACGCCCCTGAAGAAGCGAAAGCGAAACCTGGGTCGGGCAGTTTCTACCTTGATATGCTGTAATGCAAGATATTTGCTTGTGAGTACAATAAATCTTTTAAATCTGTACGGAGTTGACAGTACTTCACTACGGAGGTCCATCCATTTTCTATTAAATATAGGAAAAAGGACATCAGGAACCGTGGTCTAAAGTGAGATCAACTCTCCGTGTTTTCAACTGAGATTGAGAATTTCAGAGGAATCCAGACCTTTATATGAGAAACAGCAGCGCGACCATTTTATTGAACACTGCTAAGGATGTAATTCCTGCTCTAGGTCAGTAGAGGGAGCTAGGGAGCCCTAGTTTATATATGCAGGCCCAGTCAGGGAAAGGGAGTTGAGCCCAGGCCATGAGCCTGTGAAGTTGAGCCCAGGCCATGAGCCTGTGAAGTTGAGTCCAGGCCACGAGCCTGTGAAAGTCAGTCCAGACCTGGGAGTCTGAGGAGGACCCTGCTGCGGTAGCAGAGGGAGAACCAGCAGTGCCATCACCAGAAACCAGCCAGAAGCAAAGCTGAGAGGCAGAGGAAGGAAAATTTAATGCAAGAGGTACTATAGAAAACCAGAGGAGGTACTATAATATTTCCCCAAGGATAAAGCCAGCAATAGGGCATGCGGGCCTTGGATGTTTTACCAGTCAGTAATCTGTGGAGTTCAGCCTGTACTGTGAGTTCTGATTAACCCTCTGTATACCTTGCCAAGAGATACCTGCTACATGTACTGTAAAGCCTGCTGTGTACCAATTGTCTTCTGTGGAACTGCATGGAGCCTGTATGCTGTTTCAATTGTTCAGTAAAGAAGAGTTCTGTTTCACCTCAAGTGTCTGCACCTCCATTATTCCCACTGTAAATCGGTGTGCCACCGTTACCGGCACTGGCATCACGAACCTAAATAGTCCTAGCTATAGGCACGTTAAATCACAACACCAAGGGCACCTCACCCAACATCTAGCCTGTGTCCCTACAACAAGAGTGTGCCCCAGAGGATCCACGTGTCTGCCTCTTCATCACTGGCATCTCCTGCTGTCCCCTCAGTGGGGATGCTACACTTGTATGTGCTTTGTTATATTGTGGTATGTCCAGAGACAAAGATAGGTGATAACAGCCACAGCCCATTTACTTAGTGGAGGCTGTGTGTGCAGTGAAGAACAGGGGTAGAAATGAAGGAGATTATGACGATGATAATCTGAAGGAGAGAACAGTTAGCAGGCAGTATAGAGGTTGGGGGGTCTGTTGAAGTATTTTCATGAAATATACATAACTGCAACATGACTTGAGCCAGTGGTAAAATCAGCAGTAAATTGTATTTCAGTGTGCACTAACTTTTTCAAAAAAGTAATTTCCTATTACATTTTACAACAATCTCCCATTCTTCTCCAAGAACCACATAAATTCAATAAAATTATAATAATCCAGAAAATTATTTCAATTTGATGGAGATACTCCTATGTATGCATTTTGCTGTATTTGTCACCTAACAATAGAAATGTTTTTATATACTGCCAAAACAGCTTTATTACCACTGAGACACATTGATCCACCATAATCATAACCATAGTGGAGAGTGTGCCAGCTCTCAATTTTAAGGGACTGTTTAGAAATTGAAGCAGTGACTTGATTTGCACTGATTTGATCTTCTTTGCACTAGTTTTAAAGGCGTCATCCCATAAATAATATTAGTTTCATTTGTCAGATCACACAAACCTTTTTTTAAGCATTGAAATCATTGTAAAATGCTCAAGTACAGCTGCTACATACTTGCTATGCCACCCCCTGGTGTCCTACTGTGTCCAGCACAGATGCCCAGTTCCAATGTCCGAATCCTCTTGTACACATGTGTCAGAGCAATTCCTACTGCTATGCATGCCATCCAGTAAGAATCATTACATTAGAAGCAACCTTTTCTCACCAATACTAGACACATAGTCACATAGTATGTTTGAAAAAGACATACATGTATGTCCATCAAATTCAATCAAGTGATAGAAGGGGATGTGACTAAAGGGTAAGTGGAGTGGGAAACCAGATTTCTACACATTTGCATAAGCATTATTATTTTTTTCTTCTAAGAATTCATGTAAGGCTAAATTCACACAACAGTGAAAAAAGAGCCATGAAACTGGACAAAATGGCAGTTTTCATGGCGATTTTTCAACCGTTTTTGTATCCATTTTCTGGCTGTCTTGCCATTTTTAATAGCTGTTAAAAGCAGCCATTAAAAATAGGTGTTTTTCGTATTTTTATTTTTTTATTTAAATCCCAACTCCTGCGGTATACATAATTTCCCCCCATAGTGGCCTGCAGCAGTAATAATGTCCTCTATAATGGCCCCAGCATTAGTAAAGTCTTTCAAAGTGGTCCTCAGCAGTAATAATCTCCCCCATAGTGGCCCCCAACAGTAATAATGTTCCCCATAGTGGCCCACAGCAGTAATAATGTCCCCATAGTGGCCCCATTAGTAATAATATCCCCATAGGGACCTCCAGCAGTAATAATGTCCCCCAGCAGAAATAATGTGCAGGAATTGTTTTATACAAAAAAAAAAATATATATATTACTCACCTCATCTACTTGCACACGCAGGGACAGTCATTCTTCACTTGATGCAAAGGGACCAGGATCCCTGTGTGATGTCACCATGACCACTATAAGACCTGTGCTATTTTAAAACATAACTTTTACTAGTTAACAGTTAAAACCGATGAAAACCAAATAAAGTGCTCAAAATAACAGTGATTATAATAATATCTCAATGGATACCTGTAGACAGACAGTCCTTATGGTAAAAGAAATGGAAAGATCTTACCCGATCCCGGGGTGTCAATCAGTCTGCTACGACCGTCTGTGGAAATCCAGACGGTTTGTATAGTGCAGTTAGGCTTGTATTACTGTAGGAGTAGTTTCATTGGGACAGGGAGCTACATAGCCCTAGAATACACCCTAGATCATATGTTGGGATAGGGGTTATTACTCCCTGCCTATCAGTAATACATAGCACCCGCCCCGATAGGGGCAACACAGGGCCGGTGCAAGGATTTTTGCCACCCTAGGCAAAAGAAAAGTTTGCCGCCCCCCCATGTGACATCACAATGCCCCACCCATATGATCTGCCAAATTAAAGGGGTTCTGCAGTTTATTTAAACTGATCGACAGGGGTCCGATACCCGGGACCCCCGCCAATTAGCTGTTTGAGAAGGCAGCGGCGCTGGCAGTAGCGCCTCCGCCTTCTCGCAGTGACGTCACAATTAGTATCATTGGCCTGGGCGGGGCTAAGCTTCATTCAAGTAAACAGAGCTTAACCCCGCCAAGGCCAGTGATACTAGTCGTGACGTCACTGCGCCTGCAGTAAACAGCAAGAAGGCCGAGGCGCTACTGCCAGTGTCGGACCCTGCCGATCAGTTTAAATAAACTGCAGAACCCCTTTAACTAACGCCAGTTTTCTCTCCCCCCCCCATGTCATTCTCTCCCCCCCATGTCATTCTCTCCCCCCCATGTCATTCTCTCCCCCCCATGCAATTCTCTCTCCTTTTCTTGTCATTTCCCCCCCCCATGTCATTCTCTTCCCCCCCATGTCATTCTCTCCCCCCATGTCATTCTCTCCCCCCCATGTAATTCTCTCTCCTTTTCTTGTCATTCTCCCCCATGTCATTCTCTTCCCCCATGTAATTCTCTTCCCCCTCTTGTTATTCTCTCTACTTTTCTTGTCATTCTCTTTCCCCCTTTTCATTCTCCCCCTCCTTGTCATCCTCTTTCTCAATCCCCCCTTCTCATCCTCTTTCTCAATCTCCCCCCTCTTGTCATCCTCTTTCTTAATCTCCCCCCCCTCTTGTCATCCTCTTTCTCAATCCCCCCCCTTGGCATCCTCTTTCTCAATCCTCCCCCTTGTCATCCTCTTTCCCAATCCCCCCCCTACCTCTGGTGTAGCGTGGCCGAGCGCTGTATGCTTCACGGGTACAGGAGCTTTAGTTTCCTGTACCCGGGCGGACTGATAGGAAGCGCACACTGTGTGGGCACTTCCTGTCAGTCCGGCCAGGTACAGGAGACAGATGCTCCCTGTACCGGCGGACCATACAGGGCTCGACCAAGCTACAATGAGGGAATGACAGGAGGGAGCGCTGAGCGCTTCCCTACTGTCAGCCCCTCTCTTCATGCTGCGCCCGGGTGGTGCGCCCTCATGGACGCGCCAGCCCGGGCAGTGCTGCAGCCACCTGAGGCTCTCTATAAGGGGCGCTCTACGCGGCTGCCTAGTCAGCCTATAGGACGTGCCGGCCCTGGGGCAACGCCGTCAGGAACCTGTCCCTATTGGGGACCTAATTCCCTAATTATGTCCCTCTCTAATGTCCCAACATGTTTCGTCCCGCTATACAGGGAATCATCAGGGGAAATGCCATCTTAGAGAGTCAACTAGAGTGGAAATAAAGGGAAACACAAAACAAAAAACGAAATCATAATTTGTTCTGAATAAAGGATCATATCCAAACATGAAGCATTATACTCATCGATCCCTCAGAAATTTGGTCTTTTGGCAGTCGAGTATTTTTTATCCACACGTGGTCATCAATTTTCCCTACATAATCGGTTTGTCCTGCAACTCCTTGAATTCTCCCTAAGAATTACTTTTTATTTAACGGCAAATACTACCACCAGCTCAGGGGCACAGTGATGGGGAGTTCTTGTGTCCCATCGTATGCAAATCTGTTCCTGGGCTGGTGGGAGGACACCCATGTATTTGGTGATGATGCCCTTCCAGAGAGTGGGAATATCCAGATTTGGTCTAGATTTATAGACAACGTCTTTGTAATCTGGAAGGGTGACATGGAGTCATTTACTATGTGGGCCAAGGGCCTCAACAACAATACTGTTGGCCTACGGTTCACATCAGAATGTAGTGAGTCGAAATTATCCTTCTTGGATGTCTATGTCATCAAAAATCCAAGTGGCTCACTAGACACCTCCATCTATAGAAAACCCACATCCACAAATTCTCTTCTAAGATGGGAAAGTAGCCATCCATATCCCCTTAGAAAGGGCATACCCCGCGGTCAATACCTTCGCCTTAAAAGAAACTGTTCACAGAAAGCTGACTTCATAAAACAGGCGGCCGACTTGAGAGACAGATTGGGGCTACCCTTTATATACTTTGAAGCCAGCTTTTCAATCTGCTTCTGAAAAAGACTGTGCATCCCTCCTCAAGACTAAGAAAGAGAGTAGATCTGAGGGTATAGCCAGGGGACAAATTAAAAAGGATGATAAAAAAGAGATCCGCCTGATCAGAACATATGATCAAGCAGCCCCGAGTGTGAAAAATATAATATCAAAATACTGGCACATCCTACGCATGGACTCAGATATCAATGCGGTGATCAAGGATTATCCCAGTATCACCTATAGGAGAGGAACCAGCATACAGGACAGGGTTGTAAAAAGCCACTTTGTGGGACCACCAGCACCTAGAACATGGCTGAACAAACCTGTCACTGGTTGCTACAAATGTGGTGGTTGCGTGACCTGTAAATATGTACATTGTTGAAAAACATTCACAAGTAATATAACAGGGAAGTTGTACACCATCAGAGACATGATCAATTGCAAATCTATGGGTGTTATCTACATGATAACCTGCAGATGTGGAAAGGAATACATTGGAAAGACCAGGAGAGAATTCAGGCGCAGGATAGGAGAACATCAGTCTCCCGTCATGTCAGGTTTGAACATGATGGAAGACCAGATTCTCTGGAATTTTTGGGAATTGACTTAATAAATCCGGCAGAAAAGGAAATTGGGACAAAAGAATTTTGCAATGTGAGGCAAAATGGATATATTATTTTAAAACGGTGTATCCTAATGGCCTCAATGAACAATTGAATTATGGTTGTTTCATTTAAATAAACATGCCACATATAAGAGTAATCATGTATATTGCTATATCTATATGTACAAGTGTATCCTGTATTATTACATACAGGGGTACATCCGGCGCCGCTATGCCTATAAATGTACATATCTGACCCCATAACAGGGCATATGCATATAGAAGCCGATTGTGGCATGATCGTCCTCCTGGCTATTTATCATTTTAGAATGGAATCCGCTCCTGACCCTGCCAAAAATATCTTCTGATCGAGCAACAATGCTCTATTGTCAAACAAGCCAAGTTATCAGGCTTAGTAGCTGTGCTACGCGTTGTCCTGTTGCTTAGCAATGGATGACGCAGACACACAGCGTCATACACTTCCGACCTGCCCCATTGTCATGTGACTGCTTCCTCCCGCCTCCCTCAGGCACGCATTCTTGGCGTGCGGTCCACATGCGTTCCAGCGCATGGGGAATGTGGGAGGAGCTGCCACTGGGCGCTTTTGAGAGCAGAGGATTTAAAAGGAAACCCGGCTCATTACCCGGCGCTACCATCCGGAGACACAAACACGGACGGTGAGACGTGGGTGTTGGGTGACACTTCCCCACAACATTTTCGGGAAGCGGACCACTGTTTATGGCCGTCCCCATAATAATTGGACCTGCCTATTTACTTGGTATCTTCAATCAATTAAACGGACAATAAACGGTTAGTAAAAGGTGGATCATGTTTGGATATGATCCTTTATTCAGAACAAATTATGATTTAGTTTTTTGTTTTGTGTTTCCCTTTATTTCCACTCTAGTTGACTCTCTAAGAAGGCATTTCCCCTGATGAGTCCCTGTATAGCGGGACGAAACATGATGGTACATTAGAGAGGGACATAATTAGGGAATTAGGCCCCCAATAGGGACAGGTTCCTGACTGGGTCGCCCCTATCAGGGCAGGTGCTCTGTATTACTGGGAGGCAGGGAGTAAGCCCCTATCCTAACATATGATCTAGGGTGTATTCTAGGGCTATGTAGCTCCCTGTCCCAACGAAACTACTCCTACAGTAATACAAGCCTAACTGCACTATACAAACCGTCTGGATTTCCACAGACGGTCGTAGCAGACTGATTGACACCCCGGGATCGGGTAAGATCTTTGCATTTCCTTTACCATAAGGACTGTCTGTCTACAGGTATCCATTGAGATATTATTATAATCACTGTTATTTTGAGCACTTTATTTGGTTTTCATCGGTTTTAACCGTTAACGAGTAAAAGTTATGTTTTAAAATAGCACAGGTCTTGTATTGGTATCTCTATATAAGTAGCTGAGGCCTAACAATTGTACCATATCAGTATACAGTTTTTTGTTTTTTGGTCACCATGACCACCCAGTGATCATGCGCATGATAGCCTCATCATGCTGAGAGCGCAAGTCCATCTGCATCAAGAGAGAAGTGATTGCCTCTGCATATTTGGATTTGGTTAGTTTTTTTTTTTTTACTTTAACCCCTAAAAGGCAATTTTTCACTAGTATACCAGGTTTAAAAAGCCATTAGATGGGTGCACTTCTGTCTAACGACCATTAAAAATGGTCCCATTGATTTCAATTGGGCCTGTCTGTTTAAAAAAAAAGTAGAACATGTTATATTTTTTGATTGCCAATATTCACTGTCTGTTAAAAAACAGCCAAGTGAATAGTCCTATTGACTTCAATTGGTTCTAAAAACGGCTGTAGACTACTCCACAGGTTCAAAGTTGTTATACTGAAGAAGGCTTGTGGGTTGTGGCCTCTGGAGACTGAACTTTTTCTTCTTTAGACCAAGGCAGTGCCCTTGTCTTTTAAGGGGAATTTGTATGGAACATATTTTCACAATTTTTGTATGGGACATCTGTATATTTATTTACGATAATCATGTCTCCTCTTCTCCAGACTAAATACATTTCTTTATACCTAAGTTAAGAACCTCCATGCTCACTATCAGAAGGTGAATCTTCTTAGAGGGAATTAAAATAACAGTAAGGGATCACCATAAAATCTGTAACAGCAGTATCTACACATAGGAGCATTTTAAAGGATTCCAAATGAAAATGTTTACTGATAAAATAGTGTAAATTACTATATAATCATGGGACAGCCCCTTTACTAAACATTACTAAACCAGCATGATAACTATTTTACCTTAATGTGGCTTTCCTGCCATAGACATTTATTGTATACAGTAGTCACAGGATAGATTATTTTTTTAGATTTTTTTTTTCTTTACTGCATTGCAGGCATCCTTGTCAGATTATACAGAATTAAAAATGAGGATGAATGATTTTGAGCTGTACCTAGTTAGCTCTCATACTAGGTTACAAAATACATATGTAGGTTTATATATCATAAAAAAGTATTGAAAGAAAATTTATATCTGAATGCTTTAATAGTCATCACAAGGGGAAAAAGATCTTCTTAATTATGTGAAGGACGGAATGCAGAGAAAACACCATATCAATGGAATGTAATGACAATGCTGAACGTAATGGCATTTTGAGAAAAAATCCTCTAATGTAAGAATAATTTTCTCACAAAAAACAATATCACCAAAATGCTAAATGTAAATATTTCAAAAAGTAAGTCTCTATTGTTATTATATATAAAGAAATAACAAATAATGCAATTGGGAATGCCAGGGCACAGTGCAGTCAAGTGAAAAGCAGTTAAGGAGTGTAAGAATGTTGTTTATTCCACTTACATGCTTGGCCATGCTAACAAACACATCTTGTTGTCATTATCAGGAATGTTAAATTGTTTAGAATCTACTGTTGAAGTAAACCAAATTATCGTACAGCCTAATATCTCCAACATAATTAACTTTGAATTATGTGATTTAACAGCGCCTGACAAATTATCATTCAGCTCTGAAATTGAATTCTTTCATGCCCTTAGATTTGTTTGTCAAGTGCAAGAAGGCAAAAGGACTATTTAATAAAGAAATAATGATGCTTTACTGAGAGTGCCCTTGGGATAAGTAAATGTTGGTGGCATAAATCATTGAAGTTGTATTACCAGGTCAGAAACAGATAACAGGCCACATAACAGAATTAAGTACATTACATAGTTTATATAACTGTCTATAAAATGCACTGCTTATTTCTTATTAGAATTCTTATCTAATTAGAAAAAATATTATGTATAAATAATCACCCTTTTTACATACAGTACCTCTTCCAAAACAAAAATCTCCTATCATAAAAAAACATACAATAAGATGTATAACCCCATAAACACTTCTGGTTATAAGTGACTATGTATAATTGAATACAAAAATATAAAAGCATATAGTTGAATCCTAACAATCCAACAGGTGTTCATAAATATGTAAAACACATTGCGGAACATTTATCATCTCCCTATTTTTCTGGGGGGAAAGTTGCAAACTCTGCATTAGGGAGGCATCTGATTAGCTTCAAATTTAATCAGCAGAAGGACAACAACCCCAAACATAAAGTCAATTTCATTAAGAACTATTTTCAGTGTAAGGAAGAACAGGGATTCCTGAAAGTGATGATATGGCCCCCAAAGAACCATGATCTCAACATCATCAAGTCTGGGATTACATGAAGAGACAGAAGAATATGAGCATTTTTCCCCACACATGTCTAAAACCTTTACATACATATATATGCTACTTACAAATAGTTAGGGATGTTTGGCTTGTGGGTAAAATTTCAGGATGAACCTAAAATGTACTGCAAGGGATCGCTCTCTCTCAGGGGGTCGCACTCACGTCTTGTCAGACAACGGATTTTAAAGTCCAAATGAGGCTTTATTTTGGCACCAGCATAGATATAACAGAATGAAATCAACTCCTGCCCATCTGTGCTCTAACTAACACAAAGTTCTTTTCCCTGATTCAACAAACACAAGCCCATACAGGGAAGATATTAGATTTTCACACATCCTTATGCCCCTCAGCCCTCCTGGCTAAGACCACTCCGAGCCTTGGCAGACCTCTGTTACCAAGTCCTCTCTTCACAAACTGACACACAGAAGGTTGGTTTTATCTCTCCTTGATTACAGCAGGCCTCACCTGTGATCACATCAGCTTAGGGAAAAACATGCCCTGGAATGCAGTGGACTAGGAAGGTCCCACTACCAAACCTAGCTACCCAGTCCAGGTAAAATCCAGCCCTTGTACTAACAAAAGAAAATAGCTCCAGCAACTATGTTTGCTAAAACTAGCCCCATCTTCCTAGATGGTACTTATCTTACCCAGTTGAGGAACCTGGGTGAGATATACACCCCTTCCAGGACTTCTACTGTACACATCACCACAATACTCTATCCTTTATAGGTGAACTTAATGTGACCTTCTCTAAACCTTTGAATGCACATGTCCAACTGTTCAAAAGTTTCAGTAGTTTTTGCACAACTTGCTGTTCTCTAACAAGGATCTTAACGGAAAAAATTCACAACTGGTGTTTGATCCCTGAATTGCCCAATAAATTTCCTGGTTCAATTAGAATTGGTATTTAAATAGTCCTTTTCATCATGAGACCAAGACGACACCTAACAATTGATCAAAAGTACCTTGTCATTGTGAAGCTTCAAGCAGGATGTTCTCAGACGGAAGTGGCCCCGAAGCTTAGAGTGTCACAGAGTGTCATCAGTAGGTTGCAACAGAGATACAGAGATACTGGAAGAGTCACAGAAAGGCATAGAATTGTACATCCTTTGGTTACATCCCACACTGAAGACTGCCCTGCAGAACCGGATTAGGAAGAATGCCACACAACTCCGGGCACATTTAAGAGAGGTGAGAGGCACCCGGTGTCACATTAGACCATTTAAAACTGTTCACATCAGCATGGCCTGTGTACTAGATGACCTGCAAGGGTACCTGACTAAAGGTGTTATCATCTTGCATGAGCCAGGGAGCATTTACGCTGGACAAGAGACTAGTTGGCCTCAATGGCGTTCACTGATGGAAGTTGATTCACGCTGAGCAAAAATGATGGCTGGCAATGATGTTCTAGACGTCAAGTAGGGCGCTGTGCATCAGCCACTGTTGTCACCAGACGAGCCTTTGGTCGTGGTGGTGTTACAGTGTGGACAGGTGTGTCTAGTCAATACAGAACTGCCCTACAGTTTGTGAATGGTACAGTTACAAGCCCATACTTCTTGATAACATAATTAATCCAGTCATCGTGCCTCTGCATGAACAACACAGGCCTAATTTCATCTTCATGGACAACAATGTGCCAGATCATTAGAAGTCCCATTATTAGGGAACGGCTGCTGAAGACTGTGGTACCTCAAATGGAGAAGCCTGTACTTTCTCAAGACTTTAATCCCATTAAAAACCTATGGGATCAGGTGTGTTGCTGTGTAAAGGCCCATAACTCTGTACCCCAGAAGCTCAATGACCTGAGGGCTGGAAAATATATATATGAAACATCCTACACAATATGATAGTAATTGCTGCATATGTACATGGCTACATTTATAAAGTCACAAAAAAAAAGCACTATAATAATAGATGCAAACATAACATATGGACTAAGCCCTCACTCTAATGATAAAATCTGAGACTCTTAGCCAACACATTTTGATCCAAACACATCTGTGCCTACTTTTTTTATTTTTTTTTATTTATAATCTTTATTTAACTTTTCTCAATATCAAACACAATATCATAATAACAGAAGAAATTTACCTTAGTAAATTAGTAAATTAGTAAACATCTGTGCCTACTTACCCAGCGCCAAGGTGGTCTCAGTTCCGGCAAGTCCAACACTAAACCTCCCTATGCCGTTATGCATTTACAGGAGCGCAGACACTGCACATATAGTGTGTAGCTCCTAGTTACATCTGTGTGCAACAGCAGCCAATGAGAGGAGGAGCACACACAGCTATATGTAGCACCTAATCAAGGTCACCTATTAGATGGGTGGGGCAAAAGTGCACATGAATGCTACTCCCAGAGTAGGAGCGCATTCACACATGAAGGTGCCACTCCTTCAAGACAAGTTAAATAAATCATGGAAAATAGATATAAAACATCCTGCACGATATGATAGTAATTGTTGCGGATGTACATGGCTACATTTATAAAGTTACAGAAAATAATGCACTATAATAATAGATGCAAACATAACATATGGAGTAAGCCCTCATGCTAATAATAAAATCACTCATAGCCAACACATTTTGATCAAAACACATCTGTGCCCACCTACCTAGCACCAAGGTGGTCTCAGTTCAGGCAGGTCCTACACTAAACCTCCCTATGCCTAATTTTTGTGAGTATTGTAAATATCTATATCTATGCAAACATATTATTGTAGAAAGAAAAATAGCTACCCCCTGCCACCAAAACAAAGGCACACAACAACAAAAACTTACCAAGATAGTAACACACTTTTACAGATATAATGGACAGTGGGAGTGTAATGGATTGTACCAACTAACCGGTTTGGGTTATCTCTGAGGGCAATATCCTGGCACTCCCCAGGTATTCAGGCTGTGTAGAATCAGAGTCGATTGTCAAGCAGAAGTTTAGTACGTCAGTATTTAGATATATAAATCACACGTTCAGTTAGTTGACTAGAAGCTTAAAGCTCAGACACCCTTCCACTAGGGAAGGTGACTTAACAGCTGAGGCATAGGCTAGGAAAGAATTTAGACATGGCCCTTTAATATGTTAGGAGCCAGCCCTTATATGTCCTGTGGTTTAGGAAGTAGAGAGCAGGTCTGGGCCTGCAATAGAGGAGAGGGACAGGAGCGACCACATGGAGCACCAGTGCCTGGAGCTACTGCAGAATGCAGATGAGAGCACATGGGTCTGGCCACCAGACGAAGGGCCAGGTAAGAGGTGTGACACGTTCAAGGAAGCAGGACAGTGGCGGTCACGGTCCGCCAGTGTAAAGACCGATAAATAATATGGCAAAGCCATTTCATCGGCCTAACAACTTTCTTGTTTTATAGGAACATATTCAATTTTATTCATTGTTTTATTGAATTTTAAGAACTAGCAGTCATTGAAATATTGAAAAAATATTTACTGTGTTGTAAATATTACTTACTGTTTTTTATGCAGTTTTTTAGTTTTACAACAACAATATTCATATACTCAGGGGGTAGTCAAATGGAGGAAACAAAATATCTAAAACATAATTCTGATTGAAATAGCTTGAAAAAGTATACTTCAAGACAAAGTTAAGAGAGGGAAAACAACAATAAAAGGAGAGGAAATTAGTATAAAAAAACCTCAAATATGAGAAATGTGACTATAAAGCATTCTAGTTTTGGCATGAGGAAATATAAAATATATTAAGGGAGAAAGAAGAAGGAACTTTCGGGAAAAGCATGACACACACAGTATATTAGACTAAGAGTATGCTGAAGACTTAGGAAATTAAAGAGCTGAATAAACAAAAACTTGCAGCAACAGTAAATGGTCTAAAATAACACTCACAAGTAAGTCATGCTTACCACCTTTCTCCCCTGTGCTTCCAGTGCACACTACATCACCACTGCCAATCACTGGCCTCAGCAGTCACATTCTGTATAAAGATGATGCCAACAGTTGGCTGTACGGTGACCTGGTGTCCACAGGATGTCACCACTGTAGCCAGGAAATTATATTAGAGCTGCAGGACCGGAAAGCTGTGCTGAAAGCATCAGGGGAGCCAAGGGAAGTATGACATTAAAGCTCACCATGCATTGTATGATTCGTACAGTATTTTGAGCCAAACAAAGGAATTGACATAAACTATGAATAAATATCAGTCCTTTAAACTTTTCACTCCTAGTTTTGGCTAAAAAGCACTAAAGAATTCATCAAAACTGGCACGCGTGAGTCCGGCCTAACATAGTAAAACACAAAGCATTTGTATGCTGCCTTTAGAAGTAATTTGAAGGACTGCAAAAGATTTGTGATACAAGTGAAGGTCAAAATTTACTAAATCACATTCCCTGTAATGTTCGACCCATCTCCCAAACCTAATGTACCATTTAAATTTTGCAAAGTACTTGTTTCAAATGAACAAGTTCTATAATGCAAAGTTCTGAGTCATTTTATGTCACTCAGTGGTCAAGCCATCAATTTTCTCATGCAAATATATTTCTGTACACTTTGGGTTTAATTTCAGTGTCCCAGAGCCACAATTCACTTTGCTTCGAGCGTGTAGCTTAGACCAACACAGAAAATCCACAAAGGTGGTCTTGACAGCACAAAAATGGCTGCACTTCAGCTAATACTAATGAATACAATTCAGTTTTCATATACCGCAATATAAATGACAATGTATTACTTTTCCTGTTTGCCATAATCATTTTTTAAATTATTTGAAACTATTCTGTGAAAGTCATTTTTTAAACCATGCTGTTTGACTTAATTCAGGAATTTTACTGTATGCTTCAAGTCCTTTGCCATAAAGTGTAATTAATGTAACTAGCTGAGTAATATATATTTCACTGTATTATTTATTGCATTTCATAGCAAAGCATTAAGATTTCCATATCTTTGCGATACATTATATGCATGTTATTTCAATCAAATGCACAATTTGTTTCGCAGCCATCTCAATATGAATGAAAATATGATTGTGACCAAAGGGGTAGTGGTTATACCACACCATATTATGGAGATATTTTACTTTACAAAAATTGAAGCCCACGGAATTGGTTGTAGAACCAACTAAAGATTGAAATAATATTGGGTAGGAAAAATGAGAACATTGAATAAAAAGATATGATTGTATCATCCAGCTTTCCTCCATTTTGTATGTCCTCCATTGTTGTCCTTCAACTTCAAGAGTCAATCGGAGGAGTTGTATGGGCAATAAGAGCAATACCTTTAGTCTCTTTGATGAATATGGACATCCAAAAACAATGTATATTTGTGCTATATAGTATATGTAAAAATGTTTGTTTTATAGCTCCATTCATTGTCTGATTCTGTCTAATATTTGATATCTTTCCATTTTTCAGTTTCTTTTTATAGTCTTTTGCCAAAAGAAAGGCAATAGTTCCATGTAAGTGCCATCAAGGACACATAGGATATTCACATACTGAAATACTCTTGCTTGTCTGGATAATAAATTGCTGATATGCATGAAATATGATGAGTAGCTGTAAAATAATAGTGACCTAGATGGAAAATAAAACATAATAAATAACAGCCAAGACTTGTTCTGTTGATATATGCCGCAAATCAACATCTTACTTAAGCAGCTAAGTAAATAATACAGTATAATGTTCATGTTGTATATACATTTCACTACATAGGGGGGGAAAATATTCTGACTCTAAGCATTTGCAAAATAATTAGTGTGCTACTCATCCCTTGTAATTAGTCATATAAAAGGCCTTGTGATTTATGTGAGTGTTGTACGGTATAACCCAAGAGAAAAGAGGCAGGATTACTGTAGTTCTGAAGTACCCAAGAAACAGAAATGAGTACACATGGCACAGTTTGAACACATTAAACACATTGAAATGATATAATATGTCCCAGCTGATTTAAATATTTAGAGGGTAGTTTCTTAGGTAAAGGGGATCCTAAAAAAGATGGTCACCCGTCAGCGGAGGAGCATCCACCCTCTAAATGAATCCAAACAACTCAAAGTCTGCATTGAGACCTTTAGGCAATAGGGTCTCTAACTCAAAAATTCTCTTTGAGACCCTATTGCCTAAAGGTCTCAATGCAGACTTTGAGTTGTTTGGATTCATTTAGAGGGTGGATGCTCCTCCGCTGAGGGGTGACCAGCCCTCTTGTTATATTGGTCTGGTCCCCCCTTACCGGGCGAGCCTCCACCCCACCTACTTCGGAACAACTGCTAGATTAACAGAAATATAGGGGAGAGCCTCAATGTTGCTCAATAAAATGTATATAAATTATGCCTACATATGCCAGTGAATAGCCTTTACCCATGAGATATTATAAATGAACGCACCATAGTTGTATTTTGCTTGTGATGCACCCTTTAGAGTGGGAACTTTTATATGTACAATATTGTGTGAAGGTCCTTTTTTGTGCTACAGGACTAAAAATGTCTTAAATAAAGTGGTTTCTATTTTCTTGGAACACTTCGATTAAGAGTTCTACTAAATTCCCATAAGAGAGATGATAAAGAATGTTTTTAGTAATGTCTTTTAGTGATATTTTTTTATATTTTAGTTATATACACTAGTAGAACAAAGAACAACCCTTATTTATGGAAATCGCAGAAGAAACGCACCAAAACCGCATTATAGTAATGATGCGTTTTTCTGAGCAAAGTGACCGTTATGTGTTTCTACATAAGTGTATGTAAGTTTTTCTTGATAATACATTGCTAAGTGTGTGAAATATCATTTTTAATTAGTCTGCCCTTTGATCCAATCCCATGAAGCTCCGTACCAATTTTTGTGAAGTTCCTAATTACATATAAAAGGAGGAAGTGAATAGGGGGATCTCTAACCACTGAGGAAGGGGTTCTATCTGCACACCCCGAAACGCGCCTGGTAGCTGACCCCCAAGATTGAGACAGTCCACCTATACCACTTTGAAGAATTTGGAGGATACCGCCAGATGGTCTTTTTTACTGCCAAATAATCTGCGTGATATACGGCACCTGACACAGCGGAACCACAAACAGTTTCACCGCACCACGTGCAGGAAGACGCTGACACGTACATCTGCAGGCAGTGGACTCTCGATACCTACATAGCAACGAGCAGAGAGGTGGGAGAGACCAACATTTGAGACACGGTAAGACCGTATCTTTCTCCATTTGCGATTGCTTATACAGTGGGACGCCGCTGTACTTGTTGGAGCGGGACGCCGCTCAGATCTATTCGAAAATACAGGTGGGCGAATAACTTGTATAACAATATAGAGACATTAATTCCCTCCTTGGATTTCTGGAGTTGATCTATAAACATGTGAGAGATCTTGCTATATTAAAAGGCACGAGGACACTTTTTTCTTTTGCACTTTGCACAATCCAAATTGATTTTTCAGATCGGCACTTTCTATACAACTTGACATAGTACTACATTGTGTATTTTATTTTATTGAGTTTGATTCGACTCTATTATCAGCACATAGCACTTTAATTGCACTATTGTTCATAAACAGATTTCTATTGCTGGAATAATTTTATTTACATGTCTTATCAATAAATGTATCTATCCTGTGACCCAATATCTGGTGTGTGCCCTACCTTTTCTATAAGCTATTTATTCAATTTTACGATTTGGTGAGATCGTTGGGTACAGAGCACCACTATTAGTACTTGACTCCCCTTGTGCGACATTGTAGTGCATAAAGTAATTATACCTTTATCTTTTTTATTTATCAAACAAAATAAATATAAACCAAATATCTAAGAAGCAATAAGCATTACCACCTCATGCATAAGGACAAGAAATGGATTCTGTAATTGACAATTTTGATGAGAAAAATACCTGCAGGGATGAATCATTGAATAGTGCAATAGGAACATTTTAAGAAGAAAATGGTTCCTAACTAGTTTTCTAAATGTAATTAAAAGGGAATAAGCAATGATTAGGGCAAATAAAGATTTCCATACTCTATAAAGGTCATGGAATTGTTTAAGCTCTGTTAATCACTGTATAGATGATGTACCTGCACAGTTACCTCAGCAACACTGTGAAATCTATTTCATGTATAGTGGTATTCCCATTTTATTGTTTACAGTTATTTGCATGGAGAATAATCATACAGTTTTGTAATACACATATGTTTAAAATTTTACTCACACTTTTTGTTATATCCCAACAGAAGCCTCTTGCTAAATAAAAAAAAAGGCAAGACCTGCATTAGTTCTGTGTAATACATTCATAGGAGAGCCGAAGAGAACTAAACATGGCACCAGTTTTGTGACCATTGGCCTTCAGCTAACTGCCCAGGTATCTAACATGTGAATATTTGTTTTTTGAGGAGAAGATCATGTACCATATTACTTTTTGTAGTAGTATCTGAGTAGAAGAAGATCTTACCTTGTTCTTTGTGTCTTCTGTTTTTAATCTTTTTACAATTAATGACATCTGCTCCAGTGGAAGGAGGTTTTTTTATCAGATAACAGAAATGATCACCACCTGACGGACCTCTTTGACTCTAATGTGATCCAGTGGTAGACTTGCATTTTAAAGTGGCATTATATAAAAAATTTAAATGGCCCCATTGAAGGCGACCCCGAATTGAGAGAAGTCAAGGAGTAGGTGTGGTCAACTAAAGTAGGAGAGGCTGACAATACCATAGAGTTGCAGTAGAATATATTTCCCCAGCAGAACCAAACACCATAGTTTCCCAGTATTAAAACTTCCATTATAGTGCCCCTAGTTTAAAAAAGTGCCCCAATGTTGCTCCAGTATTAACAATTTCTCCCTAGTGCCCCCAGTGACTTATGCTCCCTATAATGCCCTCAATGACTAATGCCCCTATAGTGCTGCCAGTAATACCCCCAGTGACTAATGCCCCTTTAATGATGCCAGTAATGCCCCCTACATGCACCCAGTGACTAATACTCCCTTTGACGCTAAGTAATGCTCCCTACAGTGCCCTAGCAATAGCCCCTATAGTACCCCCAGTGAACAGTGCCTCCTATAAGGCCCAATAATGTTCCCTTATAGTGCCCCAACTTAGCAATGCCCCCAATAAGGTCCCAGTGATGCCCCTTATAGTGCCCCAACTCAGAAGTTTCCTATTAGGTTTTAGTAATGCTCTTTATATAGCCCCAACTTAGCAATGTCATCCTATATTACTGCCGTTAGTTAATAAACACTGGGAGCATCAGGGCGTTATGTATCCTGCCAGTAAACATGCAAGGGACTTGAGCAGCTCGAGCAAAAGCCATGGATTTTCCTGGATAGAGTCTATGGCAAGTCTACCCCGATGGGATCTGAATTAAATTAGAAAAATTGCATTTTATCTGACAAAAGAGCACAGTATTTTATTTTTCATGCAATCTGTGACTGATTCTTCAATGCAGATATCAACGAAACCTAACATGACCTTCTGTGGATGTAGTCAATACCCTCATCAATCAGACAGCATACTTGCTCTCGCATTGTCACATATGAGGTCATTTTTTTTGCTCTTGCATAGGGGTTTTTTGTTTCTCCATAAGAGCTCTTTCAATTATACTTGCTCCCACATAATGCCTTTATTTCTTGCTGCATTTTTTATTAAAAATGACAGCAAAAATTTTATTAAAGAAAAAGAAGTCCCACGACACAAATTATCGAGAAAGGTGGAATCTCTATCCCTGCCATGCATTTGGGCTTTTTTTGTGATGCAGGCAGAACAGTAACGTCATCATGCCACCTATGATGTTTCCCAGGAGTAGGCCTGGCCAGAAGAAGACAGGCATGCATTGTTGGAGTACATGTGGGACATTATGTGTAGTGATGAGTGGCAGGGGCAATATTCGAATTCACGATATTTCGCGAATATTTGGACGAATATTCGCCATATATTCGAAAATTCGCAAATTCATAATCTCCAGTCATTATTTTCTTGATTGCGAAAATTCGCAATAAATTTGCATAAAAATTAGCATAAACTGGTATCTAAAAGGAATCTTTTAAATGCCAGTTTTTGCGATTTTTTATGCAAAGTCATGTGAATTTTTATGTAAATTGTATGCAAATTTTTTTATGCGAATTTTCGCAATCAGAAAATAATGACAATATTTTCTTGCTTGCGAAAATTTGCATATAAAAAATTCGCATAAAACGAATATTCGCAATTGCGAATATATTTTGCGATATTCTAAATATTAGCGAATTCTCGAAGTGCCGATATTCGCGATTAAAATTCGCAATTCTAAAATTCGTGATCAACACTAATTATGTGTTCATGTAGATAAAGAGTGCACGGAACCTGGCAGTATATACAGGAGTACAGTACTTGGCACCAGGTACATGGGTGCACAGAGCCTACAACTGAACTTGTTTTTTTTTATAGCAGGACATGTCAATTTTTTTACAGGACCATTTTGGTGAATATTTACAGCCTTTTTTACCTTATAAGACACACCTGCCCATAAGACGCACCTAGGATTTGAAGGAGAAAAATGAGAAAAAATATATTTTTCATCAGACCTCAGCTAAGAGCCCCAATGTTAATTAAACCTCAGCTCAGACCCCCAATGTTAACTGGGCCTCAGCTTAGACCCCCCAAAAGACCTCAGATCAGACCCGCAATCATACCTCTCCTGTTCCAGACACCACCACTACTCCTGAGATCCAGCGCTCTTCCTGCCACGCCCAATGTTGCACATCATGAGATCACAGAGAGCGTCTACTTCCTCACTTTGTGCACAGGTTGCAGCACAGCTTGCTGCACCTGCAGGAGACCAGGATGCGGTGAATAAAGAGCCAACGCAGGGAGTGCTCTATGCATCACTCCCTGGTCATGCAATACTAATGAGTGCTTCCATAAAGGTATCGCTCATTAGTATTCACCCGAGAAGACACACTGACATTTTTCTGCCACTTTTGGGGAGAATAAAATGCATCTTATAGGGTGAAAAATAATGTAATTTACCTTAACATTGTGATCTACGAAATAATGCTTATATAATGCTTTTTTATACTCTGTATACTAAACATTTCTATTTTTCAAAATAATAGGGCCATACAAAGTCATATAGCCATTGAAGCCTTTTTTAAGGTGCTGACTGGGGTAAAGTGGGAGCCTTGTACCTCTATCTACCCTCCCAGATCCTGTGGCCTCTATTGGGCACGGTACCTAAAGAGTTAAATGGTTGGGATTAGCTTCTCGGATCCCAGCAATTGCAGTGGGATAATGAAATCCATTGGATATAACTGTACATTTATTTGAAATACGAATACAGCAATTTAGACTTAGGCCCCTGCACAGAATCCGGACCCATTCATTTCATGAGCAGTGATTTTCCCGCATCACTTTTGCGTTGCGTTAAAATCGCAGTATGTTCTATATTCTGCGTTTTTCACGCAGGCTCATAGAAGTGAATGGGGCTGCGGGAAAATCGCAAGCATCCGCAAGCAAGTTCGGATCCGGTGCGATTTTCCCGCATGGTTGCTAGGAGTCGATCGGGATGGGGACCAGATGGTAACATGGTTATAGGGGAAAATAATGTCATTCTAAATACAGAATGCAAAGTAAAATGGGTGATTGAGGGTTAAAAAAAAAAAAAGTAATTTACCCCCTCCAATTGAGCGCGTAGCTGCCGGTCTCCTGTTCTGTCTTCAGCTGTGGTGGGGGGTTTGAAGTACCTTCCGTGCCTTTTTTTTTATTTTTAACCCTCAATCACCCATTTTACTTTGCATTCTGTATTTAGAATGCTAATATTTCCTTTATAACTATGTTATAAGGGAAAATAATAAAATATATAGAATACTCTACCCGAAACCGGACTTCAGTGATGAAGTCCGGCTTCAGGTCTGGGTACCAAACATGACGATTTTTCTCACGCGCATGCAAAACGCATTACAACAGTTTGCACACGCGTGGAAAAATCAGGTATTTTCACGCAACGCTCCCGCCTCTTATCTGTGTGAAAGAGGCCTTACATTTACAAAAGGTCCATATGCAGGAAGTGGTTAACGAGAACCAGGCAGCTCTCCTAACATTGCTATAGCCAGAGCCATGTGCTACATAACTTAATGGCATCAAGCAGAAAGACACTGCCTAGCACCTCTATAGATGTTCTCACCTTTTGTTGTTGGGAACAGTCATAACTATTTAGGCAGGTAATAAACCAGTGTCAGCTGTGTGAGCTGCAGGCATCTGGACACCATCAGAGGATGCCTCTGGAATTGATACTAAAGCATATGGAGAAATTAGCCAAACAGATAGCAGAAAACAACCAGACAGGAGCACTGGTCAACGGGGAGCCAAAAGTCAATATTCATCCTAAGAAGGGTTTGGCCCCCGATATGTATTATGTAGTGTTGATCAAGCATGCTCGGCCGAACACCAGTTCTGCTCGAGCATCTCGATGTTCGGCACATGGCGGTATTCGGCCGAATACCGCATTTGTTTGAGCGCAATGCTCAAGTTCCCTCCCCACACGTTTGTTGGCTGCTACTCAGCCAATAAACGAGCAGGTAAGTAGCGCCCTTCACTGCAATGCCATAGCCATGTTGATTACTGGCATTACAGTGATTGGCTGGCCGATACGCGTCATCAGGTGCTATATAGCTGTGCCGAAGAAGGGAAAGATAGTGTAGGGAGTGAAATTTACATAGTAACATAGTACATAAGGCTGAAAAAAGACATCTGTCCATCCAGTTCGGCCTGTCATCCTGCTAGTTGATCCAGAGGAAAGACGTACTCCTTGGATCAACGACCCATCTCTAGTAGCTATAGCCTGTAATATTATTACACTCCAGGGATACATCCAGGCCCCTCTTGAACTCCTTTATTGTACTCACCATCACCACCTCCTCAGGCAGAGAGTTCAATAGTCTCACTGCTCTTACCGTAAAGAATCTTCTTCTATGTTTGTGTACAAACCTTCTTTCCTCCAGACGCAGAGGACGTCCCCTCTTCACAGTGACAGTCCTGGGGATAAATAGATGATGGGAGAGATTTCTGTACTGACCCCTAATATTTATACATAGTTTTTAGATCTCCCCTCAGTCGTCTTTTTTCTAAAGTAAATAACCCTAATTTTGATAACCTTTCAGGGTACTGTACTTGCCCCATTCCAGTTATTACTTTAGTTGCCCTCCTCTGAACCCTCTCCAGCTCTGCTATGTTCGCCTTGTTCATAGGAGCCCAGAACTGTGCACAGTACTCCATGTGTGGTCTGACTAGCGATTTGTAAAGTGGTAGGACTATGTTCTCATCACGGGCATCTATGCCCCTTTTGATGCAACCCATTATCTTATTGGCCTTGGCGGCAGCTGCCTGACACTGGTTTTTGCAGCTTAGTTTGCGGTTTATTAAAATTCCTAGATCCTTTTCCATGTCAGTGTTTCCGAGTGTTTTACCATTTAGTATGTAAGGGTGACTTGCATTATTCCTTCCCATGTGCATAACTTTACATTTGTCAGTGTTAAACCTCATCTGCCACTTCTCTGCCCAAGCCTCCAATCTATCCAGATCCCTCTGTAGCAGTATATTGTCCTCTTCAGTGTTAATTATTTTACACAGTTTAGTGTCATCTGCAAAAATGTATATTTTACTATGCAAGCCTTCTACAAGATCATTAATAAATATATTGAAAAGAATAGGGCCCAGTACTGACCCCTGAGGTACCCCACTATTTACAGTTGCCCAATCTGAGTGTGTAACGTTAATAACCACCCTCTGTTTTCTATCACTCAGCCAGTTACTTACCCAAATACAGACATTTTCTCCCAGTCCGAGCATCCTCATTTTATATACTAACCTTTTATGTGGTACAGTTTCAAATGCTTTGGAGAAGTCCAGATATACGACATCCATTGATTCGCTGCTGTCAAGTCTAGAACTTACCTCCTCATAGAAACTGATTAAATTCGTTTGGCCTGACCTATCCCTCATGAAGCCATGCTGATATGGCGTTATTTGCTTATTTCCATTGAGATCCTCTAAGATAGCATCTCTCAGAAAACCTTCAAATAGTTTCCCCACAACAGATGTTAAACTTACCGGCCTATAATTTCCAGGCTCTGTTTTTGACCCTTTTTGAATATTGGTACCGCATTTGCTATACGCCAATCCTGTGGGACATTCCCTGTCAGTATAGAGTCCGCAAATATCAGAAAAAAGGGTCTGGTTATGACATTACTTAATTCCCTTAGGATACGGGGGTGTATGCCATCAGGTCCTGGAAATTTGTCTATTTTAATCTTTTGAGGTCGCTGTGGTACTTCTTCTTGGGTCAAACACTTTTAATGGGGGATTTATTTTTACATTCAGCATTTTATCTGACAGTTTATTTTCCTCAGTGAATACATTGGAGAAAAAAATATTTAACAGCTTTGCTTTCTCCTCATCGCTCTCTGCAACTCCCCCTTCATTACTCTTTAAAGGGCTGACACCTTCAGATTTATACTTTTTAACATTTATATAATTGAAGAAAATTTTAGGGTTAGTTTTACTCTCTTTGGCAATTAATCTCTCGGTCTCTAGTTTGGCCACTTTTATTTGTTTTTTACATGTTATATTTTTTTCCTTATAATTTTTCAGTGCTTCCTCACTACCCTCCTGTTTTAGTGATTTACATGCTTTCTTTATAGTAAACCCCTATTAGTAAGTTATTATTGTTTTTGGCTCCATGTATTTCTAACCACAGTGACTCCACATGTTCATGTCCCTCACATATATCTTCTCGGACTGTGGGCTTTAGATAGGACTTTACATAAAGGCAGACCCCTCCCCCTCTACGGTTTTGACGATCCTTTCTAAACAGACTGTAACCCTGTACATTATCTGCCCAGTCATAGCTGTCATCCAGCCATGTCTCAGTTATTCCCACTATATCATAGTCCTCCTCACACATCAGTAATTCCAGTTCCCCAGTTTTGTTAGTCAGGCTTCTGGCATTAGTGTACATACAATTAAGAGGTTTTTGTATATTTTTAACCCTACACCTTTCCTTCTGAACTGTTTTAGTCCCTCCTTCCATTCCTCCCCCAGTCCCGCTACCTTGCCCCCGGTATCTATCTGCACTATCTCCCCCCCAGTCCCTAGTTTAAGCACTCCTTCAACCTTCTCGCCATCTTTCTCCCCAACACAGCTGCCCCTTCCCCATTGAAGTGCAGCCCGTCCCTACGATAGAGCCTGTAGCTGACAGAGAAATCGGCCCAGTTCTCCAGGAAGCCAAACCCCTCTTCCTACACCAGTTCTTGAGCCACTTGTTAACCTCCTTAATCTCCCACTGCCTTTCTTGTGTGGCTCTTGGTAAGGCAGTATCTCGGAAAATACTATCTTTGAGGTCCTTGCCCTAAGCTTTTGACCTAAATCCCTGAAATTATTTTTAAGGACGCTCCACCTACCCCTAACTTTGTCATTGGTTCCGATATGGAACATGACCGCTGGATCTTCTCCAGCCCCTCCCAGTAATCTGTCAACCCGATCCGCGATGTGCCAAACTCTAGTGCCGGGAAGACAGCACACTGTTCGGCGATCACGCTCTTTGTGACAGATTGCCCTATCTGTTCCCCTAATAATGGAGTCTCCCACTACCAGCACCTGTCTGGCCTGCCCTGCTCTCCTGTTCCCCTGCTTACTGGAGCCGACATTCCCCTGACTGGCAGAGGAAGTGTCCTCCTGCAGCAGTGCTGTCCCTGAACTGACATCCCCCTCATCTGCCAAACTTACAAACTTGTTGGAGTGTGACAGATCAGGGCTAGCCTCCCTGGTAATCTTCCCTCTACCCCGCTTTCTAACTTCTACCCAGCTACCTACCTCACTTTCCTCAGCCTCCTCACTGTCACTCTCCCCCTTATCTGCTCCATGGAGTGCTTGCTCGGTGAGAGGCAAACTCTTTTGCAAATTCTCAATGCCTCTCAGTGTTGCAACTCGCCTGTTTAGAGACTCGATTTGCGATTCCAAACAGGTAATTTACTCACATTTTGAACAAAGATATACAACCTCGAACGGCTGTTCCAGGACTGCATACATCATACAAGATGTGCACTGGACGGTGTTGTCAATTGTGTAACACATACTAAATGGGGATTACAGAAAAGTGAAAAATACAATATAATGTAGTAATAAGAAATGGACTAATTGCAGTCCCCCCTGAAGTCCCTGACTCTGAAGTCACTTAATCTTAAGTCACACACCTATACAACACACACTGAATCAAACACGCGCCGCTCAAACTCGCGTTATATGCCTGCTTTAAATAGAGTTCTCAGAACCAGCCTGTTTTTTCCCCTCTGGATTCAAAGGGCTGAGCTACCCTCAGCTGACTTTTTATAGTCTCCTAATTGGACAGCCACACCCTAATTACTCACCTGTGCAACCACTGTAGAAAGTTAAAAAAAATGTTATCACAGAACAATGAAGCTTGTAGCAGAATCAATTCCAAGTGTACAATACAGTCAAATACAGCCACTAATTAATGCCCACAAATAATTTAGCTCTCACTTAATCACTTAAAATTTGTTTGTTTTTTAAGTTGAAAAATTTGTCAGAGACCTAAAAGTCCTTTTAAGGACTATTGTTATGTGTGGCAGCAGCAATATATATTTTTAGCGAAACCTGTGCTAAATTGCTAAAACTTTACAGACCCAAAAGTTCTTTTAAGGAGAATTGTTGTGTGTGGCAGCAGCAGTATATATTTTTAGCGCAACCTGCGCTGAATTGCTAAAACTTTACAGACCCAAAGGTCCTTTTAAGGACTATTGTGTGTGGCACCAATATCTATTTTTAGGGCATCCTGCACTAAATAGCGTGCAATAGTTAGGCCGCTGCAGACAGCGACATTATCTGTGCTACATCTCCTGTGTAACGTGTGCGTATCCCAAAAATATCTGTGACATCTTGTGTAATTTTTCCGTAGACGCTGTCTGCTGCGGACAGTGACATTACCTGGGGTACATCTCCTGTGTAACGTTTCCACATCCCAAATACCTGACATTCCCTGCAAAAAAAATTATCTGCTGCTGACATCAGCGACATAGTCTGCGGTATTTCTCGTGTAACCTTTCCACATCCCAAATACCCGACATTCCCTGTAAATTTTTTATTAGCCACTGGTGACATCTGCGACATTATCTGCAGTATATCTCCTGTGTAACGTTTCCACATCCCAAATACCTGACATTCCCTGTAATTTTTTATTAGCCTCTGGTAACAGCATTGACATTATCTGCAGTATATCTCCTGTGAGACGTTTCCACATCCCAAATACCTTCGACATTCCCTGTAATTTTTTATTAGCCACTGGTGACATCAGCGACATTATCTGCAGTATTTCTCCTGTGTAACGTTTCCACATCCCAAATACCTGTGACATTCCCTGTATTTTTTTATTAGCCGCTGCTGACATCAGCGACATTATCTGCGGTACATCTCCTGTGTTACATTTCCACATCCCAAATACCTTTTTTCATTTTTTTGCGCATAAACTTACAAATTTGATGTTACTGTACATGTGACGTACTTTCTAGCATATATAACATTTAATATGAAGAAGGTGAGCAGTAAGGCACAGGGAAGTGGCTCTGATGCTGATGGTGCACACAGAGGCCATGGCTCTGAGCGAGTTGAAACTGTGCCTGCTGCCAGAGCACAAGAAAAACAATTATCCATGATACCTAGCTTCATGTCCCAGTTTACAAGGCGGCGCAGGACAACGCTCTCGAAGTCAGACCAGTGTGACCAGGTGGTTGGTTGGATTGCAGCAGATAATGCTTCCAGTCGGTTAAGCACCACCCTGTCTTCCACCAAGTCCAGTCTCAATAGCCAAGAGTCTGGTCAACACAATCCTTACCCTGATCCTCCCACCATGGAGAGTCTTGCCAAACAAGTGATCCCACACTCGGATATTCCAAGCAGTTCTTTTCATTGCAATTTGTTCATTTGGGCCTCTCAGCAAGCCTGCTTGAAGAGGGACATAAGATCTCGTGTCCTGATTTCCAAACTCTTGAGCATCAACAGTCAGAAAGAGATAATGGTAGGGAACGGCAATTAGTGTTTCATGATTAGAGATGTCGAGAACATAACATTTTCTGTTCGCGAACGGCGAACGCGAGCATCCGCGAATGTTCGCGAACGGGCGAAACGCCATAGACTTCAATAGGCAGGCGAATTTTAAAACCCACAGGGACTCTTTCCGGCCACAAAAGTGATGGAAAAGTTGTTTCAAGGGGACTAATACCTGGACTGTGGCATGCCGGAGGGGGATCCATGGCAAAACTCCCATGGAAAATTACGTAGTTGACGCAGAGTCTGGTTTTATAAATGGCATAAATCATCTAACATTCCTAAATTATTTTGAATAACGTGCTTTAAAACATCCAGTGTGTGTATACGATCTGGTATGATGTTGTATCGATCAGGTAGTGTAAGGGTTACGCCCGCTTCACATTGACAGACCAAACTCTGACAGACCAAACTCCCCATTTAGCGCACCGCAAACAACAACAACCGCAAACAGTCCATGTGCACAACCGAAAACTCCCCATTTGCACAAGGTTGGATACCAAGCTAGCCATGTCCTGTTCCTTTTTCTCACTGACTGCATTGAACATCTCTTCCTCCACCCAGCCACGTACAACACCAAGGGTCCCCGAAAGGTGACAACAAGCCCCCTGGGATGCCTGCTGTGGTTGGTCTTCCACCTTCTCAAAGCCACCTTCCTCCTCTGACTCCTCTTCTTCAGACTCCCCTCTCTGCGTTGCCGCAGGTCCAGCAATTGACGAAGACAAGGCTGCTTCTGGTGGTGATGGTGACCACAACTCTTCCTCTTCATGCTCAACTACGACCTGATCCAGCACTCTTTGCAGGGCATGCTCCAGAAAAAATGCATATGGGATGAGGTCGATGACGTTGCCTTGGGTTTGACTGACCAGGTTTGTCACCTCCGCAAAAGGACGCATGAGCCTACAGCCATTGTGCATGAGCATTCAGTAACGCGACCAAAAAATACCCAGCTCCGCAGAGGCTGTCCTCTTTTTTTTAAATAAGGTAACGATCATGAAGGGCAATTGACACATGTATGTGCCTTTTTTTTGTTTTGTTTTTTCAGCCACAGTGCAGCACTAGAGGCCATAAAAATTAGGCATGTACACATGTCTGAAAAATTAGGCATTGTTGCAGCCGCTGCTGCTGTTTTCCAGGCAGAAAGTGTACTAAAACATTGCGGCTTAAAGGGCTTCTGTCACCCCCAAAATGAATTTTTCATCAGCTGACATTAGCTATTTGCTAATGTCCGCTGATCACAAACATACTCTTCTTACATTCCCCTGTGATTTCGTTCTTTTAAAATTCTTACTTTTATTATATGCAAATATCTTCACTACCAGCAAGTTGGGCGGTAAGTTGCTGGTAGCCGCCGCATCCTCCAGTTGCCGACACGCCCCCTCACCTCTTGATAGACAGGGCCAGTGAGCGCTCTCCTGCTGCTGGCCCTGTCTTCTCTTTAAGGCCCGCGCCTGCGCCGTAACATTCTTCAATCTGTGCAGGCGTACTGAGTGAAGGATGCCAGCTCTGTCCTTAGTGCGCCCGCGCCAATTACACTATGGGTGTACTGTGATGTAATCGGCGCAGAGAACGACCGTTTCCCAGCGCAGCGTACAAATGTCCTTACCCCAGGCATTTGAACGTAAGCGCAAATACCCAGCAACCCACCCACAGGCCTAGCACTAAATGCGCAACTTTCCAAATTGCTGGCCCTGGAAATGTTGCCATGTAGGTTTGTGGACACTTAGGCCTTTCGCAACCTGATGTCGGCGGCCGTCCCTCGTTACGCAATCCCCAGCCGCCAGTATTTTTCATGGTGCACCATGCCTGCCTTACACCAGCATGTGTCCCGTAACATCACTCGTGCCCTGACCAACGCAGTTACTGAGAAGATCCACTTAACAACTGATGCGTGGACACTTTCGGCCTGGGACGCTACATTTCCCTGATGGCACACTGGGTGAATGTTGTGGAGGCCGGGAGAGAGTCGTGCCCTGGCATGGCACACGTGCTACCGACGCAAAGGATTGTGGACTCTAATTTCATCAGGGTTTCTGTCAGCACCTACGTTAGTGGCTCCAACCCCCACTTCTCCTCCTCCACTTTCACATCAGAATTATCCTCTTGCAGCACCAGTCAGCCATCAGTTGGTAGCTGGAAGCAGTGTAGCACTGCAGTGGGTAAGCGGCAACAGGCCATGCTGAAGCTGATCTGCTTATGCTTAGGTGACAAACAGCACATCACCACAGAGCTGTGGCAGGGGATAAAAGACCAGACTGAGCTGTGGCTTTCACCACTCAACCTATAACCAAGCATGGTTGTGTCTGATAATGGCCGTAACTTGGTGGCGGCTTTGGAGCTCGGCAAGCTCACACACATCCCATGCCTAGCCCACGTCTTCAACTTAGTGGTTCAGCGGTTTCTCAAAACCTACCCCAATTTGCCTGAGCTACTGGTGAAGGTGTGCCACATGTGTGCCGATTTCCGCAAGTCTTCGTCAGCTTCCGCCGGTCTGTCAACGCTGCAGCAGCGCTTACAATTGCCAGCTAACCGACTGTTGTGCGACGTGAGCACGCACTGGAACTCGATGGTCCAGATGTTGGCCATGCTTTATGAGCAGCAGAGGACAGTAGCGGAATACCATCTGCAACATAGTCGTCGCCTTTCCAATCAGCTTTTTGCTCTTCACAAGCGAGGAGTGGGCATGGATGTCTGACCTCTGTGAGGTTTTAAGAAACTTTGAGAAATCAACACAGATGGTGAGCAGCGATAACGCTATTATCAGCATAACCATCCCACTTCTGTGTCTACTCAAACACTCGCTGCTCATAATTAAAGAGGACCTTTCATGGGTCCAAACATTGTAAGATAATTATCTGGACATGTAGAACGGGGCCCAGGGATCTCACTGCACTTACTATTATCCCTCGGCGCAGGTTCGTTCGCCCTCTGTGGCTTCGTTACCTTCTCCCATGCTGTATTGTAATTGCTACTGACTTCGCAACAGGGAGCAGACATCAGCTTCTCTCCCTGGGCATCTCCCTGGATGTAGCACTGTCCAATCGCAGCGCAGAGCTCATAGCCTGGGAGGCATCCAGACATCCTCCTCATGCTGTTCCTGAACCATTTCGGTGGTGTTTCCATAAATTTCTGACCTTTTCCTATGAACCAGACAGCCTCCTCTCTTCAGAGCAGTTGGTGCCTGGTTTAATGCCCGGATTCTACCATTGACTTCCAGTCATGATGAAGGACCCATATCTGTAAGAGGTCCGAAACGCGTAACGGTGCTATATGTCTGTCCTACTGTATTGGAAATTTTAATGAATTACAATAAAGAATCGCATGGATTTCGGTGAGCTGGATTTTTTCGTATTACATACAATAACAAATAGTACAATTTTTTTTACAAGTTTTGTTCCCTGCTGTAGCTGAAATGTATACACCAGTTTAATAATGAGATTGAAATATATTTACTGGTAATTGCCATTTATCTTGACAAGATAATTCCAAGGAAGGAAGGTCTGTGAAAGATAAGGAATCAACAAAATTATGTTTAGCTAGCTTGTTTAGCAAACACTATATATTGTTGGCAAGTTTTCTTCATTTATTTTTATATTTTTAAGCCACCCAGATTTATAGTCCACATATTTATTGTTAATTGTGAATTTAATGTGTAATAAATTATTATGAGTATTAAGAATGCAGCCAGACAACAGAAATAAAAGTTACAGAGTAATGTGCTTACCTTCATTCAACATAAGTTACTCTTTGCACCAACGTTTTATCACGGTTTTTGTATTACGGTAAATAAAAAACATTATTAAGCTTTTATGCGATAATTATACTCAGGAATATTTTATATGCTTCCATCATATATAAGAGACACCACAAACTTGTTACTTAAACTCAGGGCAGTATCTGCCATCAGGTGACATAAGCATGTCGCCTTAAGTGGCGGTCGGCCTTAGCATATCCATAGTCTGCCACCAATATATGTGTAGGCTCCCAAAGCCTTTCCTCTCCTGAACAACTTGGCTGTGAAGTCTATAAAGTCTTTTAGACAGCTTATCTCGACAGTCTTTTGTACTCACTACCACTTAACTCTGGAATGCTTCACACTGTTACTTTTCCTCATTTCTTCCTTAGAGGCTGGTTCTAGAGGCTTTTCTCATATACACATAATAAAGCACATTTTAACCCCTTTAGCAGTGAAACAATGAGTTAGCAGTGAGACACTGCAAAAGGACACCCACCACCCCACCCTGAGAAATAAGATGCTACCAAGCTGCCAGCAGAGCAATTGTCGCAATGCATGGGGAGATCTCTGGATCTTTTTGAAGTATATTGCTGGTTTTAATTTTGCTAGAAAGAGATTGTCATATGCTGTATGATGTCTGATTTTTATACATTAATCATGGGATATCCCCTTTAAGGATACAGATAGAGGTTAACTTGAAGTCGCAAATAGTCATATCTATGTCATTTACTGTTTTTAATAAGTCTTTACTGTCTTCTGGTGCTGATCCTGAGAGAGGAATCTGAAAAGTAGTTGTGCAGAAAGATAAAAAAAAAAAATCTAAATGGTGTTCTAAGCTTGACAATCCATTTAAGAAAAATCCCATATTTGTCCCATATTTTAAATCACTTTGTTATAACAGTTTTTTGAAGCAATAACAATATGTTGAAAACTTGAAATGAACAGAGTATACATGTTATGTGGGTTGCTTTTTGCACATAAAAATTATACCCACTATGCTTTTGCATGACATACATTAAGGCTCGGAAAAGGTCATACTTTAATTATCATCCACAGGTTTTCCAATCCTCAAATCAATTTGCATGTTGTCTCAGAGGATAAATTGGCTGTTTTAATTTAATTGTGTTAAGGACATTTCTGTTCATGTTGCTCTTTTTGACCTAAATGGAGCAAGTTAATAACTAATTACATCTTTTGTAAAAGTAATTTTAACAAGTGAATTCATTAGTCCACAGAACAGTCACATTATTATAACCACTTCCTACTTTCAACTGGCAGCAGGTAGCTCATGAAGGAAGTCACATGTTGTGAGTTGGCTTGGTGGGTTCATAAGGAGTGCCATAGGCTGTCTTATTCATTGTTGCTGTCATGGGTAAAAGCGGTGATTTATCAAAAAGGGATGAGTATTGGCTTTCGGACCAAGTGTGAAAGTATTTCTGAAACTTCGAAGTGTGAACTGTTCACATGCTGCTGGAATGAAAGTGTATTGTGAGTGTACAAATGACCAACATGCTACAGTGGAGCGGCTCACCGCTAAATGAACCAGAGGACTATCAGACATGTACCTAAAAAAACAGTTCAGTAAACCCTACTGCAGTGATGGCAAACCTTTCAGAGACCAAGTGTCCAAACTGTAACCCAAAACTCACTTATTTATCGCAAAGTGCCAACACGGCAATTTTATCCGAATACCAATCAAGTATATCTTCCATGTACTTTATCATTTAGTTATAACAGACTGTCTACATTCAATGCGCTGCCTGTGCTGTTCATAGCGTGTACTGCTCTAATGAA
Source organism: Bufotes viridis (assembly GCA_033119425.1). Classification (NCBI taxonomy): domain Eukaryota; kingdom Metazoa; phylum Chordata; class Amphibia; order Anura; family Bufonidae; genus Bufotes; species Bufotes viridis. The sequence goes on along the minus strand of CM065592.1, from coordinate 244,348,529 downwards.
TGGCAGGAAAAGTCTAAGACATATTGGTACACCTTAGACTTTTTCCAGGGTGCTGGTGCCCACAGAGAGGGCTCTGAGTGCCGCATCTGGCGCCTGTGTCATTGGTTCGCCATCACTGCCCTATTGCATGTGGAGGTCCAAAGAAGACAGATGGTCACTGCATCTCGTCTAATGAAGTTGCATTGGCAGAAAAGGCTTTAATTTTCTCAATATTGGAATTGGGCATCCCCTGAGGTCGCCTTCTCCAATGAATCATTGGCGTGTCAGGTAAGAAAAATTGAGAAACACACTGCACCCATTGCTGAAAGAACACAATCTAGCCATGGCAACGTTATGGTCTGGGGAATGTTTTCATGGCCTTTTCTGGGCTCACTTATTCATGTGGAAGGTGTTCTCAACTTAATCCTTGCAGATGATGTACCCTTATATGCTGAATTGATTGTCTTCCCTGGGGTGGATGGGATCTTTCAGTAAGACAATGTGACATGTCACACAGCTAGAGATGTCCCAGACTTCCAAGTACTACACTAGCCTGCTAATTCCCCAGATTTGAACCCAGTTGGGCATCTGTGGGGCCACCTCGATTGTTGTTTTTACTCTATGTATTCTTTTCAATGCACTCTACAGCAGCTGTGGGATGCACTGCAGTCAGCATGGCCCTAGATACCTATGACAACTAAGCAGGATCTTACTGATTCATCCCCAGACAGTCTAGCTACTGTCCTGCTGCTAACGTTGGTTACTTTGGATATTAACTGGTGGTCATAATAATGTGACTCAACAATGAAGTTTTCAAACATGACGGAATAAAGGCCAAAGCAAGTTATATACTGACAGGTAATCACATCAGTTTCTCAGCCTATCTCTAATTGTATTAAGTACATTATACATAAAAGTCGATTTACACATACTGATAATCAGGCAGATTATCAGGAACAAAGCAGACATTCCCAATAATTGCCTGATCATCAGCAGAGATTAAAGCTTAATTTATATGCAGCAATTACGTTCACTGTGTGGGGACAAACGATCGATACAGTGAGCTACTATTATCTACAAGGAAACAGGGTTAGTTTTTTAATTGGTCAACAAGTATTGTGCTTTAAAATGCAGACTTTCACAACAGAAACAGTTTGTGAGATGGCCATGCCCATGTGGCAGATGTTAATTCACAAACATGGACACCAATCATGTGCACACTACATCACGGTATGGACCCGTTGACTACCATGAGTTTCCAGGTCCGTGCCTCCATACTGCAAAATATAGAACAAGTCCTATATTTCACCACATCTTGCAGATCGTGGACCCATTGATGTCAATGGGTCCACACCATGATGTAGAGTGCACATGGCTGGTGCCCGTGTTTTGCTGGTCCGCAGTTTGCTGTCTGCAACATGGACATGTCCAATTTGCAGCCGTGTCACCACATCCTTATATGAGAGAAAAATTCTTTAATGTCCACAGTATTTGCCCTGGATTAAAAACTGACTTTTTGCCTGTCAATCAACACATGACATTTATGAGTCTAGAATGTTAGCAATTGGATTATAATAGATAGCATATTTTAAAATAATGGTGGACATACACCTTCAATAGTTGTCACTTGTCAACCAAACACCCATTTGTTGGATAACTATTCCCTAACTCCCCAAGCTTCACCATATACATGAATGCTTGGTTCAGCAAACTGTGCACATGTTCTCAATGAGGAGAGGGGAATGAGGCCTGGATGCCTGGGGTTTGCTTGCTGATACCCCATGTTTCTAGTTCTATCAAGCATTGGCCATTTGTTTATAGGATTGCGGTTTATAAGTTGCTTTATATATTTTGTCCTAAGGAGCACTGCCCTAAAAATTCTAAGCTAGAAATTGTAATGAACTGGTTGGAAGATTTTATTTGGGTACAAATAAATTTGACCTGAACCAAAACTGTTCCAATTGGCATGAAAATTGGTTTCAGACTCTCAGTAAATAATGTAACAGTGACATATACAGTTATGAATAAGTTATGTTTTGTTGGGGCAAGCCTACCTATGTTTATACACAGACAGTAGTATGGGAAAAAGCAACATCTTGTTCTAGACAAGTGCTCCAAAAATGATGCCTTAACAGGGTTAGATGCCTGCTCGGGCTCATAAATACACAAGCTAGTACTAGAAGAAGCAATGTCCTGTTCTGGACCAGTAGTCCAAAAATGATGCCTTAAGAGGGGTAGATGCCTGCTCGTGTTTATATATACACAAGCTAGTACCATTAGAAGCAATGTCCTGTTCTGAACCAGCAGTCGAAAAATGATGCCTTAACAGGGGTAGATGCCTGCTCGTGTTTATACATACACAAGCTAGTACCAGAAGTAGCAATGTCCTGTTCTGAACTGGTAATCCAAAACTTATATGCCTTAATAGGGGCAGATGCCTGCCTGTGTTTATACACACATACTAGCATTGAAAAAAGCATTGGCTTAACAGTATGAAACCTGACAGATGAGGCAGGAGATATGCAGCTATGTAGGAGTAGTAGCAGTTACAGTAGGCAGTGCAGAAGCTGCAGGAGCAGCAGCTGTGGCAGCAGCAGTAGCAATATAGTATGGAACATGATGAACAGGTAGACATTGGCAATGGCATCATTGGGCTTGCAATAAATAACGACTGTCACAGTGGTATGTTATTTTATTGGTATCAGCTTGAGGTGTTTGAAAATCCTAAAAAATCCATGCCTGAAGCATTTTCACAAATGTAATGGACACCAAAAGTCCATGAGGAACAGTGAGTAAGATGTGGAAGCTGTTCTTCTTTCACTATATCTTGTGGCATACAACATGAGCATTTGATCTAATAAAAAGTTCAGGGTGATGCCACTGTTGTACCTACTCACAAATCTGGTGGCCGCTTCGAAGGCCTAAGTATGTGACACATGTCCCAGATGAGCTGCCATGCTTGAATTCAAAATAACACATGCTCCCTGATGTGGTGGTCTCATGCAAGATGTAAATATTGACCACTTTACACTGCTCGTACAGATGCTCTAACATATGCAAGGTGGAATTCTAACAATTTGGCACATTGCAGATTAAGTGGTGCAACGGCAGAGTGTACTATTATTGCAAGTCCAGGAGAGTCTTCTTAGCTACATAAGAATGGCTGAAATGAGCAGACACTCTCCTGAACATGCCCTGTATCTTCAGCAAGCCATGGTACTTTTTTAAAAAAGTTGTTGCACCACCAAATTTATCATATGCACCATGTAAGGAGCATGACTTTTATCACTCAAATGCAGTGCAGCTACTGCTTTCTGCTATTGTCATTGCCAACGTTGCCCAGTTATAATTGGAGACATCCAGCAAGAAATTTGCTGCTTTATGCACATTAGCAACTGATCTGCTGTGTGACTTGTCTCTCAGCGGCTCATCAGTTGTAAGACGTCATTACAACACTTCAGGCACCATATCATATATTAAACCACATTCATTATATGCTCCCTTATAATCCGTTTCATACATACCATGCACATATACACACATATACTACACATGTATACACATGTATACACATAACACTTCTCATTATCCAACACCCCCCTTTCCTATACTCCTCATTCGTCCACATGCACCATACACACTACCCACTACCCATATGCGCACTTACTGCAAACACCTGCTAATGTTGCTCTACATGTTTTCTTGCTCTTCATACATTACTAGATTTTGACCTATATAGGTCATTTGATTTTTTTTCACTCTTTCCATTTCCACCTCTTCTTCTCTTTTTTCACTGATGAGACTTGAAAAAAGGTCACTGTGACCCAAACGCTGTCATTCATCTGAGAAACAACATCTGAAATTATGATTTATTTTTATTGCTGAGACAATGGAAAATCATGTATAAATACTATCTGAAGAATTAAATAGATGAACTTTGAGAAAATTTGCGTGTGCACTGAATTTATCTGGTAACACTTCAGTTTGCACATATGAAACAAAGGAAGTCGAGTGGAAACAATGTTGTGCCCCATTTCTGTTGGGTACCGGAGGATGTCAATGCTCCTAATGTGGGAACCACACCAGCACAAACCTGGCCTTATTGTTCTGATACAGCGTTGCTGCTGCGATGCAACACATTGACCCATGAAAGAGAAGCACTATCCCTGGCCACTGTTCCACGTGTTCACGGTGTGCACCTTGCTGCACAGAGACAATTCATAGGAGTGGCCCCAGGGCCGGACTGGGGATAAAAACCAGCCCTGGAAAAAGTTGCATACCAGCCCCACAGCACTGCGTCAGTATTTACTTGTTTATAAAACTCATGTATTTTAAAACATGTGTGTAAACATGAATATGAACTTTGCCCCACAATAAAACCCCCATTGTTCATATTATCACAGTAGACCAACTTTTCCCAACCAGGATGCCTCCAGCTGTTACAAAATTACAACTCTCAGCATGGCATGCTGAGAGATGTAGTTTTGCAACAGCTGGAGGTATCCTGGTAGGGAAACACTACAGTAGAGTGCGGATGACGCACTGTTATGGGGGATCTGTGGATGACACTGTTATGGAGGGGATCTGTGGATGACACTGTTATGGGGGATCTGTGGATGACACTGTTATGGGGGATCTGTGGATGACACTGTTATGGGGGATCTGTGGATGACACTGTTATGGGGGATCTGTGGATGATACTGTTATGGGGGATCTGTGGAGAACACACTGTTATGGGGGATCTGTGGATGACACTGTTATGGGGGATCTGTTGAGAACACACTGTTATTGGTAATCTGTGGATGATGCTGTTATGGAGATCTGTGGATGACGCTGTTATGGAGATCTGTGGAGGACACTGTTATGGGGGATCTGTGGATGACGCACTGTTATGGAGATCTGTGGAGGACACACTGTTATTGGGGGATCTGTGGATGACACACTGTTGTGGGGGATCTGTGGATGACCCACTGTTATGGATATCTGTGGAGGACACACTGTTATTGGGGGATCTGTGGTTGACACACTGTTATGGGGGATCTGTGGATGATGCACTGTTATGGGGGATCTGTGGATGATGCACTGTTATGGGGGATCTGTGGATGACACACTGTTATGGGGGATCTGTGGATGACGCACTGTTATGGGGGATCTGTGGATGACGCACTGTTATGGGGGATTTGTGGATGACGGACTGTTATGGGGGATCTGTGGATGACACACTGTTATGGGGGATCTGTGGATGACACTGTTATGGGGGATCTGTCGAGAACACACTGTTATTGGTAATCTGTGGATGATGCTGTTATGGAGATCTGTGGAGGACACACTGTTATTGGTGATCTGTGGATGACGCTGTTATGGAGATCTGTGGAGGACACACTGTTATGGGGGATCTGTGGATGACACTGTTATGGGGATCTGTGGAGGACACTGTTATGGAGATCTGTGGAGGACACTGTTATGGAGATCTGTGGAGGACACATTGTTATGGGGGATCTGTGGATGACGCACTGTTATGGAGATCTGAGGAGGACACACTGTTATTGGGGGATCTGTGGATGACGCACTGTTATGGGGGATCTGTGGATGACACACTGTTATGGGGGATCCGTGGATGTCACACTGTTATGGGGGTACTTTCACACCTGCGGCATGGCTATCCGGCCTATCTGGGCTGTTCACCCGCCAGGTCCGCAAGTACCCGTGCACTGCCGTGCTGTCGCTCTGTCCCCACATGACTATAATAGGGGCAGGGGATGGAGCTATGGCGCAGCACGGCAGAGATCATTGGACTAAAGAGTCGGACATGCAGTACTTTTTAGTCCTCCAATCTCTGCCATGCACTGCCGTGCTGCGCCATAGCTCCCTCCCCTGCCCCTATTATAGTCAATGGGGACAGAGCGGCAGCACGGCGGTGCACGGGTACTTGTGGCATGGTGGACCCAGCGGGTGAACAGCCCGGATAGGCCGGATAGCCATGCCGCAGATGTGGAAGTACCCCTATAACAGTGTGTCATCCACAGATCCCCTATAACAGTGTCTTCGTCCTCCACCGATCTCCATAACAGCACATCATCCACAGATGAATCCCCCCATAACAGTGTGTCATTTGCACATGTATGCAGGAGCAGCAGGAGGCTGCCTTATGCTGTGAGGCACTCAGGCAGGATGAAATCCTCAAGGCAGCCAGCCACAGTCACTTACTTGTTTAATTGAATTGGTGCAGATAAATAATTCTTCAGTTCAGGCCAGGGCTGGAGCAGGGGCCAGCCCAGTGTAGCACAGGGACAGGGCCAGGGGGCCACCACACACCTCACACCAGGCAGCAGGGCACTGCAGCGCGCGGGCACATCATCCCCTGCCTCATCACACAGCCCTTGTCCTGACCTCTCTGTGCTTCCGCGGCCGCCGAGTCCGCCGGGTCCGACTCACTGCTGGGACTCCGCCCCCCCTCCCTAGCGCCTGCAGCCACAGTGACTGAGTTAGCCACAACAAACACCAGCTAAAGTGGGTATCACTGCGCGGCTGTAAGTAGAGCGGCCGCCGCCCGCCAGTACTAGGGGGGGGGGTTGGTGGTTGAGCAGAGCGCTGCCGCACACTGTACACACACACTGCAGCGAGTGCGAGATAGACAGGAGACAGAGACAGCCCCCTCCTCCGGCCGTGCGGCAGTCAGGGGTACCGGCCTACCGGGAATTTCCCCGGTATCCCGGTAGGCCAGTCCGGCCCTGAGTGGCCCACATTCACCATTATGTGAGAGTACCATGCATGTCTTTTTTTTAAATAATAGAAGACAAGACAATTTTCAGCAATTTTTTGGGCAAGAAGACACTTTATAGCAAATTTCTAGAAGACAATTCTTCATTTTTTTAGGGGGGAAAATAGTCGCAATTAGAAAAGTCCAATATAGTATGTGAGGTAAAGGGGTTTTGCCACCATTAAATGTTAGTTTAACATTATTTTCTACAGCAAAATTGCTCCAGTTGTGAGATATTTTCTTTATTTAATTTTGATAGCACCGCTTGGTGTTTATTCTGTATATGTCCACTTACTGAGGTAGTCGCACATACTCAGTTTCATTTTTCAATTTCCCCCAGCCATACCTATAGTAGAAGCAATGACAGTTACAGGGAAAACACTATAGCAGAAATGACACTTCCCCAGAGCTGCAGCCTGAAGAAGATCTAGCTGTAATGCAGGGCACCAACAAACAGACCAGTGAAGTTCAAATCAAAGGTGTTTATTCACAAAAACGAACCAAAAGTCCAGGTAACTTGCTGGAGCAAAATAACAGGTACACAAAATATAATCTACTTTGCACTTGCGGCCAGGTGCTACTCCCTTTGCTGGTCGGCGAAGCGCATAAGAAGCACGTACATGCGACTGCGTATCACCTTATGAACCTGCTTTCGAATGTACACGTGGACGCACACCAGGCTCTGCGGGAGTATGCGAGCACGTCGACATGGACACCGGAATGGAATCCGCAATAGGCACCGGAGACAAGCTCGGCTGAGGCATAGTGCCACTAGCCCGACCTAGCTGTCCCTGAAACCCATGTAGTCTTCCCTATGCAGCCGCACATGCAAACGCATTCCCGCGTTGGTTCGCAAAGGAGTCGGAGCTGGTGTATCAGTGGAGACTAGTGATGTCACGAACATAAAATTTTCAGTTCGCGAACAGCGAATGCGAACTTCCGCAAATGTTCGCGAACAGGCGAACCGGGCGAACCGCCATAGACTTCAATAGACAGGCGAATTTTAAAAACCAAAGGGACTCTTTCTGGCCACAATAGTGATGGAAAAGTTGTTTCAAGGGGACTAACACCTGGACTGTGGCATGCCGGAGGGGGATCCATGGCAAAACTCCCATGGAAAATTACGTAGTGGACGCAGAGTCGGGTTTTAATTCATAAAGGGCATAAATCACGTAACATTCCTAAATTGTTTGGAATAACATGCTTTAAAACATCCAGTGTGTGTATACGATCAGGTATGATGTTGTATCGATCAGGTAGTGTAAGGGTTACGCCCGCTTCACAGACATTGACATACCAAACTCCTATTTTAATGCACCGCAAACAGTCCATTTGCACAACCGCAAACTCCCCATTTGCACAAGGTTGGATATCAAGCTAGCCACGTTCCGGTGATGTCATTGAAGGTTTCTTCCTCCACCCAGCCACGTACAACACCAAGGGTCCCCGAAAGGTGAATTGAATTGATTTTTCGAACGGGGAGATGGTTAAATAAACGCTGGCTCCCTTCCCTTTGTTTTAATCCACGGTCACTGCTTCTGCGCCGTGCAATTTACTCTCACACCCGATATGAGTGGTATTTTCTGTAGTACTATTCTCATCAGTTTAATCCCTCTAACGTCCCCAATCTGGGGGCCATTTATTGAATAGATTTTTCGAACGGGGAGATGGTTAAATAAACGCTGGCTCCCTCCCCTTTGTTTTAATCCACGGTCACTGCTTCTGCGCCGTGCAATTTACTCTCACACCCGATATGAGTGGTATTTTCTGTAGTACTATTCTCATCAGTTTAATCCCTCTAACGTCCTCAATCTGGGGGCCATTTATTGAATAGATTTTTCAAACGGGGAGATGGTTAAAAAAACGCTGGCTCCCTCCACTGTGTTTTTATCCACGGTGACTGCGTCTGCGCCGCGCAATTTACTGTCACACCCGATATGAGTGGTATTTTCTGTAGTACTATTCTCATCAGTTTAATCCCTCTAACATCCCCAATCTGGGGGCCATTTATTGAATAGATTTTTCGAACGGGGAGATGGTTAAAAAAACGCTGGCTCCCTCCCCTGTGTTTTTATCCACGGTGACTGCGTCTGCGCCGCGCAATTTACTGTCACACCCGATATGAGTGGTATTTTCTTTAGTACTATTCTCATCAGTTTAATCCCTCTAACGTCCCCAATCTGGGGGCTATTTATTGACTAGATTTTTCAAACGGGGAGATGGTTAAAAAAACGCTGGCTCCCTCCACTCTGTTTTAATCCACGGTGACTGCGTCTGCGCTGTGCAATTTACTGTCACACCCGATATGAGTGGTATTTTCTGTAGTACTATTCTTATCAGTTTAATCCCTGTTACATCCCATATCAGGGATTGCCTTTTGTGAAAAAAAATTTAGGCCTGGTACCTTCGACTGCCTTCACAATGACAGACCAAACTCTCATACACCAAACTGAATTGATTTCAGGAACCGGGAGATGGAAAAAGCAGCTTGGTTGGTCCTCATACTCCCAAATTGGGGCACTGCGCGTGCACAGAGCAATGTGCTGTGACACCCTATATGAGTGGTGTCTTAACTAGTACTATACCTATCAGCGGCGGGCGAGTGCATGGTAACTTGAGAGCAGGTGACCAAAGCTGAGCTGGAGGAGGATGGTGCGTCAAGGTTCTTAGTGGAAGCTGTTGAAGATTGGGTGTCCTGTCTAAGCCAGTCAACTACGTCCTCAGAATTTTTCGGGTTCAGGGTACATGGCCTCTGAACACTAGGCATTATTCCAGGGACAGTGGAAATCACAGCACCACGACCACGACGGCCCCTGCGGGGTGGCCTGCCTCTGCCTGTCATTTTTTTTCGATAAGTGGTACTGTGCCACCCGGTATCAGTGGTGGCCACTGGCAGTGGGCACACTACAGTCTGTGGAAGTGGGCCTGACACACACTGGCAGCAGGCAAGCAACTGAAATTAGACTAATGTGTAAAAATGAAATGCCTTATTTATCGGCAAGCTACTGTGCCACCCGGTATCAGTGGTTGGCACTGGCAGTGGGCACACTACAGTCTGTGGAAGTGGGCCTGACACACACTGGCAGCAGGCAAGCAACTGAAATTAGACTAATGTGTAAAAATGAAATGCCTTATTTATCGTCAAGCTACTGTGCCACCCGGTATCTGTGGTTGGCACTGGCAGTGGGCACACTACAGTCAGTGGAAGTGGGCCTGACACACACTGGCAGCAGGCAAGCAACTGAAATTAGACTAATGTGTAAAAATGAAATGCCTTTTTTTATGCAAAGTCCTGTGCCAGCCGGTATTAGTGGTGGGCACTGGCAGTGGGCACACTACAGTCACTGGAAGTCAGCCTGACACACACTGGCAGGCAACTAACCTTAGATTAAAGTGTAAAAATTAAATGCCTTTTTTGATGCAAAGTCCTGTGCTACACGGGATGACAGGGGTGGGCACTGGCAGTGGGCACACTACAGTCAGTGGAAGTCGGCCTGACACACACTAGCAGCAGGCAAGCAGCTGAAATTACACTAAAGTGTAAAAATTAAATGCCTTTTTTATGCAAAGTCCTGTGCCAGCTGGTATGAGTGGTGGAGCACTGGCAGTGGGCACACTACAGTCACTGGAAGTCAGCCTGACACACACTGGCAGGCAACTAAACTTAGATTAAAGTGTAAAAATGAAATGCCTTTTTTTGATGCAAAGTCCTGTGCCACATGGGATGACAGGGGTGGGCACTGGCAGTGGGCACACTACAGTCAGTGGAAGTCGGCCTGACACACACTAGCAGCAGGCAAGCAGCTGAAATTACACTAAAGTGTAAAAATTAAATGCCTTTTTTGATGCAAAGTCCTGTGCCACATGGGATGACAGGGGTGGGCACTGGCAGTGGGCACACTACAGTCAGTGGAAGTCGGCCTGACACACACTAGCAGCAGGCAAGCAGCTGAAATTACACTAAAGTGTAAAAATTAAATGCCTTTTTTTATGCAAAGTCCTGTGCCAACTGGTATGAGTGGTGGGCACTGGTAGTGGGCACACTACAGTCACTGGAAGTCAGCCTGACACACACTGGCAGGCAACTAAACTTAGATTAAAGTGTAAAAATGTAATGCCTTTTTTTGATGCAAAGTCCTGTGCCACATGGGATGACAGGGGTGGGCACTGGCAGTGGGCACACTACAGTCAGTGGAAGTCGGCCTGACACACACTAGCAGCAGGCAAGCAGCTGAAATTACACTAAAGTGTAAAAATTAAATGCCTTTTTTGATGCAAAGTCCTGTGCCACACGGGATGACAGGGGTGGGCACTGGCAGTGGGCACACTACAGTCAGTGGAAGTCAGCCTGACACACACTGGTAGGCAACTAACCTTAGATTAAAGTGTAAAAATGAAATGCCTTTTTTTGATGCAAAGTCCTGTGCCACATGGGATGACAGGGGTGGGCACTGGCAGTGGGCACACACTACAGTCTGTGGGCTTGCAGCTCCTCACACACAGGCAGGCCATGCAATTGCAATATGCATATAAAGGAAAAAAAAAGCTGACTAATGTTGCAGCCCTAAAAAGTGCTTTTTGGGATGCTGTCAGGACGCTGTCCTTACAGCAGAGATCAGATGAGTCTTTCAGGACTGGAGTGGACACTGAATACACTAGCCTAGCTATCGATTTCCCTATTAAATCAGCAGCAACTACACTATCCCTCCTCTCACTAAGACTGCAAATTCCAAATGAATCTAAAATGGATGCTGTTCAGGAGATGGGAGGGTCTGGGAGGGAGGGTATGCTGCTTATTGGCTGGAATGTGTCTGCTGACTGTGAGGTACATGGTCAAAGTTTGCTCAATGATGATGTATAGGGGGCGGACCGAACATCGCATATGTTCGCCCGCTGAGGCGAACGCGAACAAGCTATGTTGGCCGGGAACTGTTCGCCGGCGAATAGTTCGGGCCATCTCTAGTGGAGACACGCGTAACCTGTCCCGCAGCTCCACGAGGACCCTTTTTGGTCACACCGGAGTGCGAGACAGGTGAGGATCTTACACTAGCAAAGCAATTGGATCAATAAATGAGGGTCAGATGGATCCATGAGAGATAGTGTGCTGGTTATGACTTTATTAGAGATTGTTATGTACTATATTATGGCTGATTTTCATGAACCTTTTGATTTGTTTAGAAGAGTCCAATACATGTATTTTAAGTCAGGCACACATTTCTGATAATTAGATTTTTGGAAGAAAATTTTCATTAATGTTTTTTGGAAAAAAAATATGTAATTGGACGGAGTCCAATACAATGTACTTTAGGGGTCAGGTTGATAACTCTGATAAACTGTTTTTTTTGGAAGTCAGTTTTCATTCATTCTTTTGGAAAAAATGCAGTTGGACAGATTAATAACGATTGGCACCGTGAACAAAAAAAATACCACATGGTAGATAACCTACACAGAGCTCCCACCAGCAATGATCACACCATGTCTGCCACCACTCTTACCACCCAAGGTTACCCTATGTTTAACACAGCTTTTGAGACTGCAGAAATAGAGTTCACTACTATGATATATGGCAACTGTGATAACTTCTATGACCATTGATGTTGAGACACTAAATCACGCTTATTTTTACACCTATTAGCTGTAGAAATTTTGAAACAGTTTTTTGGAACAAAATGTCTTCCGCAGTGCAATCCAGTCTTTTTATTAATAGCTCAAGCCCCGGCTGTAACAGACAAGTAGTGTTGAGCGAACAGTTCGAGCATAGTTCGGGTTCGTACCGAATTTTGGGGTGTTCGGGACACAGACCCGAACCCGAACATTTTCAAAAAAGTTCGGGTTCGGATTCGTTGTTCTGCGATTTCTTCCCGCTTTCTGAAGGGCTGCACAGCAGCCAATCAGCTGGTGTTTTACTTCTTGCCCTAAGAGCCCATCACAGCCATGCCTACTAATGGCATGGCTGTGATTGGCCAAGTGCAGCATGTGACCCAGCCTCTATTTAAGCTGGAGTCACGTAGCGCCGCACGTCACACTGCTCTGATTAGTGTAGGGAGAGGACGCAGCTGCTGTGAGGGCGAGATTAGGCAGGGAAAAGTCTGCAAAAGCACCTAATGAAGTGATCGAACTTCTGCTAGTTACTTGCTCACTGGTTTTTAGGCTGCACAGAGCATTTTTCTGTCACTTATTTTCTGGGGTGATCGGCGGCAATTTTGTGACTTGTGGTGCACCAGAACAAGTCCATCAATCCATCAATACTAGTTTTTTTTTTGCTATATCCTACATCAGGGGCTTGGCTGTGCTAATTGTCACCCCTAGAAACTCAGGATAGCAATTTCTATATTTTATTAAGGAGTTAAATACAATTGCCAAAATACCAATCCCCAAAATCTGGTGTTCCAGCTTTGGCTAGCCAAGTATAATACTGTCTACTGTGTGGCAAAGGATAGATTATTTTCTGTGGTGAAATTCAATTGTCAAAATAGCAATCCCCTAAATCTGGTGTCCCAGCACTGGCTAGCAAACTATAATAGTGTCAGCCAAAACATATATTTTGGTCTGTGGTGAAATTCAATTGCCAAAATAGCAATACCATAAATCAGTGGTTTCAGCTGTGGCTGGACAAGTTTCATAGTGTCCTGCAAAGGATATATATTTTGTTCTGGGGTGAAATTCAATTGCCAAAATAGCAATACCATAAATCAGTGGTTTCAGCTGTGGCTGGCCAAGTCTCATAGTGTCCTGCAAATCATATATTTTGTTCTGGGGTGAAATTCAATTGCCAAAATAGCAATACCCTGAATCCTGGTGTTCCAGCTGTTGCAGGCATAGTTTAAATCTGTCCGTAACAGGGTATATTTTGTTCTGGGGTGAAATTCAATTGCCAAAATAGCAATACCATAAATTAGTGGTTTCAGCTCTGGCTGGCAAACTATAATAGTGTCCGCCAAAACATATATTTTGTTCTGGGGTGAAATTCAACTGCCAAAATAGCAATCCTCTAAATCTGGTGTCCCATCACTGGCTGGCAAACTATAATAGTGTCCGCCAAAACATAAATTTCGTTCTGGGGTGAAATTCAATTGCCAAAATATCAATACCATAAATCAGTGGTTTCAGCTGTGGCTGGCCAAGTTTCATAGTGTCCTGCAAAGGATATATTTTGTTCTGGGGTGAAATTAAATTGCCAAAATAGCAATACCATAAATCTGTGGTTTCAGCTCTGGCTGGCAAACTATAATAGTGTCCGCCAAAACATAAATTTCGTTCTGGGGTGAAATTCAATTGCCAAAATATCAATACCATAAATCAGTGGTTTCAGCTGTGGCTGGCCAAGTTTCATAGTGTCCTGCAAAGGATATATTTTGTTCTGGGGTGAAATTCAATTGCCGAAATAGCAATACCATAAATCAGTGGTTTCAGCTCTGGCTGGCAAACTATAATAGTGTCCGCCAAAACATATATTTTGTTCTGGTGTGAAATTCAATTGCCAAAATAGCAATAACCTGAATCCTGGTGTTCCAGCTGTTGCAGGCCTATTTTAAATCTGTCCGTAACAGGGTATATTTCGTTCTGGGGTGAAATTCAATTGCCAAAATAGCAATACCATAAATCAGTGGTTTCAGCTGTGGCTGGCAAACTATAATAGTGTCCGCCAAAACATATATTTTGTTCTGGGGTGAAATTCAACTGCCAAAATAGCAAACCCCTAAATCTGGTGTCCCAGCACTGGCTGGCAAACTATAATAGTGTCCGCAAAAACATATATTTTGTTCTGGGGTGAAATTCAATTGCCCAAAATGGCAATACCATAAACCTGTGGTTTCAGCTGTGGCTGGCCCAGTTTCATAGTGTCCTGCAAAGGATATATTTTGTTCTGGGGTTAAATTCAATTGCCAAAATAGCAATACCATAAATCAGTGGTTTCAGCTGTGGCTGGCCAAGTTTCATAGTGTCCTGCAAAGGATATATTTTGTTCTGGGGTTAAATTCAATTGCCAAAATAGCAATACCATAAATCAGTGGTTTCAGCTCTGGCTGGCAAACTATAATAGTGTCCGCCAAAACATATATTTTGTTCTGGTGTGAAATTCAATTGCCAAAATAGCAATACCATAAATCAGTGGTTTTAGCTGTGGCTGGCCAAGTTTCATAGTGTCCTGCAAAGGATAAATTTTGTTCTGGGGTGAAATTCAATTGCCGAAATAGCAATACTATAAATCAGTGGTTTCAGCTCTGGCTGGCAAACTATAATAGTGTCCGCCAAAACATATATTTTGTTCTGGGGTGAAATTCAATTGCCAAAATAGCAATACCATAAATCAGTGGTTTCAGCTGTGGCTGGCCAAGTTTCATAGTGTCCTGCAAATCATATATTTTGTTCTGGGGTGAAATTCAATTGCCAAAATAGCAATACCCTGAATCTGAGTGTTCCAGCTGTTGCAGGCCTAGTTTAAATCTGTCCGTAACAGGGTATATTTTGTTCTGGGGTGAAATTCAATTGCCAAAATAGCAATCCCTAAATTAGTGGTTTCAGCTGTGGTTGGCAAACTATAATAGTGTCCGCCAAAACATATATTTTGTTCTGGGGTGAAATTAAATTGCCAAAATAGCAATACCATAAATCAGTGGTTTCAGCTGTGGCTGGCCAAGTTTCATAGTGTCCTGCAAAGGATATATTTTGTTCTGGGGTGAAATTCAATTGCTGAAATAGCAATACCATAAATCAGTGGTTTCAGCTCTGGCTGGCAAACTATAATAGTGTCCGCCAAAACATATATTTTGTTCTGGGGTGAAATTCAACTGCCAAAATAGCAAACCCCTAAATCTGGTGTCCCAGCACTGGCTGGCAAACTATAATAGTGTCCGCAAAACATATATTTTGTTCTGGGGTGAAATTCAATTGCCAAAATAGCAATACCATAAATCTGTGGTTTCAGCTGTGGCTGGCCCAGTTTCATAGTGTCCTGCAAAGGATATATTTTGTTCTGGGGTTAAATTCAATTGCCAAAATAGCAATACCATAAATCAGTGGTTTCAGCTGTGGCTGGCCAAGTTTCATAGTGTCCTGCAAAGGATATATTTTGTTCTGGGGTTAAATTCAATTGCCAAAATAGCAATACCATAAATCAGTGGTTTCAGCTCTGGCTGGCAAACTATAATAGTGTCCGCCAAAACATATATTTTGTTCTGGTGTGAAATTCAATTGCCAAAATAGCAATACCATAAATCAGTGGTTTCAGCTGTGGCTGGCCAAGTTTCATAGTGTCCTGCAAATCATATATTTTGTTCTGGGGTGAAATTCAATTGCCAAAATAGCAATACCCTGAATCTGGTGTTCCAGCTGTTGCAGGCCTAGTTTAAATCTGTCCGTAACAGGGTATATTTTGTTCTGGGGTGAAATTCAATTGCCAAAATAGCAATCCCCTAAATTAGTGGTTTCAGCTGTGGTTGGCAAACTATAATAGTGTCCGCCAAAACATATATTTTGTTCTGGTGTGAAATTCAATTGCCAAAATAGCAATACCATAAATCAGTGGTTTCAGCTGTGGCTGGCCAAGTTTCATAGTGTCCTGCAAAGGATATATTTTGTTCTGGGGTGAAATTCAATTGCCGAAATAGCAATACCATAAATCAGTGGTTTCAGCTCTGGCTGGCAAACTATAATAGTGTCCGCCAAAACATATATTTTGTTCTGGGGTGAAATTCAACTGCCAAAATAGCAAACCCCTAAATCTGGTGTCCCAGCACTGGCTGGCAAACTATAATAGTGTCCGCAAAAACATATATTTTGTTCTGGGGTGAAATTCAATTGCCAAAATAGCAATACCATAAATCTGTGGTTTCAGCTGTGGCTGACCCAGTTTCATAGTGTCCTGCAAAGGATATATTTTGTTCTGGGGTTAAATTCAATTGCCAAAATAGCAATACCATAAATCAGTGGTTTCAGCTGTGGCTGGCCAAGTTTCATAGTGTCCTGCAAAGGATATATTTTGTTCTGGGGTTAAATTCAATTGCCAAAATAGCAATACCATAAATCAGTGGTTTCAGCTCTGGCTGGCAAACTATAATAGTGTCCGCCAAAACATATATTTTGTTCTGGTGTGAAATTCAATTGCCAAAATAGCAATACCATAAATCAGTGGTTTTAGCTGTGGCTGGCCAAGTTTCATAGTGTCCTGCAAAGGATAAATTTTGTTCTGGGGTGAAATTCAATTGCCGAAATAGCAATACTATAAATCAGTGGTTTCAGCTCTGGCTGGCAAACTATAATAGTGTCCGCCAAAACATATATTTTGTTCTGGGGTGAAATTCAATTGCCAAAATAGCAATACCATAAATCAGTGGTTTCAGCTGTGGCTGGCCAAGTTTCATAGTGTCCTGCAAATCATATATTTTGTTCTGGGGTGAAATTCAATTGCCAAAATAGCAATACCCTGAATCTGGTGTTCCAGCTGTTGCAGGCCTAGTTTAAATCTGTCCGTAACAGGGTATATTTTGTTCTGGGGTGAAATTCAATTGCCAAAATAGCAATCCCCTAAATTAGTGGTTTCAGCTGTGGCAGGCAAAACATATATTTTGTTCTGGGGAGAAATTCAACTGCCAAAATAGCAATCCCCTAAATCTGTTGTCCCAGCACTGGCTGGCAAACTATAATAGTGTCCGCCAAAACATATATTTTGTTCTGGGGTGAAATTCAATTGCCATAATAGCAATACCATAAATAAGTGGTTTCAGCTGTCGCTGGCCAAGTTTCATAGTGTCCTGCAAAGGATATATTTTGTTCTGGGGTGAAATTCAATTGCCAAAATAGCAATACCATAAATCAGTGGTTTCAGCTGTGGCTGGCAAACTTTAATATTGTCCGCAAAAACATATATTTTGTTCTGGGGTGAAATTCAATTGCCAAAATAGCAATACCATAAATCAGTGGTTTCAGCTGTGGCTGGCCAAGTTTCATAGTTTCCTGCAAATTATATATTTTGTTCTGGGGTGAAATTCAATTGCCAAAATAGCAATACTCTGAATCTGGTGTTCCAGCTGTTGCAGGCCTAGTTTAAATCTGTCCATAAAAGGATACCTTTCATCCAGGGCCTAAATACTAGCCCTATAAGAGATATTCCCCTAAATCAGTGGTTACTGCTGTGCCTGGATTAGTGTAATACGCTGCATCAATAAATAGGCAGATAGTGTTAGGTGCCTGTAAAAAAAAAAGGCCTGAATTTGAAATCAATACATTGTGCCAAATATTTTTTTTCTTATTGTGGTGCTTGGTGAACAGTAACAATGAGGAAAACATATAGTAAGGGATGCGGACGCGGTCGTGGTGGTGTTAGTGTACCCTCTTGTGCTGGGAGAGGACGTGGCCATTCTGCCACAGCCACACGTCCTAGTGAACCAACTACCTCAAGTTCCAGTACCCGCCAGAATTTACAGCGATATTTGGTGGGGCCCAATGCCGTTCTAAGGATGGTAAGGCCTGAGCAGGTACAGGCGCTAGTCAATTGGGTGGCCTACAGTGGATCCAGCACATTCACAACATTATCTCCCACCCAGTCTTCTGCAGAAAGCGCACAGGTGGCGCCTGAAAACCCAGCCCATCAGTCTGTCACATCACCCCCATGCATATCAGGGAAACTGTCTGAGCCTCAAGTTATGCAGCAGTCTCTTATGCTGTTTGAAGACTCTGCTGACAGGGTTTGCCAAGGGAATCCACCTAGCCCTTCCCCAGTGGTGGAAGACATAGAATGCACTGATGCACAACCACTGATGTTTCCTGGTGATGTGGACATGGGAATACCATCTCATCGCAGTCCGCACATCTCTGATGATGACGAAACACAAGTGCCAACTGCTGCGTCTTTCTGCAGTGTGCAGACCGAACAGGAGGTGAGGGAGGAAGACTGTGTGGAAGACGATGCAGGGGACGATGAGGTCCTAGACCCCACATAGAATGAAGGTCGTGCCACTGACTTTCATAGTTAGGAGGAAGAAGCAGTGGTGAGACCGAGCCAACAGCGTAGCAAAAGAGGGAACAGGGGGTAAAACCAGAACAGCCGCCTCCAAGAGAGTTCGCCTGCTACTGGCCACCGCCACCAGGGACCGAGCACCCCAAAGGCAGCTTCAAGGAGTTCCCTGGCATGGCACTTCTTTAAACAATGTGCTGACGACAAGACCCGAGTGGTTTGCACGCTGTGCCATCAGAGCCTGAAGCGAGGCATTAACGTTCTGAACCTTAGCACAACCTGCATGACCAGGCATCTACATGCAAAGCATGAACTGCAGTGGAGTAAACACCTTAAAAGCAAGGAACTCACTCTGGCTCCCCCTGCTCCCTCTTCTGCTGCTGCCTCGGCCTCTTCCTCCGCCTCGGGAGGAATGTTGGCACCTGCCACCCACCAAACAGAGGATGCGCCACGACACCACCACTTGCGTCACCAAGCATCTCCACCATGTCACACGGCAGCGTTCATCTCTCCATCTCACAAACCTTGGAGAGAAAGCGTAAATTCCCACCTAGCCACCCTCAAGCATGGGCCTAAATGGCAGCATTTCTAAACTACTGGCCTTTGAAATGCTGTCATTCTGGCTGGTGAACACAGACAGCTTCAAACAGCTGATGTCCATGGCTGTCCCAAAGTATGTTCTTCCCAGCCGCCACTACTTCTCCAAGACAGCCGTGCCTTCCCTGCACAACCAAGTATCCGATAAAATCAAGTATGCACTGTGCAACGCCATCTGTGGCACGGTCCACCTAACCACAGATACGTGGACCAGTAAGCACGGCCAGGGACGCTATATCTCCCTAACTGCACACTGGGTAAATGTAGTGGCGGCTGGGCCCCAGGCGGAGAGTTCCTTGAAGCACGTCCTTCCGCCGCCAAGGATCGCAGGGCATCATTCTTTGCCTCCTGTAGCCTCCTCCTCCTACTCGGCTTCCTCCTCCTCTGCTTCCACCAGCTCATCCAGTCAGCCACACACCTTTACCACCAACTTCAGCACAGCCCGGGGTAAACGTCAGCAGGCCATTCTGAAACTCTTATGTTTGGGGGACAGGCCGCACACCGTGCAGGAGTTGTGGCTGGGTATTGAACAACAGACCGACGAGTGGTTTCTGCCGGTGGGCCTCAAGCCCGGCCTGGTGGTGTGCGATAATGGGCGAAATCTCGTCGCAGCTCTGGGACTAGCCGGTTTGACGCACATCCCTTGCCTGGCGCATGTGCTGAATTTGGTGGTGCAGAAGTTCATTTACACCTACCCCGACATGTCAGAGCTGCTGCATAAAGTGCGGGCTGTCTGTGCGCGCTTCCGGCGTTCACATCCTGCCGCTGCTCACCTTTCTGCGCTACAGCGGAACTTCGGCCTTCCCGCTCACCTCCTCATATGCGAAGTGCTCACCAGGTGGAACTCCACCTTGCACATGCTGGAGAGACTGTGCGAGCAGCAGCAGGCCATAGTGGAGTTTCAGCTGCAGCACGCACGCGTCAGTCGCACTGTGGAACAGCACCACTTCACCACCAATGATTGAGCCTCCATGCGAGACCTGTGTGCCCTGTTGCGCTGTTTCGAGTACTCCACCAACATGATGCGTGCCTGGGGGGATACGGAGGACGATGACGATACGCCTCCCACAGAGAACAGCTTGTCCTTACCTCTGGGGAGCCTGGCACACATGAGCGACTACATGCTGCAGTGCCTGCGCAACGACAGCAGAGTTGCCCACATTCTAACGTGTGCGGACTACTGGGTTGCCACCCTTCTGGATCCCCGGTACAAAGACAATGTGCCCACCTTACTTCCTGCACTGGAGCATGAAAGGAAGATGCGCGAGTACAAGCGCACGCTGGTACACGTGCTCCTGAGAGCATTCCCAAATGTCACAGGGGAACAGGTGGAAGCCCAAGGCGAAGGCAGAGGAGGAGCAAGAAGTCGCAAATGCAGCAGTGTCACGGCCAGCTCCTCTGAGGGCAGGGTTAGCATGGCAGAAATGTGGAAAAGTTTTGTCTCCAAGCCACAGCTAACTGCACCACCACCTGATACGGAACGTGTTAGCAGGAGGCAACATTTCACTAACATGGTTGAACAGTACGCCTGCACACCCCTCCATGTACTGACTGATGGTTCGGCCCCATTCAACTTCTGGGTCTCCAAATTGTCCACATGGAGGTGCTGGCCTGCCCAGCGGCCAGCGTTTTGTCTATACGTGTATTCAGCACGGCAGTGGGCTTCATTACTGACAAACGCAGCCGCCTGTCCACAGCCAACGTGGACAAGCTGACGTTCATAAAAATGAACCAGGCATGGATTCCACAGGATCTGTGCCTCCCTTGTGCAGAATAGACATTTATAACTGCCTCCCCCTCAACCATGTATTCTTGTACTCCGGGGCACTTCTTTATTGAATCCTCATTTTTTTAACTTTACCATGATCTTGCGGTGCAACCCAAAGTTGATTGAACCTCTCCTCTGTCTGGGTGCTGGGCCGAAATAACTGAAAGTGGCCTTCTCCAGTGGTGGGTGATATGACGCATGATTCCTTGCTGTTTGACCTGTCTCCTCGGTCTGGGTGCTGGGCCGAAATAACTGAGTGGCCTTCTCCAGTGGTGGGTGATATGACGGATAGCAGCAGTAAATATATCTTGATGAAATTCTGCAATAAAGCCATTATTTCACTGACATCAGAAGGTTAAATGGATTAGCAGAAGAAACCTTAAACACAAGTGGTAAATGCATTCATTCGTCCTTGATAGAACAAGCAGAATATAGATGTTCAGTGTAAAGCATTAAGTTGTTATCTTCATTCTGTGATTAACACCTCATATGTCAAATATGCAATGTTAACGTTCATTCAAGGTGAGTTTGTTCCCTTTCCTCATGTTTTGCTGGTTAAGTTCTAAATTTGAATAGGAACGATAACTACATGTTGTAGATAGTGTGAGGTGTTAAAGGGCTACTAAACCCAGTATACAAGCAAAGAAAAAAGAACAACCAACAAAACATAACATAATTTTCTTTATGTCTCTTGTTTCATCAGATATCACTATTGCAGACCATTAATAATACAATAGAAATGCAGTTTATTGTTCTCTAGAACTGCCACCACATCTTCTCACCCCTCCCTCTTTCCCTCTGATGCTAGTGCACATGAGTCAGGAAATTTAGGAGAAGAGATTTGGGTTTAGGCTACAGAATGAGCATAGCCATTTTGTTGGAAGGCATCACTTAGTTGCCAAATTTATTTTGTACTATTAGTAATTTGTGCACAGAACATCACTACTGCAGCCAGAAAAACAAATAACAGCAGTGAGGACTGCACCACAGGAAGAAGCAGATGAGAAAACAGGTGAGTATACATTTATTTGTTATTTTAGGCTGTTTACAGAGATTACTGCATTGTGTAGATTTGTCTTTCAGTAGATTTGAAAAGCTGGGTCACATGTGGAGGTAAGCTGCAGTTCAAACGATACACATAGGTCCTGATTAATCATTCCTTTACTCCAGAATTCTGGCTTCAAAAAGTCTCAAAATAGGTCTTTTGTCATGATATTTTATTGGTGGATATAGTGTAGAGAGGAGTTAATTCAAAGTTCGGTACGGTTCAGGTTCCCCAATTTTTTCTAAAAATTTCGGTTTGAACACAATTCTGTTTGGGCCAAACCAAACTGTCTCCAAATGCCCTGGAAATTGGTATATAAAACCCTCTAGTCTCCTCCTTTTTCCTTCTCTCCCCCATACTCTTCAACGCAGTGACAGTAACAGTAAGTCATGTCTGAGTGACATTCCTAGCTATGGGTGTTTGACGGCATTTAAAAACAGCATGTTTAAAAACACATCACGCCGTCATAAGTGTTATGCTTTTTGGTATTCCAAAGCTTTCAAAAATTGTCCCTTATCAGGGGCAGATGTTTTTAAACACACACGGTATTATGGGATAAAAAAAATTTTTTTCAAGTGACTTATTGGGGGAACAAGCATCCAAAAATTATGCCTTGGGGGGTCAGAATGCCTGCCCATATGACAAGCAAGTGTTAATTGTCAGAAGAAAAAGTGGCTAGTTGTGAACGAGCCTATAAAGATTCTCACTTTTAATTTGGGAGCAGCAGCAGTGCAGTGTAGATGTGGAAAGGTTAAGGTAATAAGGAACTTGCTCACAATAGTAACGGCAGCATAGGCAGCATAGCATGGAACATACAAGACAGTAGGTCGTCTGTCTATGGGTAGTAGTAGTAGTAATAGTAGTAGTGGTGGTAATGATAATAGTGGCAGATGTGTAGCAGCATTAATAATGGTGGCAGTAGGAGATTAGCAATGAGGTGCAGCAACTGAGGCGGTGCAGCAGCAGCTGTATGGTACATGTTGGCAGGCAGCAGCATGATGGAGGCAGCAGAAGCCATATGGAACATGATGATAGGCAGGCAGCAGCAGGGGAATAATGGTGGCAGTGGCATTATGGAGAAATTAAAAGTAACTTGGTGGCTCAGGTGCACACCTCACTGGACTCGCCTGTACCAAAAAAGAGAGGATAAAATAAAAATATGAAAGGCCACTCACTAAATGGGAAATATGGTTCACAACAGTATTTATTTCAAGCACCGTAGACAAATAAACATAAAATGTGGTTGACCATATAATTAAAATGACTGGATCTTCGGCACTTTAGATGTAAGTTCTTATACAGAATTATTGACCACAAGCTAGGTAAAGAAGCAATAGAGAAACAACTGGGAGGCAAAGAAAAAATATCTAGTTACCAGCCTCAATTCTTGATAGAAGGAGTGGAGTATATCCTCCGCCAAAATTATTTTGTTTTTGAAGAAGATTTTTATCTGTTATTGACTGGGACCGCTATGGGCACCAGATTCGCCCCTAGTTATGCCAACTTATTTTTGGCCAATTGGGAAGAGGAATGTATCCTACCCAAACTGGGGGCTAGTCTGGTGCTCTGGCGGCATTTTATAGACAACATTTTATCTATTTGGCAGGATAGTGAGGAGTCCCTTGGTAGATTCTTGTCAGAGATTAATTTAAATAATAGGGGCCTTATATTTAGACCAAAAACTAGTAAGGAGCAGGTGGAATTTTTGGATCTGAATATCATCAAAAAAGGATCAAAAATATGTTACAACATACACTTCAAACCGGTAGATAGAAATAGTTATATACGTTTTTCAAGTTGCCATCTCCCGCGATGGCTCACAAATATACCGACAGGCCAATTCAGATGGTTGAATCGCAACTGCACAGAAAATTATGAATTTGAAGAGGAAGCTAAGATAATGAGGCAACAATTTATGGATAGAGAATACCCCATGAAAATAGTTGAAAAACTCTAGATAAGGTGAGAAGCTTGGCCTCCAACAGTTTCTTTGAAGAAAGAGAACCCCATAAATAGATGAAACATTGAGACTAATATTACCTTTCCATTCTCAATACTATCAAGTGGAAAAAATTATTAAAAAATAATGGCACATTTTACTTGAGGATAAGATAATAAGTTCCCTTTTAAATACTGATCCAAAAATTACATATATAAAGGCCGCGAATCTTGCCTCCTCAATAGCCCCTACAGTGAAAAAGACACTGATAATAGGTAACCGATCCAATTGGCTAAAAATCAAAGGATTTTTTAGATGTGGTCGTTGCATAAATTGTACGACCACCTTCTTCCTCAAAAAGATCACGGAAGTTAGTTCTACACAAAATTCTTTTAAACTACCAATTTAGAATGCTTTAACATGTAACTCCAGAGAGGTGATCTATTGTTTGGAGTGTACATGTAAGAAACAATGTATTGGGAGGACGAAAAGATTTTTAAAAAAGAAAGTGGCAGAACATATCTCCAATATTAGAAAGGGGTATGAACTACACCCCCTCTCTAGTCATTTTAAGCGAATGCATAATTGTGATCCATCTTTCTTGAAATTTTGTGCATTGGAGAAAGTCAAACATCCTTGGAGAGGAGGAAATCATTTTAGACAAGGGCCTTAATTCCGAAATTGAATTATTTGGCTTTTTTTTCCATCACTTTGACCTCCCCTCCCTACAGGACTCTCCCCCTTAATCTATCTATCAAGCAAAGTACTCTGAGAACGTTAATGTGGACATTTATTTTTCAGTCAGCATCAACTTGTCGAAGTTTATGTATATATATATAATTTTTAAAGCTAAGAAATGGTTGTGCACTCCGTATCTGGATTTTATCGGAAATTGGATGCGTTCTATAAAATCAACAATTTATTGATACAACAGTTCAGCAATTCCACATATAATCAATACACTATTAATATCTCTAGTTAGATGATACTATGGGTAAAATGATATGCACAGTCATTACTACAGTCCCACATACATGTAGTGCAGTTATTCCTCCATAAAAATGTCGATGATTGTCCATTCAGTGTATTCGTATTTAATACACGATTATTTCTCCATAAGAAAAGGGTCAGTAGACACTGATTCGATGTGTTTGTATCAAAATGCGCATATTATTTAAATCTTCCTATGTGCTGGATGCTTCATATTTCGTTTATACGGTTAGTACTCACTGTTTAGCAGTTCGGTATTCGGAGAAGCCGTGGCGTCTCATGCTTACTCTCTGCGCTACGTACTTGCCTCTTTTCAAATGACATCTCGCGAGAGGTTCTCCGTTGTTTGGAACAAACCTATGCGATCTTTGTGGACCTAATGCAGGCTCGATCTCAGGTTAACCTGCTGAAGATATTACACGGTCCTGCAGGTATGTTCCGGACTTGCCCTTCTCTTGTATGAGCGGAGTCCTTATAAAACTGCTGGCAGATTCTGTGAAGTTATTTCTTCTCACATGAGTACTTTAGCGTTGCACCTCAAAAATAACCAGATGCGTTTCGGGACTTTTTCTTTGTATCCTGTCCCTTCCTCAGTGGTGTTTATTGAAGTGCTGCCGTACCCATTTTATAGAACTTTTCCTCCCCCTCAAATTGGGGTGTTACTAAGTCCCGACATGGATCTTCTTTATTTATATATAGAAAAGTCATTAGGTGCATCATAATCATCCTTTTCCAGTATTCACATATAAACACCGTATGGGCCATATCTCTACATGTGGAACATATTCCATCTTAATATACATTGCATAAAATACATCTTGATTTAAATAACGCATCCATAATCGGTTGCGGTTTTCTTGCGTTTTTTTTCAACCATTGCGTTTTTATATCTTATGTTTGCATTTGTGCATGTTCATTCTACCCAATGCATACTATCGGTCTTCTTCATTGACATATACACAAAACCATATAAAAACCTTTATCACTTCGTGTGGATTTCCTCTATTGTGTCTGTGATAAAAAATATCTAAAAAAAAAAATATATACAAAATATGACCCAGACCACATCTTTTAAGTGCAAAACATATTGGATTTTGATATGCATTTTAAAAATGCATGCTTATTTAATTGCGGTTTTATTGCGTTTTTTTCAGAATAGCGTTTTTATGTCCAATGTTTGCATATGTGAATTCTTATTATATTTAAGGTCTAACATCCATTCTATCATTTATCTCTATTGACGTATACAGCAAACTTTTGCATTCTTCTATTGATAGTAGATTTCTGTTCTTAATATATCTGTAGTAAAGGGGTAGGGATCCACAGTAGAGAGGGACCCAGGAATGGAATAAACCCAAAGGTCACCTGTCGGCTGTGGAACCTCACCCCAGCACTTCATAAAAACCCAAAAATTTCAAAATCAGCATTAAGGCCAAAAGGTACCAACGTATTTAATTCAAATATGCGGCGAGACTCCATTTTTGACATTTGTTTTATAATGTCTCCACCCCTCCAATGTACATTAATTTATTCAATCGCCACAAATTTTAAACCTGAGGGATCCTTCTTATGTTGGTCCTTGAAATGTTGTTGTTTCAGTGGTTTTCCTTGAAAAAGATGCAATCGCACACATATTACACTTGCTGCATCTATGAAAACCTTCCAATCCCGCCCATTTTGTTATACTACTTTGAGGTCTTTTTGGGGCCTTAGTAGTTGGTGCTACCTTAACCACTTGAAGACCACAGGTTTATACCCCCCTTGTGACCAGGCCCTTTTTTACAAATCCGCACTACACTACTTTCACCGTTTATTGCTCCGTCATACAACTTACCACCCAAATGAATTTTACCTTCTTTTCTTCTCACTAATAGAGCTTTCATTTGGTGGTATTTCATTCTTGGTGACAGTTTTACTTTTTTTGATATTTTACTTTTTTTGACAAAATTTTTGCAAAAAAACGAAATTTTTCGCTTTCTGTTGTAAAAATTTTCAAATAACACTACATTTCAATTTGAATTTTTCTCTAAATTTATTTTTCTACATGTCTTTGATAAAAAAAATGCAATAAGTGTATATTTATTGGTTTGGGTAAAAGTTATAGCATTTACAAACTATGGTGCAAAAAAGTGAGTTTCCACACTTTGATTTTCTGAGCACCTGTCCTGTTTCCTGACGCACTACAATGCCTAGACAGTAGAAACACCCCATAAATGACCCCATTTCGGAAAGTAGACACCCTAAGATATTGACTGAGGGGCATAGTGAGTTCATGGAATTTTTTATTTTTTGTCACAAGTTAGCAGAAATTGAATTTTTTTTTTCCAAAAATTTCATTTTCCGCTAACTTGTCTCAAAAAAAAAAAACTTCCATGAACTCACTATGCCCCTTAGCAAATACCTTGGGGTGTCTACTTTCTAAAATGGGGTCACTTGTGAGGTTTTTCCACTGCCCTGGCATTTGAGGGTCTCTGCAATCATTGCCCGTATGGGCAGAATTAGGAGTTTTTGCTATTCTCCTTATATTGACCATACGGGTAATGAGAATTTTTTTTTCCATTCAGCCGCTGGGCTGAAAGAAAAAAATGAACGGCACAGATTTCTTCATTCACATTGATCAATGTGGATGAAAAAATCTCTAAAAAATGTGCAAAAAAAAGAGGGGAAAGCTGTAATGCTG
Organism: Bufotes viridis; assembly: GCA_033119425.1. Classification (NCBI taxonomy): domain Eukaryota; kingdom Metazoa; phylum Chordata; class Amphibia; order Anura; family Bufonidae; genus Bufotes; species Bufotes viridis. Next base: position 244,320,815 of record CM065592.1, on the reverse strand, counting down.
CGATCGCTAAGGGACCCTTAGGCCTCATTCACACGTCTGCAATTCTGTTCCGCAAAATTTTGTAGATACATTCAATTCTATGGGGACAGACTTTGTCCCCCTCGGATCCGGAATTGCGGATCTTCACTTCCGGATCCGCAAAAATATAGAACATGTCCTATTCTGGTCCGCAATTGCGTACAAGAAAAGGCATTTTCTATACAGTTCTGGCAATGTGTGGATCTGCAAAATGCGGAAAGCACATTGCCGGTGTCCGTATTTTGCGGATCCGCAGATCTATGGATCCGCAAAACACATACGGGCGTCTGAATGAGCCTTACAGGGGGGTGATTAGTGACAGGGGGGTGACAGGGGTGATCAGGGAGGGTGACATGGGTGATCAGGGGTTAATCAGTGATGGGGGGTGGGGGGGAGTGTAGTGATTGGTGCACTTTACTTATGTTTGCCCTGGTGGTCCCAGACAAAGGGACCACCAGAGGAGCAGGAAGCAGGCATATCAGACGCTGTTTACAAAACAGCGTCTGATATGCGTTTTAAATGCGTTTTTTTCGCATCTACAGCCTGCCAGCGCATGATGAGCGCTGGCAGGCTGTAGTTTCAGTTGTCCCTGTTACGATCATGCAAAATCTCGGGTCTAACGAGATGATGCCGATAGGTTTCAGTGAGACCTGAGAGAGCCGCCGCGCTGACGCCTATCGGCGTTAGCGTGGCGGCAAGTGGTTAAGGGCTAGACTCGGGGCTCTTGTAAAAGTAATTAGTGGTTTTGTTGGTATACATTTTCCTATATATTTATCTTTTTGTAACAGATGCCAATGTTTAGTAATACTATTTTGAATTTCTTTATAGTTAGTATTGAATGGTAATACCATTCTTATGTGTTGTTCCTCTTTTTCTTTCTGGTCATCCTTAGGGTTAAAAAATGATTCTCTCTGCATTCCTCTTACTTTTTCTAGGGATTTTTCCACTTGTTCTGGTGTATATTGTTTTTCTATAAATAACGACTTTAATTGCAAAGCTTCTTGTTCGAATGACTCTTGTAAGGTACAATTTTTTTTTAATCTTTGAAATTGTCCTTCGGGTTCATTTAACAGCCATCTGGGCATATGGCAGCTGGTTTATTGTAAGTGGAACAAATTATTTTATTTTCTTCAACTGTTATCATTATATCCAGAAATTCTATTGCTCGTTCGCAAATGTTTGACGTAAACTGTAAGTTCCTATTATTTATATTAATCCCCTCTAGGAATATAAGAAGTGAAGTTTTATCCTTTTTCCAAGTCATAATCACGTCGTCTATATAACGACGCCAGAGCACCAGGTACACCCCCAGTTTTGGGCATTGATTCGATCTCTTCGAATTTATCATGTTACATAGATGGATTACTTTAACCTACAGTGAAGAAGACACCCACGTATTTAAAAGACACCACCCAAATCATCAGGATACTTGAAACATTGGAATTTTATCCTAATTGGATAATATGTACATTGGATGTACAATCACTGTACACAATGATTGATCATACACAAGGGGTGGAGGCAATGGTAGAACTACTACAAGAAGAGGGACGTTTAATGACAGAACAAATAGAATTTTTGGCAGAAGGAGTGAAATACATATTAAATAATAATTATATGTTTTTCAATCAAGAATATTATATGCAAATTAGGGGGACAGCTATGGGCACCAGGTTCGCCGCCAGTTATGCAAATTTATTTATGGCACATACCACATACTCCCAAAACTGGGGGCGGACCTGGTGCTTTGGCGTCGTTATATAGACGACGTGATTATGATTTGGAAAAAGGATAAAACTTCACTTCTTACATTCCTAGAGGGGATTAATATAAATAATAGGAACTTACGGTTTACGTCAAACATTTGCGAACGAGCAATAGAATTTTTAGATATAATGATAAGAGTTGAAGAAAATAAAATAATTTGTTCCACTTACAATAAACCAGTAGCAAAAAATGGATATATTCTGTTTAGTAGCTGCCATATGCCCAGATGGCTGTTAAATGTACCCGAAGGACAATTTCGAAGATTAAAAAGAAATTGTACCTTACAAGAGTCATTCGAACAAAATGCTTTGCAATTAAAGTCGTTATTTATAGAAAAATAATATCCACCAGAACAAGTGGAAAAATCCCTAGAAAAAGTAAGAGGAATGCAGAGAGAATAGTTTTTTAACCCTAAGGATGACCAGAAAGAGGAACAACACATAAGAATGGTATTACTATTCAATACTAACTATAAAGAAATTCAAAATAGTATTATTAAACATTGGCATCTGTTACAAAAAGATAAATATATAGGAAAATGTATACCAAAAAAAACACTAATTACTTTTACAAGAGCCCCAAGTCTAGCCCTTAAGGTAGCTCCAACTACTAAGGCACCAAAAAGACCTCAAAGTAGTATAACAAAATGGGCGGGATTGGAAGGTTTCCATAGATGCGGCAAGTGTAATATGTGTGCGATGACATCTTTTTCAAGGAAACCACTGAAATTATTTAACGGATTTAAACATAGAATTAAAGACTTTTTGACCTGCAGTTCAGAAAGAGTTATATATATAGTAAGTTGCCCTTGTGGTAAACAATATATTGGCCCCACAAAAAGAATGTTGAAAAAATGACTAGCAGAACATGTGACCAATATTCGTAATGGGTATGTAAAACATACACTGTCACAACATTTCAAGGACCAACATAATAAGTATGCCTCAGGTTTAAAATTTGCGTCAATTGAACAAATTAATGTACATTGGAGGGGTGGAGATATTATAAAACAAATGTCAAAAATGGAGTCTCGCCGCATATTTGAATTAAATACGTTGGTACCTTTGGGCCTTAATGCTGATTTTGAAATTTTCGGGTTTTTATGAAGTGCTGGCGTGAGGTTCCACAGCCGACAGGTGACCTTTGGGTTTATTCCATTCCTGGGTCCCTCTCTACTGTGAATCCCTACCCCTTTACTACAGATATATTAAGAACAGAAATCTATCAATAGAAGAATGCAAAAAAACGAGGTTTTTTCAAAAGTTTTTTGTATACGTCAATAGAGATAAATGATACAATGGATGTTAGACATTAAAGATAATAAGAATTCACAAATGCAAACATTGGACATAAAAAGGCTATTCTGAAAAAAAACGCAATAAAACCGCAATTAAATAAGCATGCGTTTTTAAAATGTATATCAAAAGCCAATATGTTTTGCACTTAAAAGATGTGGTCTGGGTCATATTTTGTATATATTTTTTTTTTTAGATATTTTTTATCACAGACACAATAGAGGAAATCCACATGAAGTGATAAAGGTTTTTATATGGTTTTGTGTATATGTCAATGAAGAAGACCGATAGTATGCATTGGGTAGAATGAACATGCACAAATGCAAACATAAGATATAAAAACGCAATGGTTGAAAAAAAACGCAAGAAAACCGCAACCGATTATGGATGCGTTATTTAAATCAAGATGTATTTTATGCAATGTATATTAAGATGGAATATGTTCCACATGTAGAGATATGGCCCGTACGGTGTTTTTATGTGAATACGGGAAAAGGATGATTATGATGCACCTAATGACTTTTTATATATAAAAATAAAGAAGATCCATGTCGGGACTTAGTAACACCCCAATTTGAGGGGGAAGAAAAGTTCTATTAAATGGGTACGGTAGCACTTTAATAAACACCACTGAGGAAGGGACAGGATACAAAGAAAAGGTCCCGAAACACGTCTGGTTACTTTTGAGGTGCAACGCTAAAGTACCCATGTGAGAAGAAATAACTTCACAGAATCTGCCAGCAGTTTTATAAGGACTCCGCTCATACAAGAGAAGGGCAAGTCCGGAACATACCTGCAGGACCGTGTAATATCTTCAGCAGGTTAACCTGAGATCGAGCCTGCATTAGGTCCACAAAGATCGCATAGGTTTGTTCCAAACAACGGAGAACCTCTCGCGAGATGTCATTTAAAAAGAGGCAAGTACGTAGCGCGGAGAGTAAGCGTGAGACGCCACGGCTTCTCCGAATACCGAACTGCTAAACAGTGAGTACTAAACGTATAAACAAAATATAAAGCATCCAGCACATAGGAAGATTTAAACAACATGCGCATTTTGATACAAACACATCGAATCGGTGTTTACTGACCTTTTTTTATGGAGAAATAATCGTGTATTAAATACGAATACACTGAATGGGCAATCATCGACATTTTTATGGAGGAATAACTGCACTACATGTATGTGGGACTGCAGTAATAGACTGTGCATATCATTTTACCCATAGTATCATCTAACTAGAGATATTAATAATGTATTGATTTTATGTGGAATTGCTGAACTGTTGTATCAATAAATTGTTGATTTTATAGAACGCATCCAATTTCTGATATAAACCAGATACGGAGTGTACAACCATTTCTTAGCTTTGAACTTTACTGGTATTGGGTAGTACTGAAGTTGGAGCACTTACCCATCTCTGGCCAACTAGTTGAGCCACACTACATTTATTCTTACATATACAATTTTTAGACTGCATTTTTGATTCGTTTTTTAAGCGTTTTTTTATAATTTATAATTTAAGTATTTTATGATTTTACCCAGGATTTTATATTTATGTAGCTATTGTCTATATGCATATTTGTGGTAGAGGCTAAAGGCAACTGACGAGAAGGAGCGCCTAACCCCGGCCCTATGCTGGCTAAGTTGTGCCCGGAGCAAGGAGCGTGGGTAAGCCTAGAAGGGGGCATACCCTAAAGGGGACTTGAAAGAAAAAAAAAAGGGGGGTGTGTGAACAGTAAGCGCCCAGAGGTGACGGGGAACCGGCGCTTATGAGGGGTCAGACACCCCTCCCACAAATTCAAGCTGACATTTCAGCCTTCCAACTTGTGGTAGAGGCTAAAGGCAACTGACGAGGAGGAGCGCCTAACCCCTGCCCTATGCTGGCTGAGTTGTGCAGGGAGCCAGCAGCATTGGTAAGCCTAGAAGCCTAGCAGTACACCATTTAATTTGCCTTTAGAGCACAAGATTACAAAAAGCCTAGCAAAACAAGAGGACCACCACAGTCCCATTTTTCTGATCACGTGGGCCGGGATCATGTTTTTAGAAGCTGCCCCAATACGGAATGAGTGACCGGTAATGGTGTGTGGGTTATACCCGAGACCCGATGCCAGGATCCTGATATGGGATATGAACTGGACAGATGACAGAAAACCTTTATGGAAAGGCAACAGCGGGCAATCAGGGGGAGCGTTTTGCAGCAAAGCCAACATTTGTTGAAGGACCTTGACCGGACACCAATAATTGGAGGTTCTAAAAACTTGACCTCGGTGGGAGATCCGTGCTGGCTGGTTTTGGTGGAAGGTAGATGGAGGATGAAATAGTCCTGGGCCCAGCTCAGTTTCTGCCTCTGCAAACCCTGATGCCTGGAGGTGGAGCGGGTGAACTCTCCTGGCCTGAGGAAACCATAAAATCCAAGTTACATTGCTGCCTTGATGACTAAGCTGGGAGAAGGCCCAAAAGGATGTCCATCCAAAGCTGAAGAAAGTCTCCTAAACATCTCACCAGAGACAGGCTGTCTACGGGCAGGAGAGGAATGCCCGCTTTACTAGATTCCCCGAAGCGCAGCCTTGATGACCTGTACTGAAAAAATAGGACCTCTGCCTGGACTGTGGAGAATAGAGCAGTGCTGAATCCTGGCTAAGTACAGTTTAATCATAAGATAGCTTGAGGTGGAGATGACAATGGGCGATGAACGCCAATATGTAGGAGATGTCATCCAGGGTACCTTGCTGGTGAGACCTGGAGAATTTCTTATAAATTTTAAGGCCGGCTTGGTAATTTCTGGCGGTGTTGGAGGAGAGAGAATGATGTACTAGGTTCCTGGCATATGAGAGGAGGGATTCTAATCCATCACCAGGGAATTGAAGGCTGGGGGTGGAGACCCCGTGAGGTCTGCTGCTGGCATCATCTGGAAAAAGAGGGGGTAATTAAAGCAGGACTGAACATCCGCTGCTATGTTCTCAGCCCCTGGGACGTGGCTACAAAAAATATGAAAGTTATGGGACAGGTAGAGCCACACTAATTTGCGGAGGAGAGACATGATCTTAAGGGATTTCGCCCTGCCTTTCAAGATAATGTCGACCAGAGCTTGGTTGTTGGTGACAAACATCACAGGCGCATTGGCCCACTGATGTCCCCAAACTTGGGCGGCCGCCCAATAGGGTAAAGTTCCAGGAGGGAAGAGGAGCTCAGACCTTCGGGATCCGACCGGACTTCCCCGGGCCACTGACCAGCCATCCAATGGTACCCAAATATAGCTGCGAACCCGCGGGATGCAGCTGCATCACAAAAAAACGGTGGGGGACGAAGGCCCCCAAGAAGTAACAAAGAGGGAAATCCCGTTCCACCGGGATAGGAACAGCGACCACATGGCCAAGTCCGCCATTGCATGGCTGCCCAGATGGATGACGCTGTCCTGGTCAGGAGCCGAAGGCAGCAGCTGGAGAAGCCTGGAGGTGAACGCCCTGCCCTGTGGCATGATCCTGGAGGCAAAATTGAGCCGCCCCAACAAGGATTGAAGCTCAACCCTAGCAAGGAAGCCCGAGGATGCGCCATGAGAAATCACTGCCTGGCAACTAGTGAGCTTCTCTTCCGGAAGGCTGGCCTCCATCCGGATGGAATCCAAGATGATGCCTAGTAACATTACCCTAGTGGCGGGACCCTCAGTCTTAGCGTGGGCCACCGAGACCTGCAGACTTAAAAAGATTTAGAGCAGAGTAGCCAGATTGCCCGACCCGCCACACGGACCCTCGATGATCAGAAAATCATTGAGGTAGTAAATAACCGTAGGCAAACCGCCATGGTGAAGGAGGATCCAATGCAAGGCCTTGGCAAATTGGTTGAACAACCATGGACTACTCTTGGAACCAAAAGTGAGCCTATTCGTAAAGTAGAATCGACCAGCCCACTTGAGTCCGTAGTATCACCATAACTGCGGTTGGATAGGAAGGAGCTTGAAGGCATCTGCCAACCAAGAACCCCTGCCAGAGAGCACGATGGACTTAATTGCCTCATCAATAGAGTAATATTGCATCGAGAACTCCTCTGATGGAATGAGCGAATTGAGACTGGGTGGGGCAGAAGCATGCGGAGCGGAAAGGTCGTAAATTAAATGCTTTTTATTAGATAATGTTTTAGAGACCTGACCGATAGGGTTTATACGCCAGGAAGAAAAGGGGATAACTTCAAGTGGGCTAATGAGGAACCCCTTGTCGACCTCTGACTGGAGCAACTCCTCAACTGCCGCCTGGTCCCCAGTGGCAGACAGCAAGTTACTGCCCTCCTAAGACATCTGAGTAAGAGCAATAAGGCCTGTGTGGAAGCCTTCCATAAAACCAGACAACAGGAATTGAACAAACTCCCTGTCATGATGATCCTGCAGATGGACACCTAGTAAGTCGATATTAATGTCAGGACTGCTTGGCAGACCTCTTGGGACAAGCAGGAGGAGATTGAGTCCTAAAGCACAAGGAGCAGACGTGGAGAGCCCAGCAGTCACTGAAGGCACATCCACCTGCGTTGAAGTTATTGCAGACCTGGCTTCTACCCAGGTACTCTATAGGGCAACCAAACTTGTCAAACCCGGGGGTGCCCTGTTGGGAACCCGAGGGACCGGGCAGGGACCTGTCCTGGATGGTGTTAACAGTGCTGGGACACCAGTCGGAGGAGTGGAATATGGACTGGCACACTGTACATGAAGGAGCCCTGAGACCCGCAAAGTGGCGGCAGAATAGCTCCATGTCGATGTTGGCCCAGTTGGTGATGAACTGGAATTGAACCAGTTCAGCTGCAGTCTTCGCAGAGAAGGAGCAGTGGTGGTAGTCGTAAAACGCATAGCCGCCATACTTATGACCCAGGTAGGTGACAAGATAGAGATAAGTGTCTAACTCCTCCCTCCTTTCAGGCTGAGCCGAACAAATGATGTCCCTGATAAGACCAAATGCCAGCACGAACTCCGGGGTTGAAACCTTCCTATTAAGCCACGCGTCCTTGGTCTTGAGCACAAGTGAGACATCACCACAGTTAATGACCCTGTTCTCGGGAACGTCTTGTGAGGCGATGAGAATGGATGCCAAGTTCACATCCTTCCCAGCCAAAATATCTTTTTTGGTACTGTTCAAAATGAAATGGGAAGGTGCCGTCTGGGGGCTGAGTCTGGGAGTACCTGGCGAAAAGACCTAAGAAGCAGTGGGAACCTCCGGAGGGTCTGACGCTTGGGGCTCGCGGAAGCCCGGGATTCAAGCACCGTCACGCTGGACTGAACGTCCGCTACCGAGCTGACCAGGGAGTCAATGGTGGACTGTTTGTACAAATCCGCCTTACGAACAGAAGCCAGGTGTGGAATCCTTCTTCTGTTGAGTTCTGCAATCAGCTTTGGGATCGTCCAACTTCTCAAGGACATGGTGCTGGACTGGTCTGAAACTGATGTTTCTGGGACTGACATGGTGTCATCCACGTCCGAAGCCCACGACATGCTTGACCTGCAGAGAAAGAGGCACCTTTGGATAACTATGTATGAACGGGAGGTAGAACGACCAGAGCCGGTAGGAGTGAGGCCTGGGGAAAATCCAGGTGACGTACCTGAAGTTGCTAGAGAAGGCCTATGAAGACGCTTAGTGAACCCGACCTAGGCAAAATGTCGGATGAAAGCAGCCAGCTAGAACCTGGAAGAAAAAAGAGGACATGCAGACTGACCAGACCCCTAATGAAGGCCAACTGGTAAGAAGTAGACAGAGCGAAGCCAGAGCGTTCCGGGTAATGAGTGAGCGTAGAGAGCTAGAACCTGCGTGAGGCAGGGGATAGAAGAACAGGACAGGAGATGGAACAGAACTTCCAAATATATGAAGGAGCCAAGCCTGATCGTGCCAGAACAACAGGCGTGGACAAGGGAGACAGCCAAGGCAGAGCCAGGTGAACCGTGCGGATTAACTGGGCATGGCAGGTGACAAGAGTGAGACTGAACCTGAACAGAACCACAGGAGGTTGTGGAGCGACCCCTGTGCCCTAGAAGACCAGTGCCAGGAGAGTCTGGGTGAGCCGGAAGAGTGATCGTTGAACGACGACTCGTGAAGCCTAGGCGACCAAAGGTGAGGACAGTAATGTGACCAAACGAAGGTGACGAATGAACGCGGCCTGTGTGAAGAAGTAACCTGGGCGTGCCTAGCCAAGTGGAGCAAGTATGAACCTGACCCAGACTGAACCCGGAAGTGCGGAATCTGAGGTGAGGACAGCAGGAGTGATGACGGACGGAGCCTAATCATATCAGGGGAAGTGGCACGAGGTGAAACCCAGAAATACAGCACCAATGTGGCCAAGTGGTGGACAGACCTGGCAGTGCCAGGAAGAGGTGAGTCAGAAGAGATCGGGCTTGGAAGAGACCAAGCATAGAAGAGTGGAAAGGGCCTGGGTCTACCAGGAGGATGACAGCCATTGAGGAGAGCCAGAGCCTGGATGAACACGGCCGACAGTGACAGAACCTGGGTGAACCAGGAGGGGTGAGACATGCAGAGGAGAGACCAGACCTGGGCGTACCAGGCAGACATAGGTGAACAGAGCCTGGGCGAACCAGGATGAGACTAACAGTGTGATAGACAGAGCCTGAGAGTACCTGGTGCGGACCGAACCTAGGCATAACAGGAGGAGGTTACACAACAGGGGAGACCGAGACTGAGCGTACCCGTTCACAGGAGGACAGAAACTGATCGTACCAGAAGGACGAGACAACTGAAGAGAGGACGGCCTGGGCGTACCAGGCCACAAAGGTAGGACGAGCCTGGGCGTGCCAGGCAGAAGGAGGTAAGACAAGCCTGGGCGTTCCAGGCAGACAGAGGTAGACCGAGTCTGGGCGTTCCAGGGAGAAGCAGAAGAGTGAGAGACAGAGCCTGGTCGAGTGAGATGCATGGTAGCCAGACAGGATGACCCGAGCCCCTCCAGTACCGTGAGACAGACAGCCAGAAGGAAAAACATAATGACACCAATAATACACAAATTTATCTGGAGCATGAATCCCACATGTAAGTGTTGAAACATCCGATACCCATCCTAACCTAATGCAACACAATCGGAAGTAGCGCTGACAGTGGGGGACACGTGGGCGGCTGGAGGCACCCTGTGGCCGGGAAAGGAACGAGGGAGGATTTCTTACCTGTCCTGCTGGAGATGCGTGCAGACGACGTACAGGCGGTGTGCCAGCGGTGTGCGGCCGCGGGAAGGCTCTGGGTGCGGGAGAGATGGCGAGGCACTTGGAATATGTTGGATCCACCTTTTGAGTTGGGATATGCCGGATCTATCTAATACGGAGTTCGGTCCAGGACTTACAGATGTCCATATCATTCTAATCGTCTTGGGTATAAAAAGCCCTCCAAATAAGTCCACTGATGAAGGGGTGTAAACCCTGAAACACGCTTGTCGTTAGATATTAGACAACATTATTGCGACTTTTTACCAGCCATTCAAGTGTGCGGCTATTTATCTATATACCCTCATATATCTTTATCTCCAAGGCGGCTGTCTCAGGAGTCAAGGGGAACTTAGGACCCAGCGGACTGAAAAGATTTTCCAGGAAGCGGCTACTGGGTCATGTTGGACGCCGCGTCTGTGCCCATAGACCGTGCCGGACGCTGCGCTGGTCGTGCCAGGAGTAAAAATTAACAGCACTTGTACTACACCGGGAGACATCGGGAGCGGCAATGTACTGCGTTTGTGGTGTACTATGAACTAACATCTTTTGCCAGAATTGAGGGGGCCTACTTTTTACTAATTCGGACATAGTACAGTCTAAGTTGTTTTATATACATAATCCGGACTTGTCTATTATCTCAAGATACTCTGCGGGTATTTGTGGCTAATATTTGTGGCTAATATATGAATAGCTGGTATTAGTGGTACTTGATACAAGCACACAACTAGTACCTTTGGAACATTTATTTTGCCTCAGCTGATATCTGCAGTATTGTTGGTGCTTCATCATCTGATAACCATAAGAATTATGTGTATTACAACTGTGCACACTTTATAATCTTCCGTACTTATATGAGACATACATAACACTCCCACTCGTAACTCAAATTTCATTATCTCATCGCGTTATCTTGAAACAAAAGCCATTGAGAAGCAATTGTTTTACTAGTTTAGTTAACTAAACTGAACTTAACCAATCTCAGAAAACAGGAGTGTTAAGCCTTATTCACACGTCCGCATATATGTCCGCATGTATTCCGCAATTCTGCGGAATACATGCGGACCCATTGACTGTGAATGGGGCACGGAACGATGTGGAGAGCGTACACTGTGCTCTCCGCATCAGTTTTTGCGGAGCGCGCTGCCGATCTTACAGCTGCAGCTCCGCAAAAAAGTAGAGCATGTCCTATTCTTGCCCGCAATTGCGCCAAGAATAAACATTTCTAAGGGGCTGCCGGACGGGTGTGTTTATTCTCCATGTGCCACGTGCAAGATCGGAACATACCTGCTCTAGGAGCCAAGGCACAGGGATCGTAACATCTCTAAAGGAATCGGGCAGTCTTAATCAAAACCGCGTTGGAGCTCTCACTGGGGTGACTCAGCTTGAGAAAGGGCTCCTACCTGGGCCCGAAACGTCGCAGCTCATATAAATTTAAAAAGATTACAGCCATTACAATTTTGTAAAGATCCATTTTCTGTTGAATCTGTACCACTGGTGTAATAAAAAGCACTATGCACTAAGCATTTCCGTGACTCCTGGTGTTCTGTCTCCAAACTTCGTGTTATATGATTGCTTCTGGAGGACTTGGGTGGAAGTCATCAGGAGACGTGCACCCTTAAAAAGCCCTGTCTTGAGGTGTGCTGAGGTTTACCGCTGATTGAACTGGGTTCTATAGTACTAAACTTGGATCCAAAGGCTGATATATGAGCAGCTGGCATTTGTAATATCCCAGTGTTATTGAATATAGAAACTGTGATATATTCATTGGATCAGTTGATATTTGTGAAGTTATATTAATTTTATATATATGGTAATTTTAATTATATGGTCAACCACATTTAGTGGCATGATGGAGGCAGCCGCAGCAGTCTTACGGAGCACAATGGTAGGCAGGCAACATGATGGTAGGCTGGACAGCACGTAGGCAGATAGCAACAGTGGTAAAATTGGGCACTGTCAGTAAGGCCAGATCTATTCATTGGCCTCAGCGGGAGGAGTGTGAAAGTACTTAATCTAGGATTTGTCCTATTTGACGTGATGTTTTGGACACTGGTGGTGGACAACTTGGTCTGTTTGGGTGTAGGGTGGATAAGTGCCTGCTGTGGGAAGTTGGGGAGTCAAAAAGACCTCTCCTGGCCATGATGCTGGGGCATTGCCTCACCAGGTGTTACCGCTACTGGTTCCATGCTGCTGTTAGAGATGGTAGAGTGTCTGTGGCTGTGGATGCAGGAGATGGATAAGTGCCTACTGTGGAAGCCTTCCTGATGAAATTGTGGGTAAGAGAGTGGGTGGCCATGTTGTTGGGGTGCTGGCTTGCAGGGTGTCAGCGCTCCTGGTCCCATGCTGCTATTGGAGATTAAAGAGTGTCCACGCATGGAGTAGGCAGATAAGTGCCTGCTGTGGCAGCTGTACTAATAAAATCATGGGTAAGGGACTCTGAAAGGTCAAACTGACCTGTCCTGGCCATGTTGTTGGGGTGTTGCCTTGCCAGGTGTCAGCTCTCCTGGTCCCATGCTGCTATTGGAGATGGAAGAGTGTGCATGCATGGAGGAGGCATGCCTGCTGTGGGAGCTGTCCTGAAGAAATTGTGGCTAAAGGGGGATGGAGGGTCAAAAGGACCTGTGTATTTGGGGGAAATAAACTGTATTGTTGTTCCACAGAGCAGTTTTGCATACAACGCACAAAAACGTATTTTAAAATTTAGCAGTGACATACAGCATTTGAGTATTTGGGGGAAATAAACCCGTATTGTTGTTCCACAGAGCAGTTTTGCATACAACGCACAAAAAAGTATTTTCAAATTTAGCCGTAACATACAGCATTTGTGTATTTGGGGGAAATAAACCCGTATTATTGTTCCACAGAGCAGTTTTGCATACAACGCACAAAAAAGTATTTTCAAATTTAGCCGTGACATACAGCATTCATGTATTTGGGAGAAATAAACCCATTTTGTTGTTCCACAGAGCAGTTTTGCATACAACGCACAAAAACATATTTTATAATTTAGCAGTGACATACTGCATTTCTGTAGTTTGTTGCAATAAACACTGGTTTTGTGCTACATAGCAGATCTGAGGCCTACCCTGTATTTCAGTCATTCTAAGTAAAATTTCGAACTCCGCATTTACATAGTTGGTTGCAAACACACAGGTTTTGTAGTAGATAGCACTTTTGCGGTGTACGTTGCCTTTCTGACAGTCAAATTAAATCGTTAACTTCTGCTTTTACATAGTTGGTTTGAAAAATCAAATTTTTGGTGATAGTAAAGTAATTGTATTGAATTGCTCCATTCCACTGTTGTGTGACCTAAAGAAATTTATTCTGTTTATGACACGGGCACTGCATTACTGTTAGTGAACTTAATTGTTGACTATTGGCAGTTAAATTGACACCGGAGATAAACCATCTGTTGGTGGGTGAACGCAAATAATGAGGAGAAGATCAAATAAGGGACGTGGGCATGGTCTTGGTGGTGTTGGTGGAGCTCCTGTTGCTGGGAGAGGACGTGGCAGTTCAGCGGCAACTACAGGTCCAAGTGAAACACCTTCCTCAGGTGTGAGTAGGCGACATAACCTGCAGCGTTATTTGGTAGGCCTGAATGCCACTCTATGAATGGTGAGGCCAGAACAAGTACAGGAGCTAATAGATTGGGTGGCTGACAGTACCTCCATTACCTGAACATTGTCTCCCACTGCTGAAAGCTCAGAGTTGGCACCTGCAGCCCATGCTGATCAGTCTTTCACCTCACCCCCTTGCAAATCAGCTCAGCAATATGAGTCCCAAGTCATGCAGCAGTTTATTATGCTTTTTGACGACTCTGCTGGCAGTGTTTCCCAGGGCCATAATCATAGCCCTGACCCAGAAATGGAAGAGATTGAGTGCACGGATGCCCAACCACTTAGGTTTGAGGATGAGGACATGGGAAGACCACTGCAGCACGTCTCTGATGATGGCAAAACACAGGTGCAAACTGCTGCGGCTTTTTGCTGTGTGCAGACAGACAAAGAGGGCAGGGATGAAGACTGGGTGAAAGATGATGTTGAGAACTATGAGGTCCTACATCCCAAAATATACCACTTAAATCCATGTTATTCATGGGTGGTAAAAAAAATCTTATTTTTTTAAGGCCAGGAGTTACCTTTGCATCCTGCGCTGCATATGTGGCGGGGACAATAATATAGTTAATCCGTCTGGGAGTTCAGGGGTTGACATATTTGACATATTTCAATTGTTTGCTGTCGAGTAACTCTGCACTGCATATGTGACAGGGACCGAAAATTAGAAAAATCTTGTTTTAAATTGTTGAGTGCAAAATTACCATTTTTGCCGGGTACAAACCCCTGCTCCGCATAGGTGACAGTGACCGAAAATGCGAAAAATCTTCTTTTAAATTGTTGGGTGAAATATTACCATTTTTGCGAGGTACAAACCCTGGCTTAGCATAGGTGACAGGGACCGAAAATTTGAAAAATCTTGTTTTAAATTGTTGCAATATTACCATTTTTGCTGTGACTAAACCCCTCCTCTGCCTGGCTGCCAGGGGCCGACATTTCTAAAAATCGCCAGTTCCATTGGTGGGTGACATTAACCCCGTTTTGCGGTTAATTAACCCCTCCTCTGCCTGGGTGCCAGGGGCCTACATTTCTAAAAATCGCCTGTTCCATTGGTGGGTGACATGAACTCCATTTTGCCGTAAATATATCCCTCCTCTGCCTGGGTGCCAGGGGCCTACATTTCTAAAAATCGTCTGTTCCATTGGTGGGTAACATTAACCCCGTTTTGCCATGAATAAATCCCTCCTCTGCCTGGGTGCCAGGGGCCTGCATTTTTTAAAATCGTCTGTTCCATTGGTAGGTGACATGAACCCCGTTTTGCCGTGAACTAACCCCTCCTCTGCATGGGTGCTAGGGGCCTACATTTTTTAAAATCACCTGTTCCATTGGTGGGTGACATTAACCCAGTTTTGCTGTGAATTAACCCCTCCCCTGCCTGGGTGCTAGGGGCCTACATTTTAAAAAATCGTCTGTTCCATTGGTGGGTGACATGAACCCCGTTTTGCTGTGAATTAACCCCTACTCTGCCTGGGTGCCAGGGGCCTACATTTCTAAAAATCACCTGTTCCATTGGTGGGTGACATGAACCCTGTTTTGCCGATTAAAAACCCCTGCTCTGCCTGGATGCCAGGGGCCTACATTTTTTAAAATCGTCTGTTCCATTGGTGGGTGACATAAACTTTGTTTTGCTGTGAATTAACCCCTCCTCTGCCTGGGTGCCAGGGGTCTACATTTTAAAAAATTGCCTGTTCCATTGGTGGGTGATATGAACCCCGTTTATCCGTGAATAAACCCCTGCTCTGCCTGGATGCCAGGGGCCTACATTTTTAAAAATCGCCTGTTCCATGGGTGGGTGACATGAACCCCATTTTGCCGTAAATAAACCCCTACTCTTCCTGGGTGCCAGGGGCCTACATTTTTAAAAATCGACTGTTCCATTGGTGGGTGACATCAAGCCAGTTTTGCAGATGAAAAACCCCTTCTCTGCTTGGGTGGCAGGGGCCTACATTTTTAAACATTGTCTGTTCCATTGTTGGGTGAAATTAACCCCGTTTTGGCGTGAATGAACCTCTCCTTTGCTTGGGTGCCAAAGGCCTACATTTTGAAAAATCGTATGTTCCATTGGTGGGAGACATCAACCCAGTTTTGCCGGTGAAAAACCCCTGCTCTGCCTGGATGCCAGGGGATTACATTTTTAAATATTGTCTGTTTCTTTGGTCGGTGACATGAAACCCGTTTTGCCATGAATTAACCCTTCCTTTGTGTGGGCGCCAGGGGCCTACATTTCTAAATAATCGCCAGTTCCATTGGTGAGCAACATCAACCCCGTTTTTCTGTGAATAAACCCCTCCTCTGCCTGGGTGCCAGGGGCCTACATTTTTAAAAATCGTCTGTTCCATTGGCGCATTGCTGACAGGGAACCAAATTTGGAAAAACATTTGTTAATGATCGAAAGATGCGTGACTACAAACGCACGCTATTAGACGCGCTGCTGATGGCATTCCCACCTGACGCCTCCTCAACCTCCTAATTCACACTCCTAGATAATACCATAGGTAGGCAGATTTGCATTTAAGTGTCCTGGGAAAGCTGGGTTGCTTGCACAATGTAAGAATAACATTAATTGACATTATGTGCATAGCTCCACAAGACTTATAATCCAGGTCTCCAACACTACAGAATGTCAAATTTGTCTAGTCAGGCAGTGAGAAATCTCATATATGCAAACTTGACATTTAGGCACCTGGAAAAGTTTAGTAGCACTTTCTGTAGTGTAAGTGGCCTGGTATTGTCTAGTATCCCTGAATCCATATAGGGGGGTAATGGGGGGGGGGGGTTGTAATCAGCTGCTGAAGTTTTGCATGGTGCTCTGAGTGTCTATTGTAGCGAATATAGTGTTAAGCCCCACGCCTCTCCCAAACTTCCCGTTTGCCTGTGAGTTCATGCTAATGCAGTCAGCATCCAGTCGGCGATGGATAGTCAGGAAGAATGGAGACGCTTCTGTAACCGCAGGATATCTATTATCCTGGTTTCTACAGCAGTTTGCAGATGTCCATGAAAAAATAACTAAAGACAAACTTTCCTGAACATGTTATACTTCTTTTTTAGAGTTTAATGTCCCTTTAACCTTTTTTGTTTTAAATTGGAGCATTGGCGGTGAGGCTCAGGTCCCCACCTAGAATTCAGATGATAGTTTCATGCGCTATCAATAGGCATTGGCAGTACACAGAACTATAGAAGGTACCACTATGCACTGTGGTTTACAACTCCACTTGCTCTACTGGCCATCAATATCTCCTTCTTTGTGCAATACATGCAGCAGGAGAAGGAAGAAATAGGGTAGGCAGTGCATTTCTGGTAGGAGATGTCAGGACTAGTCAACCCCTGAAAGACCGGGCAGCACACTGAAAGTAGGACTCATCTCCTCATTGATTATTGGCAATTTTAAGTGATGCCATGATTATCATTTCTGGCATCACTTTTATTTCTACCTCCTTCAATCATCAACAAAGCATGGCTTCACATTACATTAATAGCATCACTGCTAGTGTTTAAACTATTGACTGGGGGGGGGGGAGTTTACATTATAGGAGGTGCAGATAGAGAACTGGGGCAAGGTAATGAAACCGGGGGAGGAATTGAAGAAGGGACTAGAACAGTTCAGAAGGAAAGGTGTAGGGTAAATATATATATATATATATATATATATATATATGTAAACATAACCATAGCAAAGGCAGGTGCACTCTGCAGCAATACTAAACCCTCACACTGATAAAATTGAGAGGTTAGTTCGACAAATCCTACTAGGAGGACATGTCTTAAGCTCGGACACCACGGCAAGGTCTCTCAAGTAGCCCGAGGCCCAACCACTCAACCTACCTGTGCCGTATGGGCGATATCAGGAGCCGTTGGGCATTACGGGAGCGTAAATATATATATATATATATATATATATATATATATATATATATATATATATAACCCTCATAATTGTATGTATACTAATGACAGCAGCCTGACTAATAAAACGGGTAAACTGGAATTAATGATGTGTGAGGAGTACTGTGACATAGTGGGAATAACTGAGACATGGCTGGATGGTAGCTATGGGGCGGTTAACATACAGGATTACAGTCTGTTTAGAAAGGATCGTCAAAACCGGAGAGGGGGAGGGGTCTGCCTTTATGTAAAGTCCTGTCTAAAGCCCACACTCCACACACAAGATATAAGTGAGGGACATGAACATGTGGAGTCACTGTGGGTATAGATACATGAGCCTAAAACAATAATAAATTACTAATAGGAGTTTATTATAAGCCACCTAATATACCAGTCCACAGAAAATCTAAATTTCGATAAGTAATAAGTAGTACTATAGGCCTAACTAACTGGGACAAAGTCCTCAAAAATAAAAAATACAGCCATAAAATGGGATATTTTTAGAAGCATTCTAAAATCTAATTGTGAGAGGTACATACCCTCTGGGAATAAAAGATTAAAGAACAAAAAAAATCAATGTGGATAAATAGAAATGTTAAGAAAGCAATAAATTACAAAAAGAAAGCATTTAAATCACAAAAAAACAAGGGTAGCTAGGAAGCAACTGAAAAACTATAAGGAAAAAAATAGAATATTTCAAAGACAAATAAAAGCAGCCAAACTAGAGACCGAGAGATTAATTGCCAAATACAGTAAAATTAACCCTAAAATGTTCTTTAATTATGTAAATGGTAAAAAGTATAAATCTAAAGGTGCCGGCCCTTTACAGAGTAATGAGGGGGGAGTTGCAAAGAACGATGACGAGAAAGAAAAGCTATTAAATACTTTTTTATCCACTGTATTCACTGAGGAAAATAAACTGTCAGATAAAATGTAGAATGTAATAGAAAATTCCCTATTAAAAGTGCCCTGTCTGACCCAGGAAGAAGTACAGCAGCATCTTAAAAAGATTAAAATAGACAAATTGACAGGACCAGATGGCATACACCCCCAAATACTAAGAGAATTAAGTAATGTCATAGCCAGACCCTTATTTCTGATATTTAAGGACTCTATACTGACAGGGAGTGTTACACAGGACTGGAGCATAGCAAATGTGGTGACAATATTCAAAAGGGATCCAAATACAGAGCCCGGAAACTATAGGCCGGTAAGTTTAACATTTGTCACGACTCACGGGTAAACAGTTTAAAGGGTTTCTAAGAGATGTTATCTTGGAGTACTTCAATGAAAATAAGCAAATAACGCCATATCAGTATGGCTTCATGAGGGATCGGTCATGTCAAACTAATTTAATCAGTTTCTATGAGGAGGTAAGTTCTAGACTTGACCAGGGCGAATCAATGGTCGTATATCTTGACTTCTCCAAAGCATTTGATACTGTATCACATAAAAGGTTAGTATATAAAATGAGAATGCTTGGACTGGGAGAAAATGTCTGTATGAGGGTAAGTAACTGGCTCAGTGATACAAAACATAGGGTGGTTATTAACGGTACACACTCAGATTGGGTCACTAGTGGGATACCACAGGGGTCAGTATTTGGCCCTATTCTCTTCAATCTCCGCAAAAAATATGGATGATGTCCGTGTGCATTCTGTATTTTGCAGAACGGAACAGCTGGCCCCTAATAGAACAGTACTATCCTTATCCGTAATGCGGACAATAATAGGACATGTTTAAAATAAGTGGTTCTGATTACGGTCTGCAAAAAAATGGAACTGACACGGAAAGAAAATACGTTCGTGTGCATGAGGCCTTACTGGTAGAGAAGTATTGTATGCAGCATTGTGGTATTTGGCATTGTTTGAGAAATGTGTTTTGTAGTTTGAGAAATGTGTATTCTGTGCAGCTAGAGAGATGTTTCTTTGGCACTGCTAAGGAGGCATTCGGGTGTATTCCATTTCATTCAGTTCAGTTTTGTCCCCATTGAAATGACAATGAATGGGGACAAAACGAAAGTGTTTTCCTCCGCTATTGAGATCTTATGATGGATCTCAATAGCGGAAAGGGAAAGCACAGGTGTGAAAGTAACCTTACCTGTTCTGGCTCCAGTGGTGAGATCTCAAGCTTCAGTGCGACTGCACCTGGAGAGATGCTAAGCCAAGGCTCCTGGTGATGTGACAGCATCCTTACCAACAGGATGCAATGCTCTTTCTCCCCACAGCGGGTCTGTGCTGGAGGAGACTAGCAGTGGGCTGATTGCTCTGCTGCTCTATTTCTCTGTACTAGTGATTTCACTAATGGAGAGCCCCGTCATGACCTATCAGATTCTGATCCTGGTTCCCTTGTGTATTGGATTGCTAGTTCCTCTGATCCCAGCTTATCTTCTCACCAGTCTCTGTCTATCATTTGGTACTGCATAGCTTGTCTGGTTCTGAACTATTTTCATATAACTCTGTATTTGTGTAATTTGTCTGTAGGTGTTTGTCTGTCTCTGCACCTTAGTAGCATATGGACTGTCGGCCAGTTGCAGTCTTAATTCCTAGGGTTTGCACTGAAAGTAGGTAGGAAAAGCGAGCTAGGTTCTAGCTTAGGGCTCACTGTCCGTGTCTGTCCCTACCTACAAGCATTACAGTTAGCATTTGTTAATTAGTAAGTCCTTGGCATCATTGTTGATTGAAAAAGTTTGAGAAACATTGAGTTAGATTACATTGTTTTACAGAAATAGATGGTATGAATTTCAAAACATAGTGGCTATAAGGGAAGTATCCAATATATTTAAATTCTTTAGCCCACAGCACTTCCTATATGATATCTTTCAAATATTTGCTGCCTCTGGATATTTAATATAGAGTGAATGGTCCTTGTAAAATCAATTGCACTAGTTATAGCTTGTCGAGGATGAAAATTTGGTAAATCTTGTTAACCCATGATGTCATATCACTTTTTGGAATTCTACTTCTTGAAATATAAATTTCTTGCTTTATTTTGTAATGCTTTAATCCCTTCCTGACCAGTGCCATACGGCGCTAGCTGGTACTTGGTGCCCACTCGCGATTTTAAGTGCAGACACCCGTCTAATGCGATCGACGATAACATTGATCTCAAACTTTTAATGTAAAAACCTGGAAGAGTACACTTCTGGGGGGGTATTGCATTGGAGTCTATGAGAGAAGCAATCTGATGATTGCTTGTTGTAGTTCTCTATGGGAACAAAAAATGTAAAAAAAAAAATTCCAATCACCCCCCTTTCCCTCAAAATTTGTAAAAAAGCCTGTTCTATTAAAATATCAAATTATTTATCCCATACGACAAATGACGAAATGGAAAAAAGTCAAAATAGCCTATTCACCATTTTTGGTTGCTCCCACAAAAAAATTAAATAAAAAGTGATCCAAAAGTCATACACACCCTAAAATAGTATCACTGAAAAGTACAGATCGTCTTGCAAAAAATGAGCCCTCACACAGCTCTGTGCACATAACTACAAAAAAAGTTATAGTGGTCAGAATACGGTGATAAAAACAAAAACATTTTTTCAAATATTTTTTTTCAGTATTAAAACTCAATAAAAACTATACATCTTGGTATTGCCGGAATCATACTGATCTGAAAAATGAAAGTAACAGGTCAGTTTTACTGCATAGGGAATGCCATAAAATCAAAACTCATAAAACTGTGCAGAATTTGATATTTTTTCCAATTTCACCCATTTGGAATTTATTTCCAGCTCCCAACTATATGGTATGCAACACTGAATAATGGAATAAGAAAGTGCAAGCTGTCCCACAAAAAACAAGTTCTCATATGGCTATGTGAACTGAAAAACAGTGAAAGTTATGGCCCCGAAAAAGGTAGGGAGTGAAAAGCGAAAAAGGTTTAAAGCGGTATTCACATATTAAACCTTTAGGCCCCTTTTACACAAGCGAGTTTTCCGCGCGGGTGCAATGCGTGACGTGAACGCATAGCACCCGCACTAAATCCTGACCCATTCATTTCAATGGGACTGTGTACATGAGCGTTGTTTTTCACGCATCATTTCTGCGTTGCGTGAAAATCTCAGCATGTTCTATATTCTGTGTTTTCACGCAGCCCTGGCCCCATAGAAGTGAATAGGGCTTCAGTGAAGAACGCATCGCATCCGCAAGCAAGTGCGAATGCAATGTGTTTTTCACTGATGGTTTGCCAATGTTTGTCAATCTTCAGTTTTTTATCACCTCGTGAAAAAAGCATCAAAACGCATTGCACCGGCGCCTAAAACACTGAACAACTAAACGCAATCGCAGACAAAACTGACTGAACTTGCTGGCAAAATGGTACGGGTTTCACTGAACGCACCCTGATCGTATCCGGACCTAATCCCTTACGCTCGTGTGAAAGGGGCCTTATGGTATATTCACAGGGTAAACCACCATAAATGTCTGATAGATGTAGCATCCACCTCTGGGATATGCATCTATCTCCAGCATGCTTGCTTGACTGTTTTTGAAACTCATTCTATTTTTATATTTCACATATTTCACATAGAAGTGAAATAAAAGAACCATGGACCTTTCTATTCATTCTCTGCCGCATCTATCAGACATTTATGGCACCTCTGCTAATCATATGTTTTAAGGGGCCACTGTTCTTGGACAAATGCTGTGGCCACTTTATCCTATACAAAGCAGAGCACCATACATTCTATAGAAGTTGTGCTTGGCATTGTAGTTCAATCCCATTCACTTGAATGTGAATCAGCTGCACAAAGTTTGTGTGACTATTGTCACACAAGCCCAAGAAAAGGCCATGGCACTCACCTGAATGTCATGGCTTCTTCAAACAGCTGATTGACAGCGGTGCCAGAGGTCAGACCCCCACTAGTCAGATACTAATGACCTATACTGAGAATGGTTCATAAGCATTTAAATCCTGGAAAACCCCTTTAATGCTTGAGGCATCACACGTGTCATATTAATGAATTCTAATTATTTTAGGCAATAATCTATAAAGAATTGACATGTTCTACTAAAGAAATCACATGCATTGCCTAGCCATCAAGGATTTGCTTAATTCTTTAGATTTAATTATAGTAAGGCAGCAATTCTGTCACTGCTTTTTGGGTTGTATAATTGCAGAGTACACAATGCAGTAAAAAGGACAGGTTATCTTTATTCTGCTGGCCAATAACAGAGATATCAAGTTTATATATATTTTTAACGTTTTACCACTCTTACACAAAACGGATCCGTTATAAATGGACAGCAAAACACTGAAAAAAAAATACGTTCGTGTGCAAGAGGCCTAAAGGTAACACACTATATGTGCCACTCAGTGAATGCTGCAAAATTTATAACCCAACAAACAATGGCAGATTAGCTTTTCTTTTCCCCCAGAAAGAGTTAATAAAACTTAGGGTCCATTCACACGACCGTAAGTGTTTTGCGGAACACACGAGGCCAGCCCTATGATAGAAATGCCTATTCTTTTCTGCTATTGCGAAGAATAGGACATCCTCTATCTTATTTTGTAGGGCTGCGAAATGGAACTACGGATTCGGAAAGCACACCACGTGCTGTCCGCATCTTTTGCTGCCCCATTGAAATAAATGGGTCTTCACCCTTTACGCAAAATTGCGGAACTGATGCGGACCCAGAAATATGGTCGTGTGAAAGGATCCTTAATCCGTAGGTTGTATGAACCCCAAAAATGTGTGTCATTAAAAAATACAAGTCATCCAAGAAAAAAACAAGCCCTACTTGGAATAATTTTGAAAAAAAGATTCTTTATCCTAAAGGCCCCAAATAGGCTATTCTTGAAGTGGTAATGGATTGCTTGTGTTCAGTTCTCAATTTCTTCATACTTTTCCAGGAGGAATAGCACTATGCAGAGATTTGTTATTCCATAGGGAAAACAAGCACTGTATACACTAAGGTTACTTTCACACTAGCGTTTTTGCTGGATCCGTTACTGATAATATAACCATCTGCATCCGTTATGAACAGATCCAGTTGCATTATCTTTAACATAGCTAAGACGGATCCGTCATGAACTCCATTGAAAGTCAATGGGGGACAGATCTGTTTTCAATTGTGTCAGATTGTGTCAGAGAAAACTGATCCGTTCCCATTGACTTGCATTATGGGTCATAACGGATCCGTTTTGCTCTGCATTGGTCTCCGGTATGAGAATGGAACGGAATGCATTTTGGAGCATTCCATTCTGTTCAGTTACGTTTTGTCCCCATTGACAATGAATGGGGACAAAACGGAAGTCTTTTTTTTTTGGTATTGAGAACCTATGACGGATCTCAATTCCGAGAAATATTAATGCTAGTGTGAAAGTGGCCTTAAACAGTCATGGCAAGAGTGATGACAGACTCTCTTTAAGATTTGGGTGCATGTGATTCAAATAAACAATCCTTTCAAATAAACATTACATTGATTTATAGAGACTTGTAGTTTGTTTATAATTTCATGATTTACTAGCCTTGGATGAAGACACACATAGGCTAGTAGACAATGGGATGCACCTAAGTAGAATGGATCACCTTTATTTGCTATAATAATGAAGATCTAGGCAGCATCCAGTGAAACATCCGTTATCATACAATTATAACAACAATCATTGTTGACTTTGGTCACAACAACTTATCACGGTGGCTATTCTCTTGCTGTTGCTGGGGCAGCAACAGGTAGGGGCACTCCTTCCTCCCTTGGGCAAATCCTGGTTCTGAGGGCTCCTGCCTGATGGTAGTTGGGGTGCCATGATGTTAAGTGCCTGTATGGGTTGCAAGGCAAGGTGTGTAGACTGCAATGGCTGGCATATGGTTCAGAAGTCAGTAACCAGGCTAGACGTAGCAGAACAAATTTCTCTTTCACTTAAGTGCAAAATGGGAGTTGTAGTACATCCAATTATAGCAGACAGTTGATACTGTACAGAGTGGACTTGTCTCCCAGATAATGATGTATGGATCAAAGCAAGGGTGGGAATTATGGCCCCTTTCTCTCTCTGTCTTAAGTCTCCTCCTGCAGAATTTATGGCTCTTGTAATTGTGGCTAGTGTCCACTGCGGGATACAGGGTTTTAGAATATATTACACTGCCGATTTTTGCAATCAGGTAAATAATGACTGGAGATCATGAATTGTCGAATTTGCGAATTTATTGTTAATATTCGGCCAAAAATTTGCGAAATATCGCGAATTTAAATATTGCCTTTGCCGCTCATCACTAGATGGGAATAGAGAGGGTGAAATCACTTGTCCAAAGTTTTAATAGGAGGTAGAAACAATGACTGGAGAGGGTGAAAGAAAAAATTGTTAACCCTCTTTTTTATTGAATTGATATCACGGAAAGGATAGAGGTGTATAAGGTGATTAAAGGAACTCACTTTATTGATAATGGTTTTAAAATACGTGTTGGAGGAAAGAATGAAAGAACAATTGGCTCCCCACTACAAATGATGCCACAGAGGACTGTCAACATATAAGTCATGCGGACTGTATCATGTACCACATAGATCAAAAAAATGTGGGTACGGAGAGAGATAAATATGGGTGTTGGGACAGGTAGCGCCCGGACCCACTACTTCAACAACCACCCAAAGTATATTGGCAAGCATTAAATTGCCCAACTATGGAGGCCACCCTGATAGAAAGAGAAGGTTTGTCTCCTTGCAGTACAGCTCAGGGTGCTCTCCTATATAGTAATATCAGGGCCCCTGTAGTTTAGGGTAAAAGCTATGCCAATATAGTCAGTCCTCTCAGTGTCCCCCTCTATTCCTGGATTATACAGGGATTATATAGGGAAATAGTCAAAGAGATGGACCCTAAATCACTGTGGGGGTCATTGCATAGAGAAGTCAGCAGTACATTGAGCGCTTTCCCTAATTGGTGCAGGGAAGCACGCTAGCTAAGCTCTGGCTGACGTAGCTATATAATTACAGCATACTTGGCTCAACGCGTTTTTTCCATGTCATCAGGAGCCTATCCTGGCTATCTTATTCGCTATTTACAGCGCAAAGACACTAACTTAGCTGCATAAATTGTGAACTGGCTGGCTGTTCCAACTGACGTGGAGACAGCCTCCGGCGCTAGTGTACCCAAAGAGTATAGCTATTTTAATAATATACAGTCATCCTTCCAGATTCTTACATATACTTAAACTGGTAATTATTGGTTGTCTATTGAATGGAGATGTTTATGGAAGGCCTTGAAACTTGGTTAAACTATATGGCCTTAAACATTATTTACCATTAAGGGTAGTACTTACCCCTATTATCCACCTGTTGGACCCCCACCAATCAGATACTGATAACCTATCCAGAGGATACAGTAGGTCAACAGTATAAAAATTCCCGAAAAACCCATTTAGTTATACAATTATATATGACATAGGACTTTGCTGATGCTAAACTTGTCCCAGATTTACTAATCCTGTAGATGATGTAAGCTTAGACAGGCTGTCTAGACTTGCATCAGATTTATCCCAGGGGCTTGGGCTGGATGATAAATGTGGTTCAGGAATAGACACTTTTCCCTGACTCTATACCAACTAATGGTTTACATTGAAACAGCATTTTACACCAGAAATCTGGTGCTTCTTAGGTCCCTTTCACACGGGTGAGTTTTCTGTGCGGGTGCAATGTGTGAGGTGAACGCATTGCACCTGCACTGAATGCGGACCCATTCATTTCTATGGGGCTGTGCACATGAGCGTTGTTTTTCACGCATCACTTGTGCGTTGCGAGAAAATCGCAGCATGCTCCAGTTTCTGCTTTTTTCACACAACGCAGCCCCCATAGAAGTGAATGGGGCTGCGGGAAAATCGCAAGCATCCGTAAGCAAGTTTGGATGCGGTGCGATTTTCCCGCATGGTTGCTAGGAGGCGATCGGGATGGGGGACCCGATCTTTAATATTTTCCCTTATAACATAGTTATAAAAGAAAATAATAGCATTCTCAATAGAGAATGCAAAGTAAAAAGGGCAAGAGAGGGTTAAAAATAATAAAAAAAACGAACTCACCCCCTCCATTTGATCGCGTAGCTGTCGGTTACCGGGCTCCTGTTCTGTGTTCAGCCGGGAAGGGGGTGAAGGACCTTCAGTGACGTCACTGGGTCACATGGTCCAATCACCTGCTTCCATATATATCAGAGATATGCCTCAGGCAAAAGTTTAGTTAACTGGCTCATCCTGTATCTAAACACCTTGGCCAAGGCCAAGTGACTTTTTGGCACCCCCTAGCAATTAGCACCTGGACACATGACCCAACCCCACCCCTCCTCCTTGCTGAGCTCCTGCTTATATACAGGTGCCGGTGGGGTTCTCTTTTTGGAAGAAAGCAGTCAGGTATTTCTAATAGTGGACAACCCCTTTAAACCTGACTAGTGAGCCAGATCTCCGTACTTCTTATTGCGAAACCCATTCTGAAATCTCACAGAATGTATTCCAATCAGTTCATCATCAATACCTGTCAATAACCTTACAGCATGTTACACTAACTAATATCATATCTATAAATGTAATAAAATATGGTGGTTTACCTTTGCATGTGACTGTAGCATTTCAGAGTTGACAAATCTTCTCAAGTGAAGCTGTAACGTGATTTCCAATACATGAATTAGACTTGTTATTCGGGCTCGCTAAAGCCTTAAACAAGGACACAACAATAAAATAATCATTTAGCAGCTGTAATTAAAATAGAGTGTCTGACTAGACCTCCTTGCTAATCATACAAGCTTGTCTACAGGCAAACGATATATGGCAACGTGTCAAAGGGTCGTAGACACAAATGGGCTTGCTGTGAGTCAGCAATGTCCAGACATACAGATGGACAGGACATGAAAACGTCCCAAATGTAAAGCCTAAGCAGATGGAGGCACAGACAGCAAACTGCACCTTGCACAGATGCTCTGACTAGGAAATGTACACGATATTTGCAATATTGATTTATCATCTCCTCTCTAAAAACAGAAACAATTGATGACTATCATTGTAAGGAAGCAATGTACTTGTACAGAAAAAAGTGTATGTAAATATATGGCTAAAGCACAAGTCATATGTTTCCAACTGATTAAAGAGCATAATATTGTAAAAAATTTTTATAGATAAAAAGGTTAAGGCTAAATATAAATAAAGGGAACAATCAGGGGTGTAACTTGAGTTCTATTGGCCCCAGAGCAAACTTTGAATTGCCCCCCCCCCCAAAAAAAAAAAAAACAGGCCTGACCCCAAATACTAAAGTAAGTAAGTATTCTACCACATAAAAAAAAAAATACTTATACTTACCTCCATAGCAGCGATGGGATGCAGGTCTCTTCCGGCCTGTGTCCCGTGCTGTACGGCTCAGGTGGTGCAATGACGTCATTGTGCCGCCTGCACTGGCCTCTGATAGGCTGCGGGCCTGGTGACTGCAGCCTATCAGAGGAACGGGGAAGGGAGACGCCTCTCTTTCCCGTGCCCTGCCGCAGCACAGTCATCTGTATCGCTGTCCTGAGGACGGTGATACCGATGACTATGGAGATGAGCGCTTCCACAATGGAAGTGCTCATCTCCCTGTACCCTGCCACCGCACACTCTGCGACCGTTACACCCCTGCCTGGGGGGCCCCCTGGGGGGCCCAGTCAGAATTGCGACCGCTGCGACCCCTATAGCTATGCCACTGGGAACAACTGACATCAATAGATACGTGTGGACATGTTAACTCTGTGCACATTGCACAGCTATCCTATCTGCAGGCAGCGTGTTACTGAGCAGGAGGAGCTGAGCAGAATGATGTTTAGTCTTCTGGGAAAAGATTCAGTATAACTTGCAATTGTTTCATTTTAATTCCTTTCCATTCTAGGCTTGGGAGTCCAGTTGGCAGTCCTACTCAGAGATTTCCAGCTACCTTTGTATGCAATCTCATACTGTGAAGGCTGTTAATCGGAGGAGTGAGACCACCCACTGGACTCCTAAACATACAAACAGCAGGGACTCAAATGAAAATCTTTTCCCACAAAACTATGTATCATGGGCGTAAATAGAAATCATGGGGCCCCATAGTAAAACTCAAAATTGGGCCCCCCATAAAAAGTACATGCAGATGTTGTCATTAGTAGTATGTGTGTATGTATGTATGTATATATATATAATTATATACACACACATAATAATTAGGGATGAGCGGACTTGTGTTTTAGAGTTCGACGTACAAGGTTCGGGTTATCTAAGAATTTCGTTATGGATTCTTCTACCACAAACCATAAGTTATGGTCTGTGGTAGTGAAATCCATAACGAAATTCTAAGATAACCCAAATTTTGCACGCCAAACTTCAAAACACAAGTCAGCTCAAAACTAATAATAATACATAGATATATACTTCAAATTCTGAGGGAATCCAGTACCTGCCCCTCATTGCCCTATTAGAAATAGTAACAAGGCAATGAGGGGCAGGGACTGAACCACCCTTCAAAATTTCAAGCATATGTCTATGGGAGGTTCGAAGTCTATGGGAAGCTACTGTGAGGTGAATAAGCTGTGAACAGGTCTGTGTGTGTATATATATATATATATATATATAAATATATATATATTCACACACTCACCAGCACAACCACTAACTCCCTGCTACACCTACATAAAACACATAGGTTTAACCAGCCGTCAGGACGCTAGTGTGTTCCCCTCCACCTCTGCAGCTCAGTGTGTGAATGACTATATAACTGTCATACCGAATGTGCTAACCTTGTTGGGCCCTCTCTCTCACACAGTGCTCTGCTGCTGTAGAGATACAAGGCATAGGAAGCAGCAGAGCACAGAAGACGAAAGCACTTGGTGGTGGCTGCAGGGCCAAGGAGGAAAGGAGACATACTTCGCTTGGAAAGTGAGTAGGGCCAATCAGCCTGCCCGGGACCCATAGCAACTGCGTGGTCTGCCGCTATGGGCGGTCCGCCAGTGCTATGTATCAATCTGCTCAGCTCCTTCTGCTCTATAACACGCTGTCTGCAGCTCAGGCACTATGTTCAATGTGACAGGTTCCCTTTAAATAAACCAAAGCATAGATAAACATACACCAAGTAAGGCAAGGGCTACACGAGACACCTGTCGCGGTCAGGATTGCTGAGCCATGTTGGATTTCTTGTGACTGCTGCAGCAATCCCATTCATTTCTCTGGGATCACCACTACTAAGCGATCCTGGCCGTGACAGATGTCGCCATGTAGCCCTTGCCTAAGGCTGAGTACACATCACCGTTTAGCTTTCCATTCTTGTGATCGGTCAGAAGAAGAGAGAGGGGGAAAAAAACAGGATCCTGTAAAAAAAAAAAAAAGATCCTGTTGCATCAGTTGTCATCCGTTTGAGCTATTTCGATGTGAGATCCGTTTTTTTAGACGGGGAAAAAAGTCCTGCATGCAGTAATTTTTTTCCATCTAAAAAAACAGATCTCAATCAGAAATGGCTCAAACAGATGAAAACTGATGCAATAGGATTTTTTAACTGGATGGTGTTAAAAAAAAAACTTAATATGCAATCCTATGTATAACTGATCCCATTTTTTTTACAGGATCAGAACGGAAAAGCTAAACAGTGATATGAACTCAGCCTAATACAGAACCAACTACAAAGAGTTTATATGTGGTTGCAGAGAGGGGTCTATGCAATTATCAGTTGGCAGCCCAAGAAGGCTATATCTCATGATTAAAGGTGCCCATACATCTACGATAGCTGTAGACTTAATGTTTAATCATCTCATAGCTACCTCTCCTGAATTCTCCATACAGATACACTCTTGAACAAGCGAGTATGTGTTTTTAATAGGGAGAAATGAGAAAGCTGCTCCCAGACAGATTTAGCGACAGCTTATCTCCTGGGAGAAAAAAACATTAAATGGTTAAAATTCAATGCACCTGATCATTCTTTCCCCAACATCATCTGTCAGGGGAGCTTCTCATAAAAATTCTTAATAAGTGGGTAGGGGCTAAAGTGGATTCATTAAAAAATTTTGTTTGTAATGCTGTTTCTGTACAGTATTAAAATGTATGGGCTTCATGTAACAAAACTTCATCTCAGCCAAAGTTTTGTAAGATTTTGGTGAATGAGTTCGGTATTCCTATCTGCGTATTTATAAACATTTTAGAATAGGAAACCTAAGTGGGTCTTTGGTACCCAGGTGCCAGCCAGTACCAAGACCCAATTCGGATTCCTATTTTTAAATGTTTTTACATACGCAGATGGGAATACTGAAGTCTCACGCAACTTCGGTCGAGACGAAATTTTGCTATATGGAGTCCATACATTTTAATGCTCTACAGAAACAGCATTACAAACTAAGGGGGTCATTTATTAAGCTGAATTGTTCCCATATTATATTATCTGCGACTTCTCACCAGTCAGGCCAGATCTAAAAAAAGTGAACTTGGAGTGGGCAGAGAAGGGGATGGGCCGGTAAGCCCATCTCATTTACAATTTTCTCCTCCTGTTTTATGTGTAGAAAAAGGTCTTAATGTAAGACAGCAAGTAAGCTGTCTTACATTTAGAAATGGTGGTGGATCCGCCGAAGTTATGAAGAGGTCTGCGCCTCCACATAACTCTGGCTGATCCACCCCAAGCTTAGGGCTTTATTAAGATCGGCCACTATAATGCTGGTTTTAATAAATGTGCCCCTAAGTTTTGTAACAAATCGACTTCAGATCTATAATTGGAGACTCACTTTGCTCAAGGCTAGTCACCAGATTTGTTATGATGTTCCAACTACGGACAAATGCTTTAACTTAATCCACAGCACCCAGGCAGACTGGCGGTGGCTTACTCTTTACCCATCTATAGCACATTCGCACTAGGCCGAGCTGAGCATACATGTTTAAAGGAGGAAATAAGTACCTATTGGCCTATTGCAAGCATGGCCAACCTGTGGCTCTCCAGCTGTTGTAAAACTACAATTCCCACCATGCCCTGCTGTAGGCTGATAGCTGTAGGCAGTCTGGGCATGCTGGGAGTTGTAGTTTTGCAACATCTGGAGAGCCTCAGGTTGGCCATCCCTGGCCTATTGAATGTACATGTATAAACGGCCTAAGGGTACTTTCACACTTGCGTTGGTGCGGATCCGTCTGTTTATTTGCACAGACGGATCCCCACCTATAATGCAAACGTTTGTATCCGTTCAGAACAGATCTGTTTGCATTAGTTAAAAGAAAAATTACAAATTACAAAACGGATCCGTTTTGAATTACATTGAAAGTCAATGGGGAATGGATCCGTTTTCAAATGCACCATATTGTGTAAGTGAAAACGGATCCGTCCTCATTGACTTACATTGTAATTCAAAATTGATCCGTTAGGCTCCGCCTCTTCAGACGGACACCAAAATGCTGCATGCTGCGTTTTGGTGTCCGCCTCCAAAACGGAATAGAGGGGCTTAACTGATCCGTTTTGGACCGTTTGTGAGAGCCCTGAAATGGATCTCACAAACGGAATCCAAAACGCTAGTGTGACAGTACCCTTAAGAAACACATCTATAACATTGTAGTCTATAACAAAAACATAAAAACATAACTGGCATCAAATTATACAGTGATGTAAATAAACACTATGGCCCTGATTTATCATACCTTCACTCCAGAATTCTGGAGTCAAAAAGTCACAAAAATAGGGCTTTTGCAACTTTTTGCACTTGCCTGTTCAAAATTTAAGAGCTTGTTCAAAATTGAGCTCCTTTTTTTGCACTCGTGCAAATTTTTGCAACTTTTTGCATTTTTACACCACTCAATCCAGTTTTGTAATGTGAGTGGAAAAGCGGGTGTGGCTAGCTATGTTAATAGAACAGTCGCAAAAAAGTTGTAATCTCACCCCAGGAAGAGGGTGGACCAAGAAAACTGGAGTAGCTTCTCTAGACAAAAGTGTTAGGTCTAAGGATAAGACAAATTTATCAAGTAACATGGGACATTTGATAAATGTGACATAAAATATGCCAACGTAGACTGAAGCAAAACTGACTTTAAATTTTCCCCTCATGATAAATTCCCCACTATAGCTCTAAATAAGTATAATAAACAGCTGCCGTCTTCTTAAAAAGTAAGCACATTGAAGCAGTAAATAACTACACTACTGTACATAATTCTTGATGTTGGTTCAACTATTGACTATGTTTAATGACTTATAAGCTTGAAACAATTATGACTGCCAACTTATTTCATTATCAACTACTAGATGAAAATTGATTTTTTTCTTTCTGTCTGCCCTTTGAATTTGCAAACTAACACATATATCAGCCCTTTCAGTAACAAATGACAGGTGGATGATAGTATTTTTTAACAAATGGAAGTAATCTGAAAAAAAAAATGGCACATCTGAAAGTTCAAATGCAACAACGTGAATACTTAACTAATCATCTGGAAACATTTGGAGGTCATTTATACAAGTGTCAAGAGGGTTGGAGACTCATACTTTTGCCTCTTTAGTGCTTTGTGTCCATTTTGTATTAGCTATTTAATTAACTTTTATTGAATGACTTGGTAATGTATAAATCAAATAAATCTTACAGCAATTAATCCATGTCCAAACTATCTTGATCCATACTAAACAATGGAAGCAGTGTTAGTAGGCTAATGAACAAGAAGTGCATTAAACATTTAGAAAAGGACAAACAAAGGACTAGCAGAAAAAGCATTAAATATAAGTATATGCAGTTAAAATAAAATATTATACATAATATTTAACATATAAAATAACTGCGTGTTGGCACAGTGGTCAGCACTGTTGCCTTGAAGAGCTGGGGTCCTCCTGAGTTTAACTCCAGCCAAGCACAACATCTGCATGGGGTTTGCGTGTTGTTCCCCTGGGTACTCAAATTTCCTTTTGCATTCCAAAACCATGCTGATAGCTTAATTCGGATTTAGATTGTGAGCTCCAGGTGCTTTAAGTGAGTTATGATGTCCTCTGTAAAATAGTGGAACATGCAGGTGTTTTATAAATAATGTAGAACAGTTACAGTATATTTCACCCTATAAGACGCACTTTTCCCCTAAAAATACGAATGACTATGGAAGTGCTCATTAGTACAGAAGAACCGGAAAGAGGTGAATGCAGAGCTCCCAGGGCTCTGTACTCACCGCTTCCTGGTCCTTGGTAGCTCACTGTGCTGCAACTGCGAGGACGTTGGCTCGCTGTGACCTCACACTGTGCGTGTCAGGTCACAGAACAACTCTCAGCAGGAAGAAGAAGAGCTCTGGATGTGAGGAGCAGCGGTGCCCAGAGCAGGAAAGGTAAATTGTTGTATTGTTTTAATCTAATCTGAGCATGAGGGTCATTCACATGGAGGTCTGATATGGAAGACTTATGGAGGTCTGATTGGGAGTCATTTATATGGAGGTCTGAGTGAAGGTCTGATCTGAGGGCTAATTGGATGACTTATTGCGGTCTAATTTGAGGTCTGACTGAGGGTCATTCGCATGGAGGTCTGATCTGAAGTCTGGGGGACTTATTAACATTGGGGGTCTGTTCTGAGGCTTGATTAACAATAGGAGTCTGATTGGGAGTTTGAGCTGAGGTCTGAAGAAAAATATTTTTTTTCTTACTTTCCTCCTTTAAAACCTAGGTGTGTCTTATGGGCAGGTGCATCTTATATGGCAAAAAATATGGTTTATATGTATTTACATGGTCATTTAAAGAAGTGTAAGGCCTCCTACACATGACCATTTTTTTGAGGATTGGATGCTAACCCATTAATTTCAATAGAGCCACAAAAAATGTGCTGTCTGTACGCATATGTCTGCATGTTCCGTTGTGCAAAAAAATAACCCAATTCCTATTCTTGTCCATTTTATGGACAAGAATAGGCATTTTTACAATGGGGTCCTTGGAGATTGCAGAATGCACATGGCCGGTATCTGTATTTTGCAGATCCAGTTTGTAGACCCCAAAATACATACGGTCGGGTGCATGAGGCCTTAAAAGTTATGTCTGCTCTCTCACTATGATGACCCTGGTCTATGCATCCAATTAAGGCATATGGATGTCATAGAGGCAGGTTCCCCACTCAAGACCTCCCTCTATGCACTGCTCCAGCATGTCTGGCCACTGCAGGGGAATTGTATAGCTAAGTGTGGCTTCCCCTAGCGATAATAGTTTGTTGGGATCATCTGATCGCCATGTGAACTACCTTATAAAAATGGTTTCATAGACCCATATGGTCAACAGCTTTAGCCAACTTGCAGAAAGCCATAGCG
Source organism: Bufotes viridis (assembly GCA_033119425.1). Classification (NCBI taxonomy): domain Eukaryota; kingdom Metazoa; phylum Chordata; class Amphibia; order Anura; family Bufonidae; genus Bufotes; species Bufotes viridis. The sequence continues at coordinate 244,285,867 of CM065592.1, read as the reverse complement.
CTTTTGTCCACTATGTCCACACATTCTACTAGACAGCATAACAATAGTATGTAGACCAATATACATTTCAGAACTAAAGCTGACACTGAATGTAGCAAACAGCAATAAAAACAAATGCAGCCTTAAATTGTATTTAATAAGAGTCCTTCTTCAAATTGTTATCCAGTCTTGCTTGTTTTTTTGTTTTTTAGAGCATTTTTAAGGTGCTTATGCTTGATTTATACATCGTGTTTAATCAGTAAATCTAATCTTGTCAATACTGGGGCATTTTTAATAGTAGGGGAGACTGCAGTGATGGATACTATGTCATCAATTTATGTCTTTGTTAAAGGCACAGGCACAGGTGTCATGTAGTGGTGTTTTCCGCAGGCAGTTGAAAAGACTCATCACTCTCCACATCCAAATCTAATCTGTGGGTCACTAAATGCTTTAAAAGCAGCATAGATTCTTATTGTTTGGTGGTTTTGGTCAAAATTTATCACAAATACAAATCAAGCAAATAAATATCCCATAGGAAAAAACAGACACCATCTGGAAAATGCCTGAAAGAAATCTCAACTATTTACAGAATCTAATTTACAAATCCCATTGGCTTTTCAGACTTTTTGGAAATATATTGAAAGATATTGAAAGCCTTTGTCTGAAACACATTGATAAAATTAGCCATTATTTGCAGTCTTCATATAAATATGTATAGATGGTTATTTACCAAAGTGTCAAATGAAGTAAAATATGTGGACCAACTGTTCCCATCAATAATTAGTTCATGAAACCAGGACAGAGGCATAACTTGAAGCTCCTGGACCCCAAAGGAAAATCTTTAATATGACCACCCACTTGGCATGTACAATTTATAATAGTGATGTCTTCTATTCTAGCAGAGAAGCTTTGGAGCTTCATCAGGCATCACAGCCTTTGTGTCACTGCTACTTCTGCAGCTGCAGGAGTATATGAAACCTCGATAGGATAACCCTCCAAAACTGCAATGACAAATGGTCTTCTAAACAGTGATCCCCTCAATGAAGGAGGGGACAATAACATATGATATAATGGAGGAATTTCATATATACTAGGGCGTTCTTGCTACATTCCCTTACACAAATTCACCTTCAAATGTACATATAAAAAAAAGTTTGATGGTTTATCAAGCAAGTTATGTGACACAAATTGGCTCAAAATCATCCTATTATGCTCCAAATAACCGGGGGGGGGGGGGAGTTGGGGCAGGGGGCTTAGTCTCTAAAGTATACACTGATACCCTCTTACAAACTTAAAAAAGATTAGCTATTTATTATCCTGGGAAAAGGAACATATTACCATCTTTAATCCATCAACAGTGGCAAAAATCTTATCTACAGTAGCTCAGGCAGTTTCTCTCGTAAAAATCAAGGATGACTCTTAGAAAACTCAGACTTGATGGTATAAAATAGCTAATCTACTTAAGGGCTCATGCACACGACCATATGTATTTTGCATTCCGCAAAACACGGATCCACAAAAAAAAATAAACGGTTGACATCTGTGTGACATCTGTTTAACATTCATTTTTTTGCGGATCCATTGTAACAAGGCCTGTCCTTGTTCACAAAATGGACAAGAATAGGACATGTACTATTTTTTGCGGAGTGGACTTGCGGACATACGGAAACAGAATGCACAGGGATTTTTTTTTCTTAGGCCCCATTAAAATGAATGGTTCTGCATACGGGTTCGCAAAAAAAACTGAACTGACACAAAATACATTTATGTGCAAGAGCCATACATCGATAAATGTCATATCAGATGATACATGTTTGTGACGTGAGGAGAAGATAATCTGGTATGATTGCCCAAGTTTAAAACCATTTGCTTAAAAGTGTAGAACCATATCTGGACTATACATTCAAATTTGCTCGCGACGGGCGGTCATACATCACCACGCCAGCCGGCGTGATGACGTAATCACGCGCCACATAGGATTTCGGCCGAGATGGCAGCGGCTGGCCCGTCTCGAGCAAATGGAGGCGGTAAGTTTGATTTAAAATAAAATGTATTGTTAATTTTACACTCAGATGCCGCGATCATGTATGAACGCGGCATCTGAGGGATATAATGACGGGGGCGATGTTATCGCAGCTCCCTGTCATTGCACCCGCTACTTACAAAAATATGTGCTTCGTGACGAAATAATACGCCACAAAGCGAATTTTTTTGTGAAATTCGGCAAACCAGCAGAATCGAACTTTTAAGAAATTCACTCATCTCTAATCAAGATGCTTTATAATATTGATTCTTGCACTATTTATGGGTCAGTAGGTCTGCACGCATACGAGAAACTGTTTCTACGGTACTTACTTTGTCTCCTTTTGAAAACTCAATAAAATCAGATTGGTAAGAAAAAAAAGTTGCTCCTTCGAGTGGTTTTCTCGTTCTGTCAATGATACTGCATAGCAATGGACATAACGTATTATCCTACTGATACAATATTCTTTGGTACTCACTTTGGATTCCTATTATTATTATATTATAGTTATACTTTCATACTCCACCAAAACACCGAGCACAATCTTCTCACGATCTTGGTGAACAGAAAACTGAGCTCCCACTGTTTTCTTCATCTTGTCAAGGCCAAAGCCATACCTTTAAGACTTAATAGTTCAAGACTGTTGTAGTACATCGGCCTTGGAATACAATGCTTGGCTGTATTATAGTTTTTACATGTTTGTATGATGTAGACTAGCATAGAAAATTGGAAAACACTATTGCAAGTCACATATCGGCTAGATTAACCCCATTAAACCATATGTACTGTCTGCTGGTTAAAATGATACCCAGTGAAAAAAAATACTTTGATACTTTATGCAAATGAGGGCTTCAGTGCACTGATTGACATTTCCAACACTGGAAAAGAGGAGCTGAGTTGCACAGAGGGGCTAGACCCCACCTCTCTGCAATGAAGAACTATTTTTTCTCACGAACGCAGCAACTGATAGACAGGTATCATTTTAATCTGCAGAATCAACACCTCTATCTTTCAGTATTGACTTCTGCTATTGACCAAAAAAGAAATCCATATGACAAACCACACTAAAACCACACACAAAGAGTGAGTTGGGTCACATTATAAAAGAAAATCATAAAATCAAAAATATAGTCTAATAAAATTTCTACATGAAGAGATGGAGTTTGATTTCTTTCTGTCACGTAACTGCATTTTCTTAGCATCTCTAAAGCTTTTTGGACTGTATATCTTTAAGCAACATTTTGACACCTGATAAATAAATAATGATATTAATGTGATAGCTTTCTGAGCTGGCCTAATTACAGTATCCCACAATTGTTCTACGTTATGGGATTATTTTAGCTTATAAAAGCTGAATACAGAAAATGTTCCTATCAAAGTTAAAAGGCTTTTATGGTGTCTGATTAAGAAGGTAGCAGATGGCAATGTTACTTGAAAACTATACATGAAATAACCGCTAGACTGAAAAAAATGAAAGATGCTTTCCTTTTTCTATCCTTGTGCATTGATGTATTTTTTAATTTGTTGCTATCTGTGAGCTGCTTGCATATTTTGAAGTATCATGTGCATAAAAAAAATAATTTCCTTGAGTTTAAAGGGAAATAAACATTATATTGGACTTCATCATACACCATCAGTGAATATATTCCACCTCCTGGGGTTCATGCTGCATGTTCTCTTATATTAGTTGTCCAGCCAGACAAAATGTGGTTTTAAAGTGTAACTGCCATTTTACTACCAAAAATGAAATTTCTAACATATGTAATGCTGAAGGGAAGGTATTCATGAAGCTTTATTTTTCAGTTAATTTTACCTTTCAGATGTCTGTATTCAGCCCTTAGCAACATCATTTCTCTGTGCCTCTATTTCAGCATCTTCCTAAAATGGCCTCTGCTGCACTTCCTGTGGTGATGTTTGCCATGTCCTTAAAGACATCCTGTATTTCTCTCACTTCTCATAACCCCTTGTTCTCCTCACATGAACTAGCAAGACCAATCAGAATGCAGATAACTTCCCCCACTACCCCAGAGCAGTGTGTATTCTCTCACATACAGCTAACCAGAGACAAGCCCTGCAATTACATAAAATCCTTAAGCACATTTCTATATATTTTTCCTATTCTCCTCTTGTTAGCTCTGCAGCTGCTCCCTTATTCTCCTCCACACTGACAGGGAGGGGGGCGGCTGCTTTAACTACTCATATGTCTGGTTTGGGCTTCATACTGTCTGGAAGCTGACATTCCAAGCTTTCAGACAATACCATAATTACATAAATCTGATCAGTACAGGGTAAGATATCACTGATAGAAATCGGGATGCAGTGAAGTGAAAGTAAAAGAAGGTGTTACCCGCGATTATTAGCGATTCGATTAATAACAGTGATTTCTCCTCTGCTGCTTGGACTTTAGCTGTCACTCTGGTCTTGTAAGCCTGAAATGTCAGCTTTCAAACAAGATCGGTTGCATGTTTCTAGCTGCTACCATTCAGGAGAAAGCAGCATCTAAAGCAGCCCTCCCACCTCCATTTTCTGCCCGAGCCCAGGCACTCAGGGCTGTGCTCTTCCCAGTGCTCTCCCATCTCATGTTTATATCAGAGAGGAAATAACAAAACTGAATATGCACTCCACTTAGGGGGAGGTGCTGTGGTATAAGTGAGTAAACCCAATACAGTCAAAGTAAATAAAACCACGCACTCACAATGTTGATATGCAAGAAGTAAAAGATTTTAATATACTGCTCCGTATACAATTATATATATCAATAAAGAAAAAAAAAAAGAAAAAAAGGGGGTGGAGAGGTGAAAAAAAATCTAAAAGTCAAACAAATCTCCATTTGTGATAAATTTGTAATAAATGCAGAACTGCGATAGCTAGGGAAGGACGTTTCGGTCAGGAGGACCTTTTTTAATGCATCGCACGATATTGAATGGTAAAGGATCCGGAGATGGCGTCCCATGTGGAGCTGCTATCTCCATATGGGACGCCATCTCCGGATCCTTCAACGTCCTTCCCTAGCTATCGCACTCCTGAATTTATTACAAATTTATCACAAACAGAGATTTGTTTGACTTTTTGATTTTTTTCAACTCTCCACCCCTTTTTTTTTTTCTTTTTTGATATACATACTTGTTTACGGAGCAGTATATTAAAACCTTTTCCTTTTTGCATATCAAGATTATGAGTGCGTGGTTTTATTTACTTTGAGTATATCAGAGAAGAGACGGCCTGCACATGACAATGCTTTGAGAAGAGGCTTGCTCAATCTGAAAGCATACCTCTCAACTTTCTAAATGAACAAAGAGGCACACATGATGCGGCGCACAAAGCGCACCATGGCAATTTTTTTTCCCACTCGGCCATGCCTCTAACTCTGCCCAAAACATAACTATGCACCTAATCCCAACTAGTCCTCTTAATGCCCCAGCATAGTAATTATTCCCCTTTCATGCCACCGAACAGTATTTATGCCCAAAGAGTGTGAAGGTGGCAGCAAGAGCATCAGGAGGAGGCCACAGGGTGGCACAATAAGAGAGTGTGGAGGTGGCAGCAGCATCATCAGTAGGCCACAGAGTGGCAAAATGACAAAGGGTGGAGGTGGTGTCAGCAGCATCAGGAGGAGGCCACAGGGTGGCACAATTATAGTGTGGAGGTAGCAGCAGCATCAGGAGGCCACAGATTGGCACAATGACAGAGTGGGGAGTTGGTGGCAGCAGCATCAGGAGAAGGTCACTGGTGTCACAAAGACAGTGTGGAGGTGGCAGCAGCAGCATGAGGAAACCACAGAGTGCCACAATAACAGAGAATGGAGGTGGCAGCAGCATCAGGAGGATGCCACAGGGTGGCACAATGACAGTGTGGAGGTGGCAGCAGAATCAGGAGGCCACAGAGTGGCATAATGACAGAGTGTGGAGGTGGCAGCAGCAGCATCAGGAGCAGGCCACAGGGTGGCACAATGACAGTGTAGAGGTGGCATCAGCATCATCAGGAGACCACAGAGTGGCACAATGACAGAGTGTGGGGGTGGCAGCAGCAGCATCATCATCAGTAGTCCACAGAGTGGCACAATAACAGAGTATGGAGGTGGCAGCAGCATCAGGAGGATGCCACAGGGTGGCACAATGACAGTGTAGAGGTGGTGGCAGCATTAGGAGGCCACATAGTGGCACAATGACAGTGTGAAGGTGGCAGCAGCAGCATGAGGATACCACAGAGTGACACAATGACAGAGTGTGGGGGTGGCAGCAGTAGCATCATCATCAGTAGGCTACAGAGTGGCACAATGACAGAGGGTGGAGGTGGTGGTGGCAGCATCAGGAGGAGGCCACAGGGTGGCACAATGACAGTGTGGAGGTGGCAGCAGCATCATCAGGAGGCCACAGAGTGGCACAATAACAGAGGGTGGAGCTGGCAGCAGAATAGTAGCTGAGGCAGGTAGCCAGAAGAAACAGGTCTCTTTTGTCAAATTGTTGGTGTGGCATCATAGATGATCTAGTCTGATGCATCAGGCATTGGTGGGTGGAAATCCTGGCTGATCCACGCCTGATTCATCTTGACAAAGGTCAGTCTCTCCACATTTTGGGTGGACAGGCGAATTCTTCTTGGGGTAAGTATGGCCCCGCCACACTAAACACCTGCACTGATGCCACACTATTGGCTGGGCAGGACAGCTTTTCCAGGGCAAACTCAGCCAGTTGTGGCCACAAATCCAGTTTGGCTGCCCAGTAGTCCAGCGGATCTTTAATGTGGGGTGGCAGGGTGCTGTCCAAGAATCCCACCAGGTCCTGCTCCAGGTCTATCTGCTGCTGGTGAGTAGTTTTTCCACTAGGTGGGTGAAGAAAGCTGCTCATCAGCAACTCTAGACTCAAGTTGCTGCTGATGGAGCTGGAACTGCTCCTACCCCGCTCCCCACCCACGTTGCCACAGCAGCCATGGTAGAGGAACGTGAGCGCAGAGGCCTGCGAGAGGATAGAGAATGGCACAGATAGGAAACGGCCAACTGACTACATAGGATGCCTCTATAGTAGTGCAGTTTGTCCTCCCTCTCAGCTGGTGTAAAAAAGGCCCCCATTTTGGACCGGTAGCAAGGGTCAACCAACAAGGTGGAGAGCTGGAAGTCATCCCCATACTGTCACTGTGTGTCTGGGTGCTCCGCCTCGTCTTCCTCATCGTCCTGTAGCTCCCCTGGCTGCTCCTGCTCTTCCTCTCCTGTCACCTGTGTGGAAAAACCACCCATTTTGCTACACATTGCTTGTGCTCCAATGTCCTCCTCCTCCAGTTCAGCCCCCACAGGACTCATGTGGCCGTGAGATATAGGCGCCATGTCTCCAGTCCTCTGACCAGCCAGATTTACCAGCATCTGTTCCAGGACTTGAAGCAGTGGAATTACATCATTCATCACGTAGTCCTGGCAGCTGACAAAAAGCGTGGCCTCCTCAAAGGGCCTGACAAACGGCAGGTGTCATCCGTGAGCTGCCACTGGCTGACATCGAAGTGGGGGAGTACTCCTGTCCGCTTGGATCATCAAGAAATCGTTTATGGCCTTTCTCTGTTCGTATAGTCGGCCCAACAGGGTGAAATTCCAATGGGTGGAAACACCGCATATAAGCCTATGTTGGAAGATGCCATTCTGCAACTCATGGAGGGTGTGCTTTGCGGTGTATGAGTGGCTGAAATGCATGCAAAGTTTCCTGGCCATTTTCAGGATGTCTTGCAGATGGGTGGAAGATTTCAAGAACCGCTTGACAACCAGATTAAACACGTGTGCCATGCAGGGCGCATGGCTTAGCCCTCCTTGATGCAGCGCCGACACCATGTTCTTCCCATTGTCGGTCACCATGGTTCTGATTTTGGGTGCTCATGGAGAAAGCCAGGATTCGATTTCTTGATGGACACAGAGAAGTTCCTCCCCTGAGTGACTCCATTTGCCCAGGCAAACGAGGTGCAGAACAGCGGGACACCACCGTGCCCTGTACATGTGGTATGCTAGAGGGGTACTGTAAATTGTCCCTGCAGCGGAGGCTGAGGACATGGTGAAGGATGAGGAGTCAGAGACGTACATTGTTGCTGGACCAACAGCGTGAGAACATGGAGGTGGAATCGGCGTCACCTGGCCAAGTTGCTGGTGTTGCTGTGCAGGAACCACATTCACCCAGTGAGCCGCAAAGGACATGTATTATACCGGACTGTAGTTACAGCTCCACATGTCGGTGCTGCCATGCACTTTGGCAGACACCAACAGGCTCAAGGACTGGCCCACCTTCTGTTCTACATACATGTTCAGGGCTGGTACTGCCTTTTTAGCAAATAAATGACAGCTTGGGACTCTCCACCTCAGCTCGGCACAAGCCATCAGTTCTCTGAAAGGTGCAGAGTTCACCACCTGGAAAGGGAGGGACTGCAGCACCAGCAACTTGGCCAGGAGCATATTCAGCTTCTGCGCCGTTGGATGAGTGCACGCATACTGTTGTCTCTTGTCAATCGCTTCAGTGATCGATTGCTGGCGGAATGACTGACGAGGAGAAGAAGGAGGAGCAGAAGCATTAGGACCAGCAGATAATGGGAAGGAGAGACAGCTCCCTTAAGCTGAGGTGGCAGAGACTTGACTGCCTGAAATCAGGTGCATGCCATTGGGAGATGCAGCGGTTGCTGCGGCAGGCTGGACCACCACATCGGAATCACGATTCTCCCAGGCCACTTTATGGTGGTGCTGCAACATTGGTACCCTGGCCATGCTTCACCTTCTGCCCACAGATTTTACAAATGGCCATGTTCACCTCCTTTGGCAGCTGAACAAAAAAACTGTCATACCGCCGAGTACGTGATATTACCCCCAACACTCTGCACTGACTGACTGCTACCGCCGCTGCTTCCGTGAACCCCTGCACCACTACTTTCCGGGCAGGTAGGCTCCTGCAAAGCGGATGATCTACCTCAGGCCCGTTTGGGTCCCGACGTCTCACTGCTGCCACCCTGCTGACTCATGGGCAAGCTGCCACCCTCTTCTCCTGATGATGATAAAGCTCCGAATCCACCCGGCTCCCAAGATCAGCTACATCATCATCATCTAGTACTGTCTGCACATCACTGATGTCCTCCTCAATGGTCAGGAGCCTGACCACTCACAACACCAGCTACCACACCACTCTCCTCATTACTACTTGCCCGCCTACCGGAGGAAGCTGCGTATGTCTCCTCCACATCTTGCAAGCAAATAACACGGCACTCCTTCCGATTCTTTGCAAATAGTATTCGTTTATTTATATTTCATTCGCCACCATATAGTATATATGTAACATGGCCTACGTTTCGGTCCACGTTAGGATCTTCTTCAGGGCCTCCAACAAATTACATAAAAAACGCATAAGACATCCAGTGTATAGAAATACAAATACAAACATAGATTACAATATACAAACTGACATTACAAACATATATATCAAATTAAACATATATCTAGAGAGTCTCAGAAAAGTCCTTAAGAGAGTTCCTTTGAGTCTGTATATGTAATCCCTAAAGGACAGAAGGAAAAACATCTCCACACTCGCTTGACTGCTGAGATAAACAATGGAAATTCATTCAAACCACGCCATCTGTGGGCAATCATATGATCTAAGTAATCTACCTCAAGTATACACCTAGGTACAATCATCAGCCCTCATTTTAACAGAATATTCCGATCGATTAAAAGAGTTACCTGTAGGTAAATCGGCAGTAAGAATCGCGGTGGCGTGCCGAGTATGTGCCCGCGTCTAGTTTAAATACATGATCCAGACCGCCCTTCCGGTATGAATTGCAATCCGGAAGTGCGTCATGCGCGCGTGCGCACTAGGTGTTAGTGAAGCCAGAGGGTAAATGGGCATAAGCGGCAGGTCAATTCGATAATATCATCCGCGCATGTGTAGGCATTATTCGAACATATAATACAATTTTATTAGCATAGATAGGAACTCCTCCTGTTAGAAATTGTTATGGATCCAGGGTATATATATATTAATTCTAATCCAGAAGAAATATTCGGATCCCGATCCGATTTATATCCTCCGCGCATGCGCACCAGCCGATTGTGTGTCTAAGACATGTATGGGCATACCGGCAAATTCACCAGCACCTTCCGTGCCTACATTAGTATAGCGCTGGAATAGATCAGGATCAGGAGATGTCAAATTAAAAGTTAGTATCTGTTAGACGTATTTAGATCGATCGGGATGTGCATGGTCCCCACAATAATAAGTGGGGGCATGCAGATCGCGATCAATCTCACAAAGGTACATAAAACAAAGAGAAGCTTGAAATTGATATTAATCTATTGGTATCAAAGATCGCGTATATAGACAATGTATAGGTCCCTACCTTAAGATACATCATTTGGTCTGAAAAAAAGAATAAGGTAAATGTTAGATATCATAAACTTAAATCAAACTCCCGATTCAATCCAAATGGATGGAGGGTCTTTAATTCATAAATCCAAAATGCCTCTCGTTTACGCAGCAGGAGTTTCCGATTGCCTCCTCGGCGGGGCATAGGTACATGGTCTATTACTTGGAATCGCAATTGGCTAATTTGATGCCCAGCTTGTAAAAAGTGATGTGGAATTGGTAATTCCGTTTTCTGACATCGTATATCTGATTTGTGCTTGACCATGCGGTCTCGCACACTCTGGGACGTCTCCCCTACGTATGCGAGGCCGCATGGGCATTTAATCAGATACACCACATAAGTACTTAAGCATGTGAAGAAGTTACGAATCTGATACTGTCGCCCTGAATGAGGATGTGTAAAATAAGACCCTCTTTGAATATGGGTACACTGTGAACAATTCAGGCAAGGGAAAGTGCCAGATCTGGGTCCCATAAGTGTAGTTTGGACTAGTTTAGGACTGTCAGGGCCGACATCGGCATGCACCACAGTATCTCGTATGTTTCTGGGGCGTTTATAACACATTCGTACTGGCTGGCTGAATTCTTTCACCAATGGATATGAGTTAGTGAGAAGATGTTAGTGTTTCCGTATTATATTTTGTATACGCAGTATGAATGGATGATAGGTTACTACCAGTGGTATACGAGGTGTCTCTATCTTAAATGCCCTTTTATTAGGTGCATGCCGGTCTCGGTCCACTGCCAGCTTCTCTCGTCTCAGGAGATCTATAGGGTAACCCCTGGCTGCGAACTTAGAGGTCATCTGGGACATCCGTAATTCCCTCTGATCCGAATTTGTAACAATTCTCGATACACGCATAAACTGGGAACGTGGTAACGACATCCTGGTGTTTTTGGGATGGCAGCTTGAATACTGTAATAGTGTATTTTTATCGGTGGGTTTGGTATAGAGATCCACTGCTAAAGTACCATCTGGATTTTTAAATATCACCGTGTCCAAGAAATTAACAGAAATTGGATCTACATGTGCTGTGAACTCTAGACCTACCACCATTGTATTCAGATCTTCATAGAACAACTGAAATGAATCCCGACTGCCATTCCAAATACAAAAGACGTCGTCAATAAAGCGACGCCATATTATTGCATGCGTTTGAAATAACGGATGAGGGTACACATGATCTTGCTCTACTCTGTCCATATAGATATTAACATAGGGGGGCGCCATGTTTGCCCCCATTGCGGTCCCTTTGCATTGAATAAAATATTCCTCTCCAAACATAAAAAAGTTTTTTTTCTAAAACTAACCTCAAGAGACCAATACAAAATGCCTGTTGTTCAGTCGTAAAATCAGTTGTCTCCAATAGGGCTCTGACAGCCTGTATACCCCCCTCGTGCGATATGGAGGTATACAGGCTGCCAACATCCAGGGTGACCAATAGGGCATCATCCGGAATGGTATTGATAGAGGATATAATTTCAAGAAAATGCGATGTGTCCAAAAGGAAAGATTTAGTTGAACGAACATATGGGGTAAGAATCTTTTCTAGAAAAATCGATAATGGAGATAATAGAGACTCTGTCGAGGCGACAATAGGGCGACCAGGTGATTGTGACAGGTTCTTATGTATTTTCGGTAATACATAAAAAACAGGCATAATAGGATTTGGTTTATTTAAAAAGGTCAAAGTCGCCTTGTCAATAATACCTCTTGATAGATATCTAGATAGAAACTCCTCAATTTCCTTTTGGACAGCCCAAGTTGGATTATATGACAATTTCTTATAGGTCTCTTGATCTGATAGTTGTCTCAGTATTTCTCTCTTGTAGAGGACAGTATCCATCACAACAATCGCCCCGCCTTTATCGGCGGGTCCTCCACATATTGGCTGGCCAGTCGCTTCTGACTGTCCTCTAGTAGCTCGTCCTCGCTGTATAGTGGAGCTGAGCCCACAGCACATAATACTTCTCTGGCTGAGGTAACAGAAAGGACAGAGGCAGGTTGATGACAAGTGAGGGCACAGAGCCTGCTACTGGGCCATGACAACTAAGAGCTATGTCTAACAAACCCACTGACTCTTGGCTGGGGGTGTCTGATGTAACTTGGATGACTGAGTCAACCATTCAAGAACTGCTGGGTTGCTGGTCAAGACACGACCGCTAGATGACACCGGGAGCTCAGTCTTCTTGCTGCGACTCTCTTTGCCACACCTCCTTTCTCTGCTGTGATCTGTACCTGCGGCAAAAACATTTAGGCCTCCCCTGTGCAGGGCCTGGCACTTCTCAGTCTGACATACTGTTAGATCAAATAAATAAATAAATAAATAAATAAATAGGAAATTAAAACACCCCAGAAAAGTCTGTAATTTTTTCACTTCACCACACAACGGCTAATAAGCCCTTTTTCCCCCACTAATACACACCAAAAAAAGCTTTAGAACGTATAACTGCACCGCTGAACGGCAAATAGGCCATTATTTTTATCAACTTATACACGCCACAAAAGGTTTTAAACATATAACTGCACCGCTGAACGGCAAATAATATATCTTTTTTTGTCACTAATACACGCTAAAAAGGGCTTTAGAACATATAACTGCACTGCTGAACAGCAAATATATTTTTTTTGGCCACTAATACACGCCAAAAAGGGTTGTAATTTTCTCACTTCACCACACAATGGCAAATACTTTTTTTGTGCCACTAATACATGCAAAATAGTGCTTTAGAACATATAACTGCACCGCTGAATAGCAAATATATATTTTTTGCCACTAATACACGCCAAAAAGGGCTGTCATTTTCTCACTTCACCACACAACGGCAAATACTTTTTTTTGTGCTATTGATACACGCAAAAAGGGGCTTTAGAACATATAACTGCAACACTGAACGGTAAATAATATATATTGTTTTGCCACTAATACACACCAAAAAAGACTTTAGAACATAAAACTGCACTGCTGAACGGCAAATAGGCCCTTATTTTTTTCTACTTATACACGCCACAAAAGGCTTTAAAAGATATAACTACACCGCTGAACGGCAAATAATATATATTGTTTTGCCACAAATACACACCAAAAAAGACTTTAGAACATAAAACTGCACTGCTGAACGACAAATAGGCCCTTATTTTTTTCCACTTATACACACCACAAAAGGCTTTAGAACAGGGGTGCACAACCTTTTCTGGTTGGGGGCCAAATTGTCAGCCTGAACCAATTCTAAGGGCCGAAAATAAAACTTAAAGGGGTATTACCAACTGAAATACTGTATTCTTGTCATATTGAATGTACGGTATATACTATAAATGTCTAGTTACAGTTCTAGGACTCCCATCTAATAGGAGAATACATGAAAGATACATGTAAGAAGCCATAAGACATAGACTTACACGTCTTTTACCAGATGTTTGGGGGCCACACAGAATGTTATCGAGGGCCACATGTGGCCCACGGGCCGCAGGTTGTGCACCCCTGCTTTAGAAGATATAACTACACCGCTGAATGGCAAATAATATATATTTTTGTGCCACTAATACACAACAGCTAATAAGCCCTTTTTTCCCACTAATACAAGCCAAAAAATGCTTTAGAACATATAACTTCACAGCACAAGGGCAAATGAGACATAGAAATATTTTCTTGTAATAAACCCTTTTAATGGCTGTATCAAACAACACTTGCAACCTAATAACAAGAACGGTTTGCTGGAATTACAGAGCTGTATAATGGCAATTTGGATCCGCAGTCAGTGCAGTAAGGTGTAATAGGATTGTTCCTATTACCCAGGCTGTAAACTCCCCTACTGAACCCTGTTCTGCTTCAATACTGTGGAAAGATTCCTCTCTATTCTTTCACTGAACTTCTATACAGCAAAATAAAAGTTTTAAAGTCTTTCCTAGAACTTTCCCTAGCGCCTGCTGATGTCTCTCCCTGCACTAAGTACACTGGAAAATGTCTGAATTCAAGATGGCTGAGGCTACTTTTAGGGCTGTGACATCACAGGGCTGGCTGGCTGCTGATTGGCTGCATGCATGGCATTGTGGGTGATCCCTTGTTCCCAGAGTCCCTTGCCCCAGAGTGTAATATTGAGGCCCCAGTCACTCACCCCTCTAGGAAGCTCTGCTAGTGAAGGCAACAAGTCCTGCTCACATTTTAGGACAGGTTGCTGGTGGCCATTATAAATAATCTCTAGAGAACCCCTTCAAATTTGGAACGGACATAATATTGTTTACATGTAATAGATATAATGTATGTGAGTTTGCGTTGCTGAAATACAGTATTTCAGAAAGCAACTCCTATCCTTCATCCTCTCTGTGTAGGCAAATAACATGCTATTAATCTTCACATAGGCTGTTTCAAAGTACAGAGAAGTGTTTTAGAGTAAATTAGAGTCTTAAGGATAAAACTCTTCAGTCATTTGATCTAGAACATGAATACTTGTCCATGGACAAAACATTACTCGCTAAATTGTGGCGTGCAAAGACTTAATTTCCAATCATCTGCAAATGTGATGTGTTTTTTATTGGGAAAAAAAGTGTTAGAAGATGAGGAGTGGAAGATAAGCTGGTGTGTTTGAAGTTTAACACTCACAAGAGATCAGTCGTGGGCTGTGGACCCTGCAGCTGTAATCTCACGCTCCACAGCAAATGAAAAATAAAATCACATTTCTTCCACCTTTCATTTACTATACCATTTTCTTCCAACTTATTTTCCAGACACATATTTAATGTATGTAGCACCTCCTTCCAATAATACTTGCAAGGGAATAATCAAGCTGCAAATAATGGAGCTGAGGTGAATTGAAATCAGGTCGCATAAAATATTCCATAAACCGTTGTTCAACACATGAAAAACATAATATTACCTGTATACTGTAATTTTCTTTAAAGGGGTATTCCAATAGAAAAAAAGATGTCCAACGGGCTGCACATGTTGAAAATAAAATATTGTGGTTTTCCATAGAGATACAGTAGTAATAGGAACATTTTCTGCGGTTAGGCTTCTTTCACACTGGTGCTAGCAGTGTCTGTTCTAACGTTTGCACATGTGTGTTGCGGGAAGTCTGCTGGAACAGCTTGCCGGACAATCCAAACGCCAGTGTGAAAGAAGCCTAACCACACCACTGAGAACCAATATATAATAGAGTATATGGCATCATAGATCTTGGCCAGCAAATGGCGGGTTTACATAGCCCGACTGTCAGGCAGATTATCCAGGACAAGCGTTTCTATGAACGCTCATTCCCGATAAGCTGCCCCTCTTAAGGTGCAGTTGATCACCAGATGAACAGTCGTTTGTGCAGGCAATAAATTATCCTTTCTGGGCAGAAGATTGTGCTGTCTAAACAGCACTCTGTTGCCCAGAAACAATGCAGCTATATGAGGACAAAGGATCACAGCAGGGGAGAAAGCTATCAATCAGCTTGGGAAGGACGGGGGAGCAGGCATCTCATGAATGTCTCCTTGCTGACCATACACCATAGAATATACAATGCAAGTTCTAAAAACCAATACACATCCACAAGCTGAGTAAACGATGCCGCTTTCAGAGAGAGCGGCATAAGAGACCTAACAGATTTCCTTTAAACCAAAGTTCTCCGCAGTGCAATGCTCCAATAAAAAGGCAAATTCTTCTTTAAAAATTTTGGCACATCTTGGTAAATCTTTAGGCCAGAAAATGAAATATACACCTACTATAATCAGGCATAGATTTGCTCAGCTTTTTGTGCCCTTTTCTGTCTTAAAACTTAATGGACTCGTCCTCACTTGCTAATCTTTACCCACTTTTCTTGCCACTTTTTAAAAGTGGCAAAAAGGGATAGTAATTTTTGCAGAAATATGTCGTCTGCTAAACTGACTTTTGTTCCATTCTTAAAGAACACAAAAAAGGACAATCTGCTCAAGAAAACAAAGTATAGAATATACAATAGTAATTGGTTCTTCATTTTTACTGATCTCTTGCAAGCATCTCAGCCACATACCTTGATACTGATTGAAAACTTGTGCTTACATCTGATTTTTCCTATTTGTTCTGTTCAATATGCCCGACATGAGGCTAAAAATTATTGGTAACCCTTGCCCATAAATCTCTGGGCTGATGCCATGTCACCACTCTCTGCTGACATTTCATTCTACGTTTCTTCACAGATGAAAATTATTTCGCTTGGAGATGAGTAAATCTGAGTAACACTCATCACAAGTCACAGCATATAAGGAAACGTGTATATGAAAAGCCAAGCACTGGGGGTAGCAGGGACAGTGAGTGGAACTAACAGAAGCAGCACTACTTATTACAGATGGGTTAGTTTTTCAAGGTCATTTTGCTGTATTTAGAAAGTGAAAAACTAACCAGAACCCCACTAAACGTCTTCGAAGTATAAACTTATCAGATAGAATTTGCTTCATATACTGTAGAACATATTGCAAGCACTGATGTCTAGTTTTCTAGAAAAATGACGTGATTGTAGGTGAATCACTTTTGCACATATAAGGAAAAGTAAAGCATTTACAGTGTGTGGACCATAAGAGAATAAAGTGTGACAAATGATTGCAGGGGGTCCAAGAATGGAAATACTTTGGAAGTAGGGACTGTCAAAAGTTACTTTCACACATGCAGCACAGCAATCCAACAGGCTGCCCTGACAGATGAACAGCCTGCTGGAGTTCTCAAGTTCAGGCCTAGCTGGATATTGCCATTAACAGCCGAAGCCCATTGACTATAATAAGAATCGGCAGGGTACCGATCGGTCCCTGGCATTTATGCTGTTATTCTGCAAAAATTGTTGTGAACAGAAGTATTTATCTACCGAAAACCTGACATAAGTACCAGGGAGGTCATTATAGCCTATGGGGTCCATTGGGTATGCCGCCCTATATGGCTATGCTGGATCTGGCAAACTCTAGCAGGCTGTTCTCTGCCAGAACAGCCTGCCAGATTACTCTGTCGCATCTGTGAAAGACGCCTAACTGCTTCTGGATACTGAAAGGGCAGAGGGTTGTTAGATTTAACAGGGCAAAGAGTCACATAAATTATAACGTCAAATCGGATCTCAGATTATCAACGTACAATGAAATCTGTACATTATAGTGTCAAGGTACAGGGAAGTGGTGGCCCATCAATTTTAGGTCCTCATAATAAACTGGCCACCAAATGTATAGACATCTATAGACTGGTACTTGAAGCAATCAGAAAACTAAACTTTTATATAAAGTTTGGAAGGCATATTACATGGCAGAATGTAGCAGGAAAAACAACTTTATTGCTACATAAACCTGCCTGAATATTATATATATGGAGTAATAACCAGGAAATTTAGCTAGGTAACCTATTACAATGTAATTGACTGCAGATGATTACATAGTAAACTTCTTTTAGCACTAATTAAATACACCAGGATGTACATTTCAATTCCTGTTCCGGCAATCTTAAAAGCAATCTGCTAGCAAAATATGTGATGCATATACAGTAGGAAATGTGATTGCCCTCCACACTTTCCACAATTAAACAGATAACAATGTAGCAGACTCAGCATATAGGCAGACATACTCTCAAGACTATAAGAACTTTTATAAGCAAGTTTAGCTGTGCTGGACAATCTGTTTCTAGCTTACAGGTTAGCCTATAGTACGTCTCTTTAAAATATAATAGTCAAATGAACGGGCATAAAAAACAAACTGAAATTCCAATCGCAGCTATATTGGCATTTGTGAAAGTCTAGCTATATGTATACACAGGGCATACATGAAAATTATGTTAAAATAGGCCTTCCAAAAAACATAATTATTGTAATTAGATTAGTCAAAACATAAAGTGAATATGCTCTGTCACACCTCCTCACTGTCATTACAACACTGGTTCATCCACTTTCCTCATGACCGTTAGTGGCTGCCAAATTGAATACACACACAGACTGGAATCTTAATGCTGCAACAGGGATACAGATACCGCCCGACCCTACAGGTCCTCCCAACAAAAGGAGAAGGTCTCTGGTCCACCTTGACAGAAAATATATCAGAGGAGCCCCTCAGAATGTCCACTTACAGGGCACAGATCAGCAGCCATAGTGGATGTGGAATCCCCAGGGCCACTTCTTCATCCATTCAACTGTTAACATACAACATGCCAGTCAGCCACACAACGGGGCCTGAATGGAGTGTGAGCGCTCCTGATTACACAATTAGGAACTCATTAGGAACTCAGGTCTCAGACCTCACTACACCCCATCAGATAATACAGCTAAGCAGATCACTTCATACCATTACGACTATAACTCTGGAACTTCTTCCCCTCCTCAACCTGTCACTTCTTCTCCACTTATCCCTGCACTGTTAGCAACCTACTTATTACTAGTGTTGGGTGTGAATATTGGAATAGCGAATATTAATCGTGAATATTGGCGCTTTGAGAATTCGCGAATATTTAGAATATAGTGATATATATTCAGAATTTTGAATTTTCGTGATTTTTCTTTCATCAGTAACCTCCCTTCTTGCTTGTGGGCCAATGAGAAGGAAGCAATGTCTTTGTCTGAGCTTAGCAACATCCATAGCAACCAATAGGAAAGTTGCCTATCCCTTGCTATATAAGAACCTCCCCAGCAGCCATTTTTTTAAAGTTCTGAGAGAGACAGCAGTGTCATTGCTGTGCTCTGTGCTTTCCACACTACATTAGATAGATAGTTAGATAGCTAATATATATAATTCAGATAGTTAGTGGGAGATAGTCAGTGCAAGTTATATCCTGATATAGTGAAGCTGTTGCAGTGCAGTATGTTAGGTACTGTGGTAGATTCTGCTGTCTATACATGGTATGCAGATCTGCTAAAATGTGAAGTGTCAAGTATTGCGCCAAAATTCGCATCATTAGTGCGGTTTAGCGCAATTGCAAATATATTGGAGCACTCTAACTGCATATATAAAGCCATTTTTAATGTTCTGTCGTGCCAACCATTTTCTCACAGTCTCAGAAAACTTCTAGCAGCTTGGAAAATGTAGCAAAAGTGACCCTTGCCTGTCTTTCACGCGCAATCCGCAAATATTACAATAATCCCGAATTTGCGAATATATGATGAATATTCGCCCAAACTTTTGTGAAATATCACGAATTTGAATATAGCCCCTGCTGCTTATCACTACTTATTACAAGGGCGGCTGCAGTTTTCCTAGGTTCTGGAGCAGCAATGCTAGTTTGAAAGGAAGAACAGGCTGCTATAGCTTGTTTGCAATTCTTGGTCGGCTGTAAACAGTAGCCAAAGAACAATCTAGCAGGAAATTCCCTTAGGCCTCATAGCGGAGGTATATATAAATATATATATGTATATATATATATATATATACACTCTAATATGTATTAAATGAAGTAATTAAATGGCTTGCCCACACCTGTTAATGGTTGTGTCTGTGCCATTGAAGTCAATAGGCCTGAGTTGGAATACTATACACAAACATGTGGTCAGGTGTGGCACTGTTTTTGAGAGCAGTCATGAGTAACCCCTTTAACCCCATATGTGACCAGACAATTTTCCATTTTTTTTCTTCACTCTCTGCATTTAAAAGCCATAACTTTTTTATTTTTCCATTCACATAGCAGCATGGTGGCTTGTTTTTTTGCGGGACAGGTTGCACTTCCTAATGGGACCATTTAATATTGCATATTGTACAGTTTTATATGTTTTGTTTATAGGTTGTTACCTATGCAGTAAAATTGTCATGTAAACTTAAAACGGTTGGTCACTTCCTGAATACTGTTGACCAATGTGTTTGTAAGATGGATACATGACACTTACTAATATAGTCTTTGTTAAAATTCTGGGCAATTTTATATATTTCATAAGGTATATCCCCTTGTTTGCTTTTTGTGTTGTCCACACAGCAGGAAGTGTCTTGGGGTACTGATGCACTGTATGCATCAGATATTCTGAGAAATGGCGAGACCATTGTGAATTACAGACTGCAACTAAAAAGTTGAAAAAGAGGTCATCATGTAAGTGTTCTGTTCATTCCCCAGTTAATGTAAATTTATTTATTTTTTTCTTAAACTGGAGAGTTGCTTTAGGAGCTATCAGAACCACAGTTAAATAGGTTAGATTAAGTCATCTGGATGAATGCCATTTGCTGTAGTAACACAACTGAAGACTAGAAGTAAACATGATGCCATGTTCACTTCTGCACTCGGGAGCTTAAAACATAAGACATGACTGGCTGAAGTAGCATTAATGCATTATTAAGTCACATTCACATAGGGCATATACTGTATACTGATGATTTTCTACTGTGGAATTACAGGCAAAAAAAAAAGAATCTTCAGCATTTTACAGTAGCAGTAAAGAAATTCCACAAACAAATGTATGAAATATATAAAAAGACTTGCAACATCCTATTGAAATGGTATTGTAGAGCATTACCTGTGTTCTGCCCAGCAGGGTTAGAAAATGATTCTAGTTCATTCTGACAGTCTTGGTATTTCTCAAGTGTTCAATTTGGTTATAGCACCAACTAGCGGTGTTAAGTTGTATTACACTTTGCATTGTGGGTGGTGCACTGCATTGTGGGAGTGGAAATCATCCTGAGAAAGGGAACCCTCCAGTCTCTAGGACACATCAGCAGAGCTGTCCTTTTGCATATCTTTTGCATATCTCCTTCTAAAACTCTACCATCCTTGTAAACGCATATCTGGTAAGAGATCTACCTTTGTTTCAGGGATATTGTGTGTTGCAGAGCTGTTCAGCTAGTTTTAATTGTTACTCAAGGATTTGTTATTACTGTTAGTTAGCCATGCAATCTTATGTACAGGCAGCCATTTTACCATGGGCCTTCAATGGGGACAGTAAATGTTATAGTACATACTATCTATACTTTATACTTATACATGCTATTTGTAATCTTGTAGTTTTCCCAAACAATCTTGTTTTGCCAATCAATAAACCTGTTTTACCAATAAATAGAGATAGCCTTGCTGTTTGCCCAGCGGTCTTTTCACAGCGAACTCTGCACGCTCGTGATTCGCCGAACATGCAAACATATGGCAATGTCCGCTGGCCCATATTCTTTTGCATTGCGCCAAACTTTGACCCATGACACATCCATCAGGTGTGACAGGACAGCCAATTGATACGTTTCATCACATGGACACACCCTCACTTTATAAAAGAACCCGATCTGGCTGCTATTTTACATTCTGTGTTTTGCCAGTGTAGGGAGAGATTGCTTTGTGGAGCAGGGACAGGCTGTTGGGACACCGAACGCTAGCTAATGGGGCCACAAGGGTGTGATATACTTATAATTAACTTTGTAACGTAGAAAGTATATTATAGTGCATTTGTATTGTGCGGCAGTTGTGTGCGGTTCTGCTGCAATACCGCAGCTATATAGAGGGAAAAACGGTATTGGAACAACTCTTTGCAATAGGTGTGATATACCTGTTGCCCCCAAAAAAACTGATTGAGGGGTGTGATATATCGTCTTCCCAAAATACTGATTGAGGGCTGCGATATAGCTGTTGCCCCAAATAAGCAGGGTGATGTGATATAACTGTTGTGGCAAAAATAATAATTGAGGGGTGTTATGTACCTACTTCCACAAAATACTGATTAGGGGGTTCGATATACCTGCTTCCACCAAATAAAGATAGAGGGGTGCAATATACCTGCTTTCACAAAATACTGATTAAGGGGTTTGATATACCTGCTTTCACCAAATATTGATTGAGGGCTGCGATATACCTGATTCCACAAAATACCGATTAAGGGGTTTGATATACCTGCTTCCACCAAATATTGATTGAGGCCTGTGATATACCTGCTTCCACAAAATATTGATTGAGGCCTGTGATATACCTGCTTCCACAAAATTCTGGTTAAGGGGTTCGATATACCTGCTTCCACAAAAAACTGATTAAGGGGTCTAATATACCTGCTTCCACAAAATACTGATTAAGGGGTTCAATATACCGGTTTCCACCAAATGTTGATTGAAGCCTGCGATATACTTGCTTCCACAAAATACTGATTAAGGGGTTCAATATAACTGTTTCCACCAAATATTGATTGAGACCTGCGATATACTTGCTTCCGCAAAATACTCATTACGGGGTTCGATATACCTGTTTCTACCAAATATTGATTAAGGCCTGCGATATACCTGCTTCAACAAAATACTGATTGAGGATTGCGATATACCTGCTTCCACAAAATACTGATTAAACGTTTCGATATATCTGTTTCCACCAAATATTGATTGAGGCCGACGATATACCTGCTTCCACAAAATATCGATTAAGGGGTTCAAAATACCTGTTTCCACCAAATATTAATTGAGGCCTGCAATATACCTTCTTCCACAAAATACAGATTAAGGGGTTCGATATACCAGTATCCACAAAATATTGATTAAGGCCTGTGATATACCTGTTTCCACAAATACTGCTCTTCTCTAGGGACTTAGGCACAGGTTCATTTTGAAAATGACAGGCAGAATAAGAGGCAGGCTATTCCGCAGGGCTGGTAGGGGTCGGGCAGGTGCACCAGGCCGGAGCCTAAGTGGGAAGTTGGAGAAGGCGCGTACGATTACTTCAAAGGGTGCACCAGAGTGGGTTTAATGGCTCACTCAGCCTTCTGCTTCTGTGCCCTCCTCATCCTCTGTATCTGCACCCCCCTCACTCTTTGCTTTGTGCACCCCAAATACACCACCACCACCACCATAGCCCTTCCACTCGAGTCAGAGGAATTATTTTCCCATCCATTCCCAGACATTACCGACGTGCAGCCATTCTTGATATTGGATGAGGAAGAGGAGGTAGCAACGGCCGCCACCCAGCGGTCTGATGACAGTACCCAGATCAGCCCAAGGAGGGTGGTCCCCGTTGTTGCTGCCTAATCCGAGATCTCAAGTGTCAGTGGTAATGAAGATGTCGCGGAAAGCCCAACACTCACCTAGGGACGACTGCCTTAAGAAGGCACCTGGTCTCCCATTACCGAGCCCAGTGGGAGCAACGCCGTCAGAACCAACAAAGCCACACTCCCAGCGCTCCACGTCCTGCCTCTTCTCCTTCTCCTCTCTGCTCCTATTTGTCCTCCACTCCACCTTCCACTGTGCCATCGTCGCATTCATCTGGCAAGAGGCCCAAATGTTCGAATGTAAAAAAATTATGATGCAGGATAACCCTCTTGCCAACGGCTGACCGCAGGCTTGTCGGAACTGCTAGCCCTCCAACTACTGCCATATAAACTGGTGGACTCGGAAGCCTTTAGAAAATTTGTGGCCATTGGCACACCGCAATGGAAGTCCCCAGAAGGAAATATTTCTCCCAGATATGCAAATCGCGAATTTTAATCGTGAATATTGCAACTTTGAGAATTCAAGAATATTTAGAATATAGTGATATATATTCGTATTTTCGAATATTCAATTTTTCTTTTTATATCAGTAACCTCCCTTTTTGCTTGTGGCCCAATGAGAAGGCTGCAATGTCTTTGTCTGAGCTTAGCAACATCCCTAGCAACCAATAAGAAAGTTGCCTACTCCTACCCCTACCCCTAGTATATAAGAACCTCCCCACAGCCATTTTCTACAGTTTATTACAGTTCTGAGAGAGACAGTAGTGTCATTGCTGTGCTCTCTGCTTTCGTGTGTCACATTACATTAGCTAGTTAGTTAGTTAGTTAGTTAGTTAGTTAGTTAGTTAGTTTATATGTATAATACAGATAGTTAGTGGGGGATAGTCAGTGTAGGCTAGATGGTGATATAGTGTAGTTTGGTTCTGCTGTCCATGCATACATGCTACATACATTGTGCTGTATGTATGTATGTATGTATGCTACATACATACTTATACATAGTGCTGTGATGTCACAAGTTCACAACAATACTTAGTGCACCAATCACTAATATGGAGTCAGACTTGCTAAAATGTGAAGTTGCATGTATTGCGCAAAAATATTCCGATTTGCGCAATTACGAAAATATCGGAGCACTCTATCAGCATATAAAGGTATTGTAATGTTCTGCTGTGCCAACCATTTTTTCCAGTCTCAGGAAACTTCTAGCAGCTTAAAAAATGTAGCTATAGTGACCCACACCTGTATTGCACGCGCAATACGCGCATATTGCATTGCCGATTTTCGCAATCAAGAAAATAACCGTGAATTTGCGAATATATGATGAATATTCTACTAAATATTTATAAAATATCGCAAATTCAAATATTGCCCCTGCCTCTCATCACTATCAGCAGCAAGTGAATATACATCTGTCACACAGTGTCGGTGCCAAGATACATCTGACCACAGACACGTGGTGTAGCAAACACGGGCAGGGTAGGAACATAACTTTTATTGCCCACAGGGCGAACCTTCTGATGGCTGTCAAGCATGTAACCCATGGCTCCCGTGTGGATTTGGTGTTACCGCCAAGGATTGCAAGCAAGCCTGTCTCTTCTTCTCCTCCTCCTACTCCATCCTCGGCTGACTACTCCTTTTCCACTGCTACCACCTCTTCTGCTCAACCCCCCAAGCTTCCCAGAACCTATTCAATGTCCCAGGTGAGATGTTGCCATGCTGTGCTGCGGCTGTTGTGTCTAGAAGCCAAGAGCCACATCGGTCCAGCTCTGCGGTCAGAGGCCGATCAGTGGCTAACCTCGCTCAATTTGACAGTTGGTAAAGTGGTGTGCCACAATGGTGCCAATTTGCTGAGCATGCTGAAACAGGGCAAAATGACACACATGCCGTGCATGGCACACGTCCTGAACTTAGTCTGCAGCATTTCATTGGCAAATACCCCGGGCTCTAGGACGTCTTGCAGCAGGCCAGGAAAATCTCTGCCCATTTTAGAAGTTGTTACAGGGCCATTGCTCGCCTTATTGACATTCAGCGGCGACACCACTTGTCCGTCAGACGTCTGATTTGTGACAGCCTGACGCGCTATAACTCTATCTTGTATATGCTTGATAGGCTGCTCCAACACCAACTACCAGTACGAACTCTGCAGCAGGACAGGTTCTGGGGAGCTTGGTTTCTTTTCACCACACCAGTGGCTGCTCATGCGCGAAACATGCAGACTTCTGTCGCCATTTGATGAGATCACCAAACAAGTCAGTCGCAGCCAAGGCGTCATTAGTGACATCGTACCTTACGCCTTCTTTCTGGAGCGTGCATTGCGTTGTGTCATTGATCAAACTGTCGAGGAGCAGGAGCTTGGAGATAAGGAAGTCACAATGCTGAATGAATTCCAAGGGGGGCTACTCCATCTGAGATAAGTCAGCAGGAGTCTGAAGAGGAGTAAGAGGAGGATGGTGGCTGGAGGGAAGAGGAGGAGCAAGAAGAGCAGGCTTTGAGAGGGACTTTAAATTTTTTGGGGATCCCTGGTGTTGTCCGTGGCTGGGGGGAGGAGACCGAGGATGACATTCTCCTGGGCGATGAACAGGAGCCAGGGCACTCCACCACTTCCAATTTAGTGCAAATAGGGTCCTTCATGCTCCAGTGTTTGAAGAGGGACCCTGGTGTAAAAAGCATAAAGGGCAAGAACCAGTACTGGTTGGCAACGTACAAAAACAAAATGGTGGACATGTTACCAGCATTACAAACAGCTGGCAGAATGCAGCATTTCCAGGCCTTGCTCTGAGAGATGCTGCATTCTGCTGTTGCGGGCAGTGGCATAGGAATTTCCACCCACACCGAAACAGGTGCGGGTACCAATCCTACCTCGTCTGCAAGACGAGAGCGGTTTGAAGATATGATCCAGATCCAGCCTCAGGGAACGCCTAGACCGACAGGTGTCGGACTACATCGGGTTAACGGCCGATGTGGACACTCTGAGAAGCGAGGAACCCCTGGACTACTGGGTGTGAAGGCTTGACCTGTGGCCAGAGCTGGCACAATTTGCCATGAAACTCTTGGCTTGCCCCTCGTCGAGTGCCCTGTCCAAAAGGTTGTTCAGCACAGCAGGGGGATCGTGACCGATAAGCGCATTATTCTAGCTCACGACAGTGTGGACTACCTCACTTTTCTAAAAATGAATGAGACATGGATCTCGGAAGAATTCAACACCTGTGACGACCACATGTAATTGAATTTCCTCATGCCAGCCCACACATATGCGCCACCACCCACGACAAAGAATGGTCCTTGTCTTATGTATATACAGTGGCATAAAAGGCCTTTTCTGTCAGGTGAATGCCTAATTTTTGGGGCCTGTACTCCAGTGGCCTACAGAATTTTTTTTATCCAGTTACCACCTAATGTACCTCAAGCCACATAATCACAAGTTGTTTTCTGTCAGGTGAATGCCTAATATTTGGGGCCTGTACTGGCCTACAGTATAATTTTTATCCTGTGACCCCCTAATGTACCTCCAGCCACATAACCACAAGATATTTTCTGTCAGAATAATGCCAAATTTTTGTGGCCTGTACTAGCCTACGGTAAAGTTTTTATCCAGTGACCGCCTAATGTACCTCCAGCCACATAATTATAAGTTATTTTCTGTCAGGTGGATTAATAATTTTTGGGGCCTGTGCTGGCCTACAGTATAAATTTTATCCAGTGACCGCCTAATGTAACTCCAGCCACATAATCACAAGTTCTTTCCTGTCAGATAAATGCCTAATTTTTAGGCCTGTACTCTAGTGGCCTTCAGTGAAATTTTTATCCAGTGACCGCCTAATGTACCTCCAGCCACATAATCACAACTTCTTTTCTGTAAGGTGAATGCCTAATTTTGGGGGTCTGTACTCGCCTACAGTAAAATTTTTATCCAGTGACTGCCTAATATACCTCCAGCCACATAATCACAAGTTCTTTTCTGTCCGCTGAATGCCTAATTTTTAGGGCCTGTACTCCAGGGGCCTACAGTAACATTTTTATCCAGTGACCGCCTAATGTACCTCCAGCCACATCATCACAAGTTCTTTTCTGTCAGGTGAATGCCAAATTTTTGGGCCTGTACTCCAGTGGCCTTAAATAAAAAATTTCTAGGCTCCAGCAGGGCACATTTTTGAGAGTTTCCCTTTAAGACGCACAAAAATGTCCCCTGATTAAAATACATATTTTTTTGTGGGAATTTTTACCAATAATCCCCCTCTGGTATGTCACAGTCCATGTTGTGGGACTATTTGTGCACTTCTAGTAAGTATTTGGTGGCTGCAAATATCACCTGAAGGTTTTTCAGGTTCGCCTGCCATTAAAGTGAATGGTGCCTGCTGCAAACAGCGGGACGCGAACATTTGATCGCGGACTTGCGTTCGCGAACCGTCCTGACCACTGTTAGTCCATTACTACCAATAAACAAGTTAGACTAAAAAGAACAGTCCTCTTATTTGGAAGCCAGGAATGGTTTATGCTGAATGTCAGACCACACACTGTGTGAACGTGTATGAATACAGAACAACCTGTTTAGCAATTGTGCTTCCACAGTCAGGCTTTGTGTAAGTCTCCCTCATTATCAGTATCTTTAGAACAACTACGTCTGCACCATTTTACTCCTATACTGAGATGTGGTCTTTGGTTGCATCAGCTGAGTACTTACTCACTGGAGGAGAAAACAGGTTTAAGAGGAAACACACATGCCAGGGATCTACAGGATAATCAGACAGCAATGTCAGAGCCAGAGGGAATACAAAGACAGCCAGAGCCAGGTCTAATCACCAAAAAGGACTGTGTCATAATAGGAGGCTAATAGGCAGTCATACAGTCCAAGATCATATTCAGGTTAGAATAGCAAGGATTAATCCAGAGGAGTAGTGAGACAAGAGGATTCTGAGAATCAGTAGTCAAAGCAACAATAAGCACAACAGGGCAAAGACTCAGTTACTGGCACTGGCAATCAACAGAGTAAATTCAAATAAAGAGCCAAGATCTCAGATTTGACGCACTAACCTTTCCCCTGATTGGTATTTTGATTGAGCATTCTGATTGGCCAATCAGATGGACACCTGGATTGGTTGGACAGCTGATGACCTTGATTTGCTGGGCATTTATTGCCAATCCATACTGCCAGTGTCACCACACTGTCCAAGGTGGTGGCTGAGGAAGATATCACTGAAGAATGAACAGATAGGTATGTTAGTCCCATACAAGCCACTGGGCAGTGGCCATGTACTTAGTTGTACACAGTAAAAGTTTATATTTTGATAGATTATAGACTACAGACATGAATCTTTAGTAGTGTTAAGGTTTTCCAATTTTCTTTTGACTCCTACCTTTTTTTAAGTTGCTCCTCAAAAAATCCCAAATTTAACAGTGATGTCTCCATGCTGTGTGGTCAATAATATTTCTCCTACACTCAGGCAGCCACTTATTACACACCTACACCACTCTAATTTGTAATATCCCATCTGCCCTCCATTTTCTCAATGTGCTGCTGCTAAAATGGTTCCTCACAATCACTCAAGCTGCTGTGTAACATCTAAGGGTGACCATACATATTCAATAGCTGTCGGCAAAGAACGTTAAAATGATTAGCATAATGAAACATGCATTATGAAAAAATGTTGACATCCATATATTTATCAGAGTGAATGGGAAGACATACTTTACAAACAACATACTATATTGAGGTTTGACATCTGCCAGCTGAGTGAGAGAGGTGGAGTATGCACATGTAATGAATGCCTTCCTAGAAGGCTGGGCCAAGAATGGGAGCGAGACCACTCAACTCTCTACCAAATTGTGGTAAAAATGTGGTATTTTTTACATTTCTATGACACAATTTGGAGATCATATAGACTCTTATGGATCCATTCACTGTTAGTATTAAGTATTATTTTTACTGTTTCTATATGTCTATGTATGTCTGTTGTTTCTATTTTTTTTATTTCTTACACTCGGGTCATGTCACATTATATGTTTATAAGTACCGTACTTGTTGGCCTCAACTTATATAAAGGTGAATGTGCAATTTACCTTAAAGTTTCAACAGTAACATATTACATTTTTAGTAGCTTTAATCCTTGTTGAATTGATTAATTGCTTGTCTTGTCTACTATTACAGTGTACCAAGCTTTTCAGCAACGGGGAGATGCAGTGGCGGCCATTCAGGGATCAGGTGCCGGGTAGCAGGTAAATATGCTCTAGAGGAGAGGCCCAGGCATTCTGGGGTCATTATAGAGATTGGATAACCCTCTTTAATTTAATACTGTACAGTACATCAAAGATTATAAACACAGTCCACATAAAAATGATGAGAAAATATTTAGTAAATATTACATGAATTGTTTTTGTGCATATCTAGATTGCAATTTTAAAGAAAATTAGGGTCCTTACTGAGAAGAACCATGTAACGGGTTCTCCAAGATACAGTTTTTAAATTGATTCTGTAAAATAGTCTTAAAATGCTACTGGAACTGATTCCCAGATAACATAAAGGAAAATAAAAACTATCTGCCACTGTTTAAGTTAATAAAATATCGTCTTTACTCATGCATGTTATTAAAACTAGTGGCCTGAAAGTCCTTTAGAAAGATAAGGGATATCTAAGGGATATTGAAATCGCAGGCTTCCCTTATCTTGTGCTTGAAGTTAATGCAACGCTTTTACTAATTTACAACACTCATTAGTTACAATGTCAAATTGTGAATTTAAAATTAAAGTGCTTTCAAACAGTGGTATAGTTAATAACCCATGAACTGAAAATTCCCCATTAATCATCCATGCATGCAGAATGTTATTTCATTTTAAATGCAAGAGACTTCTTGAAGATTTAGGTTTTATTTGCTCCTTAATCTTCACACGGAGCACACAGCTACTATATGTGGCCCATGTTCTGTTTAGCCAAGGGACAGTTGCAATGTACGATGAAGGATATTTATCAAATATGGGGGAAAGAATAAATTAAAAAACCTCATAAAGCCTCAGGTCCTGAGATCCTAACAAAAATTATAACCATTTCAGGCAGTATTATTCCAATATTTGTTAACCTTATTTGGTGAAACAGATGGGTATTTTCCCTAAAGAGATGTTGTGTTCTTCTATGTCTGTACAGATCACTTTACTGCAGTTACCTACTTATCTATACACAGAGTTAATATAATTGCAGGCAGGATTAAAATGATAGATAAAACAGGATCCACCATTCACAATAGGTTATCTATTCTTTCCTTGTATAGTGATGTCTGCACAGGTCACAGGACATGCCTAGAAAACTCTCCCATAGAAGTCAATGAGGTCCCCCCTACCCATTGTGCCTATGGCTCATGTGGCTGCCATAAAAGCGTTTTTTTTTATGCTTTTTAAGAGCAGCTCAGGCAAGATGGCAGCCTCCATGATCATGTTCAGGAAACAGAATAAAAAAATCTGCAAGCAGAAAATAAAAACATATTGGAAAAAAAGGATATGTGTTGCTATCTAGTTTTAACTGGCAGACCAAGACCAACTAAGTTTGTGGAGAATGTCCCTAGATGGCATATGTATATTTATTGATATCATGGGATATGCGAAGCACATTGAAATACCTTCTTAGCCTCTGTGTTTGGGGCAGAGAAGGCTTTTGACTATGTTTATTAGAAATACCTTAGTGTACTCTTACTCAAGCTTGGCGCCTTAGATGTTGCCTATACATTTATTATGGGACTCTACTCTTCCACATGTTCTAGAGTATTTGTCCAGGTCTTCATCAAAGGATTTTGAGATATCCAATTGCAACAGTCAAGGGTGCCCCCTATCTCTCATCTCTAGTAGATCAAAGAGACCCGATCTGGGTGAAGGTATATTTTCTCGACATACCCGTAATAGCCACACTGGGCTCACTATCAATCTTGAACCAGATTTACAATAACAATTAAAATATAACTTTTATTGGTGAATATAAAATGGGCTGTGAGCCTCAAGAAGTGTTTTAAAACCAACTGTTTGCTGCATCGGGTGATGAAACTCTTAACTGCTTATACATGGGGGAGATGTGCACTCTCTCCCCCACACTGCAGAAATAGATCACAGTTCTACATTAAATGTCAGTGCAGTTGCTAACCACCAGTATAAAATCACTGTCTGATATGGCTGACTTGCTGGTCATTAGCTTCTTGACCAGCACTTGGAACTGAATGAATTTCCTTAACTACTGTTAATACATTAGAACGCTGACTGCCTGACCGGTCATCCATAAACTAATGAACGCAATCACTATTGTTTGCTGAGATACTAATTGTCTAGCTGACTACTATGGCTGATGCAGACTAACAGGTATTAAAAACAACACACAATGCCCCCCGACATGTTTTGCCAGAGAGCCTGGCTTCTTCACGGGTAACGGCCAGAGTTGAAGGCGACTGCCGAAGCTGAGGTATAAATACCTCCCTAAGCATGATCGATAGATGCGCTGGCCAGTGACAGATCCCTAGCAGCAGAAGAGATGGGAGGCGCATTCGAACATTCAACCAACCTGTAACTTTGCCTTCCGGCTAGTGGACCACTTTAACTCTGCTGTCAGACCAATGAAAGGGAGGTGGGAGCAGTCCACGGGTCAGGCGCTTCGCTAGAATGCAATGGGCACTGATTCAGAAGCAGACGGAGGCACGGGGTGTCCACAATGCATGACCTGCGCTGGATTCCTAGGCGCTGGGACTTTGAGGTGAATATACTTACACTGCAAAAAAGATGTCTGCTGCTGCTGCCAAGAACTAAATTCTCGTTATTAGAAAAAACAGGCAACAAATATTATATTGCCTGTGTGTGCATAATGTTACATGTGGGATCCTCTCTGAAAACATCCGGAAAGAAATAAAATATTGCTGGCCACTCAACACTAACATCGTATAATATATCAATAACCAAAGATTGCGGGGGAAAAAGGCCTCAACCAATGGCCATAGGAAAACGTATATGAAAAATGAATATAACAGTATATACCTCTCGTCAAGAGTGAATGTTCTCTTGTCAGTCACTTCAAATCAATGGCCTCAGACTGGCTCATTTAAATATCAAGTAAAAATTTCTTAACTATAATGATTATGAAAAACAACCATAATGGCCTAATGACAGGTGGGCAGAGATAGTCTAAAAGTAAGAGGAAAAAGTGAAGCTTTCATTTAACCCTTTTGGGCTCAGACTGTCTATAAATCACTTAGTTTCTTCATGAGTCTGTCCAAATTGCCTCTTCTTACACCAAGTGTTTTTTTTTTACATACATCCCCAAAAGAATAAACATTTGGGGTCGCGAGAATGATATTGTCTCATGTCTACATATTGTTGTATCAGCCTTGGTGTTGATGCTGCTGATATGTTGGCCTATGCGATGTCTAAACTCTTGTATGGTCTTACCAACATAGAGTTTATTGCAGTCACATTGGGCTACGTAGAAAATGCCGGTGGTCTGACAGTTGATAAATTCTCTGATATCGTATTGTTTATTGTCCAGAGGATTGATAAACATTTTGGTTTTCTCGAGGAAAGGACAGGGGGTACATCTGCCACACGGGAAACTGTCTACCACTTTTAACCAAGTGGTTTCGCGCGGTTCTGACTAGTAGAGGCTATGGACCAAAAGGTCCTTGCCTCTCCAATATGTAATGCTTGGTCGTATGGTTAGACATCTCTTAGATCATTGTCTGCCTGCAGTACATGTCAGTATTTATTTTGAATCCGATAAACTTGATGGTTCTGAACATCATACTTGCCGATGCACCTGATGATTGAAGAGGTAGATGTCTTGGGCATGCTGTTTAGCAGATCCGAACATTTGGTACTTCTTGCACACGCACAGGTTCTATGTAGGACTTTTTTTTAGGGTAGCCTCTTGTTCTAAATCTGTGATATAGATTATTACATTCTTGAATGAAACTGGAATCTTCTGTACAGTTTCTTCTAGCCCTTAAATACTGGCCTGTTGGAATTCCTTTTTTAAGGAATGCGGATGATAACTCTGCCAGTGTAGCAGGTTATTAGTAGCCGTGGGTTTACGGTAAATCTCTGTAAGGATGTCGCCACCAGAGTCTACTGAGAGCCTTAGGTCCCGAAAATTTGTATTATTTGACCATACGCTACTTGTAAGAATTCCTTTTTCAATAGTATCAATAGATTAAAACTAAAGAATGTCACACAGTATCCTTGATAAAGTCATCACAATATCCGTAACTCAAATAGATGGTAGCCCATGTTTTATCATGTATATCTTGATATTGGTTCTGATAGTTGTATTTGCATCCAATATATAGTAGCTACTTTTTCAGGTTAGTCATGACTCATGACTTAATACTATATTTGTTTAAGTGTACGTTACCACTTCTGCAGATTTGTTACTTCACCACTTGAATGTGGTCGTACTTTGCCTCACGCTGATCTGTGTGTCTCTTCACTGCTCGGTGAGCACACGCAGCGTCCCACGTGTTCTCAATCCCCGTCCGTTTCCTTGCAGCCCGTCTGGAGGTTATGCAGCCACTGGCTGCTGCGCTTGGCTAATGGGTTTGTTCGCCTGTTAACTCTTCGGTTTCCCAAGTAATGTGTCGCTACTAGAGATGACGAAGTGCAATTCGTTCAGAATTTCAGGAAAAATTCGATTTGCAGCAAAAAAAATGGCGGCTACACGTGTGAGGACAAGGAAGTCTGTGAAGGCGGGATGACCCATAATGCCATGCATGCAGCCAATCAGCATCCAGCCAGCCCGGTGATGTCACAGCCCTATAAATATGGTGGCCATCTTAGATTTTGCCATTCACAATCGTACTTTGTTCAGGGACAGACGTGTATACAGGCGCTAGGGAGAGTGAAAGAAAAACGAATTGTTTAAAAAAGGAAAGAAGCGATTTAATAGTGCAAGAAAAATATATACGCACTTCACTCTTTAATTGTTTTCTGATTAAAGCGTATAGTGGCCTTTTTCCATCCAACAAGAAATATATATTCTTGGGTCACTTCTGCAGTTATTTCTTATGAAAGGGTATAGGGGTGTATTACAGTAAAAAAAGAAATATATATATACGCACTGCACTGTTGCAGTAATTTCTGTTAAAAGCGTATAGGGACATATATTTAATTCAAAAAATAAAAATATATGCGCACTACCCTGTTACAGTTATTTGTGGTGAAAGAGTACAGGGTCATATTTCAGTACTACAGGAAAAATATATTCACACTTCACTCTTTAATTGTATTCTGGTTAAAGTGTATAGTAGCCTTTTTCCGTCCAACAAGAAATATATTTTCTCGGGTCACTGCTGAAGTTATATCTGGTGAAAGGGTATAGGGGTGTATTACTGTCAAGGATGGAGTACAGTTAGCAGGAACTGATAAATAACAACAGACTGGTTTGATCCCAAACTAAGAAAAACATAGGAGGGCCCTATAAATCCCTAAGAACTCTCCCAAACTACTTAGCACATGTACAGTTCCCGGTGGTAGACAAATACATGCCCTCGTACCTATAACTGAGTGACACCTGAATTCCCTATAGTAGTTAGGGGAATGGCCACCGGCTCCCTGCACAGAATATGGAGGGAGTCAGGGCCACCTAGAATCAAGCCAGAAAACAAAACACAAAGTAAATGGAATGCACTTATCTTAACAACTGCAGCCACCAGCAGCACACACTTCATCCAGGAAGTAATATTAACCACAAGGAGAAGCAGTAAGGGAGAGAATATAAAGCAAACCAATTAATCAAGATAAGAGGCAGCTGAGGGAGAGAAAGGAACTGAGCAAAGTGAAACCAAAACAAAGAATTTCATACACAAGACAGGAAGGAACCTCTGACCGACCGGTCTCCTAGAACCAGTGGTGACAGTACCCCCCCTTCTATGGGTAGACTCCGGACAATCAGGACCGACCTTCTCAGAATGAGACCGATGGAAAGCCCTGATGAGACGAGTGGCCTTAATGTCCGCCAGTGGGACCCACATCCTCTCCTCAGGACCATAACCTTCCCAATGAACGAGGTACTGAAGAGAACCGCGGATAATGCGGGAATCCACAATCCTGGAGACCTGAAATTCAAGATTACCATCAACTAAAATCGGGGGAGGAGGCAGGAAGGAGCAGTAGGTTGGACATAAGGTTTCAGTAGGGACTTGTGAAAAACATTATGGATCTGAGGAAGATCAAGACGGAAAGCAACGGGATTGATGATGGATAAGATCTTGTAAGGCCCAATAAACCTCTGACCCAACTTCCAGGAGGGAACCTTCAGTTTGATATTCTTTGTAGACAACCACACCATATCACATACATTCAGGTCCGGACCAGGCACACGTCTCTTATCTGCAACACGCTTATATCTCTCACTCATTTTCTTTAGATTACCCTGAATCTTTTGCCAAATAAGTGACAAGGACGAGGAAAATCTCTCCTCATCAGGTAAACCAGAAGACCCCTCTCCAGAGAATGTCCCAAACTGCGGATGAAACCCATATGCACCAAAAAAAGGTGACTTATCAGAGGAATCCTGATGACGGTTATTTAAAGCAAACTCCGCAAGGGACAAAAAATAACACCAATTCTCCGCAACAAAACAGCGCAGATATGTCTCCAGATTCTGATTGACGCGTTCGGTCTGACCATTCGACTGCGGATGAAAAGCAGAAGAAAACAACAACCGAACCCCAAAGCGAGAACAGAAGGCCTTCCAGAATCTGGAAACAAATTGCGTGCGCCTATCAGAAACGATGTCAGAAGGAATGCCATGCAATTTAACAATATGATCAACAAACGCTTGCACCAGCGTCTTAGCATTGGGTAACCCAGGAAAAGGAATAAAATGCGCCATTTTGCTAAAACGGTCCACTACCACCAGAATCACAGTCTTCCCCGAGGAGCGAGGCAAGTCCGTAATAAAGTCCATGGACAAATGCGTCCAAGGACGGGAAGGTATGGGTAAGGGGAGGAGAGATCCCGATGGCCATGAATGAGGGACCTTGGCACGAGCGCAGGTCTCGCAGGCTGCCACAAACCCCTCAACCGTCTTATGAGCTGGCCACCAGAATCTGTGAACAATGAGATCCACTGTGGCTCTACTCCCCGGGTGCCCAGCAAGAACACTGTCATGGTGCTCCTTAAAAACTTTGTGTCGCAAAGCGAGCTGCACAAACAACCTCCCAGGAGGACAAAGATCAGGTGCCTCTGCCTGGGCTGCCTGAACCTCTGCCTCCAAATCAGGATAAAGAGCAGAGACGACCACCCCATCACCCAAAATGGGACCTGGGTCCTCAAAGTTCCCCCCTCCCGGAAAAACAACGTGACAGGGCATCCGCCTTCACATTTTTAACCCCAGGGCGGAACGTAACAACAAAATTAAACCTAGAAAAGAACAAGGACCATCTGGCCTGTCTCGGGTTCAGACGCTTGGTTAATTCCAAATAGGCCAGATTCTTATGGTCGGTAAACACGGTAATTGGGTGCCTGGCTTCCTCCAACCAATGAAGCCATTCCTCAAAAGCCAATTTGATGGCCAACAACTCCCTATTTCTCTCTGTGGCTGAGAGCATTTTTGAGAAAAAGGAACATGGTCACCATTTAGCAGAAGAGGGACCCTGACATAAGACTGTGCCCACCCCCACCTCAGAGGCATCCACCTCAACAATAAAAGGTAGAGAGACATCAGGTTGTACCAAAATGGGAGCGGAAGCAAAACGCTCTTTAATACTAGAAAAGGGCCCTAT
The DNA here is from genome assembly GCA_033119425.1 of Bufotes viridis. NCBI lineage: Eukaryota > Metazoa > Chordata > Amphibia > Anura > Bufonidae > Bufotes > Bufotes viridis. The sequence continues at coordinate 244,248,911 of CM065592.1, read as the reverse complement.
AAATCCCTAAAAAGGGCCCTATAAATCCCTAAGAACTCTCCCAAACTACTTAGCACATGTACAGGTCCCGGTGGTAGACAAATACATGCCCTCGTACCTATAACTGAGTGACACCTGAATTCCCTATGGTAGTGAGGGGAACGGCCACCGGCTCCCTGCACAGAATACGGAGGGAGTTAGGGTCACCTAGAATCAAGCCAGCAAACAAAACACAAAGTAAACGGAATGCACTTATCTTAGAGCAAAACAACTGCAGCCTCCAGCAGCACACACTTCATCCAGGAAGTAATATAAACCGCAAGAAGAAGCAGTAAGGGAGAGAATATAAAGCAAACCAATTAATCAAGATAAGAGGCAGCTGAGGGAGAGAAAGGAACTGAGCAAAGTGAAACCAAAACAGAGAACGTCATACACAAGACAGGGAGGAACCTCTGACCGACCGTCTCCCAGAACCAGCGGTGACAATTACAGTAAAAAAAAGAAAAATATATATACGAACTGCACTGTTGCAGTGATTTCTGTTTAAAGCATATAGGGGCGTATTTCATTCAAAAAGGAAAAATATATACGCAATACACTATTGCAGTTATTTCTGGTGAAAGCCTATAGGGTCATATTTCAGTACTACAAGAAAAATATATAAGCACTTCACTCTTTACCTGTTTTCTGGTTAAAGCATATAGTGGACTTTTTCCGTCCAACAAGAAATATATATTCTCGGGTCACTTCTGCAGTTATTTATTATAAAACGGTATAGGGGCATATTACAGTAAAAAGAGAAAAATATATATACGCATTGCACTGTTGCAGTGATTTCTGTTAAAAACGTATAGGGGCGTATTTCATTCAAAAAAAGAAAAATATATACACACTGCACTGCTGCAGTTATTTCTGGGTATCCTACTGATGCTGCTGCTACTGCCATCTCCACATTATGTCACCTAGCCACTCTGTGGTCTCCTCATGCTGCTGCAATATCCACAATATGTCACCTTGCCACTCTGTGGTATCCTGCTGCTGCTGCCATCTCCACACTTTGTAACCTTGCCCCTCCGTGGTCTCCTCATGCTACTGCCACCTCCAGATTCGGTCATTGTGCCTCTGTCTGGACTACTCATGCTGCTGCCACCTCCACACTCTGTCATTGTGCCACTCTGTGGCCTACTCATGCTGCTGCCACCTCCACAATCTGTCATTGTGCCTCTCTGTGGCCTACTCATGCTGCTGCCACCTCTAGATTCTGTCATTGTGCCGCTCTGTGGTCTCCTGATGCTGCTTCCAGCTCCAGACTCTGTCATTGTGCCGCTCTGTGGTCTCCCCCTGCCATTGCCACCTCCAGACTCTGTCATTGTGCTGCTTTGTGGTATCCTCATGCTGCTGCCACCTCTTGGTGATTTTGCCACTCTGTGGCCTACTCATGCTGCTGCCACCTCCAGACTCTGTCACTGTGCAACTCTGTGGCCTACTCATGCTGTTGCTATCTCCAAACTCTGTTATTGTGCTGCTCAGTGGTCTCCTCATGCTGCTGCCACCTCCAGACTCTGTCATTGTGCTGCTCTTTGGTATCCTCATGCTGCTGCCAACTCCAGACTCGGCCATTGTGCCCCTCTCTGGCCTACTGATGCTGCTGCCACCTCCACACTCTGTCATTATGCCACTCTGTGGCCTACTCATGCTGCTGCCACCTCCACAATCTGTCATTGTGCCTCTCTGTGGCCTATTCATGCTGCTGCCACCTCCACACTCTGTCATTGTGCCGCTATGTGGTCTCCCCATGCAGCTGCCACCTCCAGACTCTGTCATTGTGCCGCTTTGTTGTATCCTCATGCTGCTGCCACCTCAAGACTTGGTGATTGTGCCACTCTGTGGCCTACTCATGCTGCTGCCACCTTCACACTCTGTCATTGTGCTGCTCAGTGGTCTCCTCATGCTGCTGCCACCTCCAGACTCTGTCATTGTGCTGCTCTTTGGTATCCTCATGCTGCTGTCAATTCCAGACTCGGCCATTGTGCCCCTCTCTGGCCTACTCATGCTGCTGCCACCTTCACACTCAGTCAATGTGCCACTCTGTGGCCTACTCATGCAGCTGCCAACTCCACACTCGGTCATTGTGCCACTCTTTGGCCTAATCATGATGATGCCACCTCCAGACTCTGTCACTGTGCCACTCTGTGGCCCACTCATGCTGCTTCCACCTCCAGACTCTGTTATTGTGCCGCTCTGTGGTCTCCACATGCTGCTGCCACCTCCAGACTCCGTCATTGTGCCACTCTCTGGCCTACTAATGCTGCTGCCACCTCCACTCTCTGTCATTGTGCCACTCTGTGGCCTACTCATGCTGCTGCCACCTCCACAATCTTTCATTGTGCCTCTCTGTGGCCTACTCATGCTGCTGCCACCTCCAGATTCTGTCATTGTGCCTCTCTGTGGTCTCCTGATGCTACTTCCTCCTCCAGACTCTGTCATTGTGCCGCTCTGTGGTCCCCTCATGCTGCTGCTACCTCCAGACTTGGTCATTGTGCCACTCTCTGGCCTACTCATGCTGCTGCCACCTCCACACTCTGTCACTGTGCCACTCTGCGGCCTACTCATGCTGTTGCCACCTCCAAACTCTGTCATTGTGCCACTCAGTGGTCTACTCATGCTGCTGCCACCTCCAGACTCTGTCATTGTGCCACTCTTTAGTATCGCTATGCTGCTGCCACTTCTAAACTCGGTCATTGTGCCACTCTCTTGCCTACTCATGCTGCTGCCAACTGAACACTCTTTCATTGTGCCACTCTGTGGCCTACTCATGTTGCTGCCACCTTCACAATCTGTCACTGTGCCTCTCTGTGTTCTACTCATTTTGCTGAAATTTCCAAACTATGTCACCTTGCCACTCTGTTGTATCCTGCTGCTGCTGCCATCTCCACAGTTTGTAACCTTGCTACTCCGTGGTCTCCTCATGCTGATGTGACCTCTAGACTAGGTCACTGTGCCACTCTCTGGCCTACTCATGCTGTTGCCACCTCCACACTCAGTTAATGTGCCACTCTGTGGCCTTCTCATGCAGCTGCCACCTCCACACTCTGTCATTGTGCCGCTCTGTGGTCTCCTCCTGCAGCTGCCACCTCCAGACTGTAATTGTGCCGCTTTGTGGTATCCTCATGCTGCTGCCACCTCTAGACTTGGTGATTGTGCCACTCTGTGGCCTACTCATGCTGCGGCCACCTCCACACTCTGTCACTGTGCCACTCTGCGGCCTACTCATGCTGTTGCCATCTCCAAACTCTGTCATTGTGCTGCTCAGTGCTCTCATCATGCTACTGCCACCTCCAGACTCTGTCATTGTGCTGCTCTTTGGTATCCTCATACTGCTGCCACCTCCAGACTCGGCCATTGTGCCCCTCTCTGGCCTACTAATGCTGCTGCCACCTCCACACTTTGTCATTGTGCCTCTCTGTGGCCTACTCATGCTGCTGCCACCTCCACAATCTGTCATTGTGCCTCTCTGTGGCCTACTCATGCTGCTGCCACCTCCACACTCTGTCATTGTGCCGCTATGTGGTCTCCTCATGCCGCTACCACCTCCAGATTCTGTCATTGTGCCGTTGTGTGGTATCCTCATGCTGATGTGACCTCTAGACTAGGTCATTGTGCCACTCTGTGGCCTACTCATGCTGCTGCCTCCTGCATACCCTTTACTTGAGCCATTCTCTGGCCTACTCATGCTGCTGCCACCTCGACACTCGTTCATTGTGCCACTCTGTGGTCTCCTCATGCTGCTTCCACCTCCAGACTCTGTCATTGTGCCACTCTCTGGCCTAATCATGATGATACTACCTCCAGACTCTTTCATTGTGCTGCACTGTGGCCCACTCATGCTGCTTTCACTTCCAGACTCTGTTATTGTGCCGCTCTGTGGACTCCTCATGCTGCTGCCATCTCCACACTCAGTCAATGTTCCACTCTGTGGCCTACTCATGCAGCTGCCAACTCCAGACTCTGTCATTGTGCCACTCTCTGGCCTAATCATGATGATACTACCTCCAGACTCTTTCATTGTGCTGCACTGTGGCCCACTCATGCTGCTTCCACCTCCAGACTCTGTTATTGTGCCACTCTGTGGTCTCCTCATGCTGCTGCCAACTCCAGACTCGGTCATTGTGCCACTCTCTGGCCTACTCATGCTGCTGCCACTTCCACTCTTTGTCATTGTGCCACTCTGTGGCTTAATCATGCTGCTGCCACCTTCACACTCTGTCATTGTGCCGCTCTGTGGTCTCCTCATGTCGCTGCCACCTCCAGACTCTGTCATTGTGCCGCTCTGTGGTATCCTCATGCTGATGTGACCTCTAGACTAGGTCATTGTTTCACTCTGTGGACTACTCATGCTGCTGCCACCTCCAGACTCTTTCCTTGTGCCACTGTGTGGCCTAATTATGTTGCTGCGACCTCCATACTCTTTACTTGAGCCACTCCCTGGCCTACTCATGCTGCTGCCACCTCCACACTCGGTCATTGTGCCACTCTGCGGCCTACTCATGCTGCTGCCATCTTCAGACTCTGTCATTGTGCAGCTCTGTGGTCTCCTCATGCTGCTGCCACCTCCAGACTTTGTCATTGTGCTGCTTTGTGGTATCCTCATGCTTCTGCCACCTCCAAACTCAGTCATTGTGCCACTTTGTGGCCTATTCCTGCTGCTGCCACCTCCACACTCTGTCATTGTGCTGCACTGTGGTCTCCTCATGCTGCTGCCACCTCCAGACTGTCACAGTGCCACTCTCTGGTCTCCTCATGCTGCCGCCACCCACAGGCTCAGTCAGTGTGCCACTCGGTGGCCTCCTCATACTGCCTCCACCTTTAGACTCTGTTATTGTGCCACTCGGTGGCCTCCTAATACTTCTTCGACCTAGAGACATCGTCATTGGGCCACTCTGTGGTCTCCTCATACTGCTTTCACCTCTCCACTCAGTAGACTTTTCATGCTGTTCCCACCCTCCCCACTTCGTGACTGGGACACTATTTTGCCTTTCGGCCTGGCTAACATCATCATTTATTTGACACTTCTTCTAATCTTTCAGAAGGAAGGAAAAATGAGATGCACAACGCATCTCCTATCTGTGTAGCACCTTTTAGACCTGTATGGTCCCATCAGAATAGGCTTATGATTTGGTAGCCAAAAGCAGGAGTGCGTAGAAAGCACAGAAGGCATGCATATATTCCATTCACGTGTCATCTCTGTTTTAGATCCACTCCGTTTTTTTTGCCTTTAGGAATACTGATGGATTTTTGAGCAAATGCTGACTGAGTGAAGGCGTTTGCTCCACAGACAAGATCCGTTTTTTGTGGGTTATTGTTCTGATGGTTTAGAGGAAGGGCAAAATATTTGGTGATGTCAACACAAACTTACTGATAACACCATCTCCACTCTGTCAGGGGGGCTCTATTTGTATAAGCGTTAAATAGAACAGGTTCTGTAGACATCTATGACACTAACATCTACCTGTAAGGCTGAGTTGATACTACAGTTATTTGGTCAGTTTTGGCCTCGTGACCGCCCAAATAAGTGAAGTATGCAGTGATTCTAATAGCGACGCCTTTCATCTGCATGTCATACGGACTCACAGTATTATTTCACTACCAAAGCAGACTTCCTATGCGTGTTTCTGCAATGTTCTTCACCACTATAAAGGCTCTCAGCAGTCAGGAAATAGTCATTTTTTAACGTAATTCGCCGCGAATATATTCTGATCGAACCGAATTTTCCTGGAAAAATTCGGCGAACCAGCGAATCAACTTTTTAAAAAATTCGGTCATCTCTAGTCGCTACCAGAACTGCAATCTTGGGCTGGAGATGCACAGATATTTTCATATCTATAATACCGAGATATTTATGATAACTAGAATTAGCTGGAATTAGCGTTTCGGGGTAATTCCCCTTCCTCAGTGGTCAGCAGTGATTTGTTGGAATTCTCCTTTTATAGGTATCTGGTAAAGTGGTGCACATTGGGAATAATTAATTTAAAAACATGGACCGGATTCATATGGAATGATTAATATACTTTGATCCTAATCACATTGGAGTCTTAAATATCATAAAAGTAAGTAACATACAGTAAATAGCAGACATTAAATAACAAACATTAAATGAGAAAGTTGGAAGAAAGATAAAAGCAATAAAACGCAACACAAAAAAATTGCATAATAACCGCAATAAAATACATATTAGCCATTACCCAAGCGCTGCAGCCTGTAGAGCCAAAGCAAATAGAGGTGGCTGAACTCCGCTGCTCTGTATCACTTGTGAAGTCAATGTCTCCAACTATGCCCCTCTCGTGATTTACAGCAAATACATTATTTTCATGTAGAGAATTATTTTGGATGCATGTAGTGTATGCAAGCTATATGCGACCCCTCTCATCACTCTCACACTGTTCTGCACCTGGTTTGCCTGGGCGAACAAAGTCACACTAAAGGCTATACTAATGGCTTTTCAACATATAACAACTGTTCATACAGTCTACAATCACCCATCAATTTTCCCCCAAAAAAGCCTGTTTCACATAAAAAATTTCACCACTACGTAATTCGGTCCATACTGCAAAATGAGCTTTGAAATATATAACTGTGCCACTGAACGGCAATTAGACCCAATTTTTTTTCTACTTTTACACAAACGACCTTTTAACAGATAAGTGCAATGCATTTTGCCAATAATTTTTTTCGACTTTTACACAACAAGCTTTTCAACAGATAAGTGCAACACTGGACAGTGAATATATTTTTATTTTGCCACTAATACACTGCATACACCCGAATATATCACTGCACCACTGAGCAGCAAATATATTTTTACTTTTTCCACTAATACATGGAAAAAAAAGGGCTTTAGAACAGATAACTGCACCGCTGAGCGGCAAATATTTTTTTAATTTTTCCACTAATACATGCAAAAAAGGGCTTTAAAACAGATAACTGCACCGCTGAGCGGCAAATATATTTTTCCTTTTTCAACTAATACACGTAAAAAAGGGCTATAAAACAGATAACTGCAGCGCTGAGCGGCAAATATATTTTACTTTTGCCACTAATACACGACAAAAAGGGCTGTAATTTTCGCCCTTCACCACACAACGGCTAATAAGCCCTTTTTTCCCACTAATACAAGCCGAAAAATGCTTTAGAACATAGAACTGCATCGCACAAGGGCAAATAAAACGTAGAAATATTTTCTTGTTATAAACCCTGTTAATGCCTGTATCAAACAGCACTTGCACCCTCATAAGACAGTTTTGTTAGAATTACAGAGTTGTATAATGGCAATTTGGATCCCCAGTCAGTGCAGCAAGCTGTAATTGGATTGTTACTATTACCAAGGCTGTCACCTCCCCAACTGAACCCTGTTCAACACAAATGCTGGTGGAATGATTCCTCTCTATTCTTTCCCTACACCTTGAGTAATCTTTCCCTGCACTTGTAAATCGTTTTTTCACCACAATCATGTCTTTCCTATCACTGTCCCTAGCACGTGCAGATACGTCTCTCCCTGCACTAAGCACGCTGGTGAATGGCAGAATCTAAGATGGCCACCGTATTTATAGGGCTGTGACATCACAGGGCTGGCTGGCTGCTGATTGGCTGCATGGATGTCAGAATGGGTGTTCCCGTCTTCCCAGAGTTCTTTGCCCCATGTCCTCACACATATAGCAGCCATTTCAGGTAAAAATGAGATTCGTTACCACAAATCGCGAGGAAATTCGGAGCAAATCAATTTTTTCCTGAATGTCGGATCGAACTCATTTCGTTAGCTTTGATTCGCTCATCTCTAACAGTAATGTATCTATGTTTAGTAGATATTAAATAAAAATGAGATTTAATTAGACAAAAGCATATTTACTCTGATATAAGTTGGATTATTGTTGCCATGGTTCATTATAATGAAACTGTAATTACATTTCGTAATAACAGTTCACTATGGGAGTGTGGAAGAACAGTCTTGTCTGCTTTCTGTTTCTATGACAAATCACTTTTGTTGCACAAGTAGCCATAACGCTAATTACATTATGTGAGGTGTATTATGTGAGGTGTATTTTGTTCACCTTCAATATTTATTGTTTTATGGATAAAAGGATGTAAGAACAGTAAGACTGGGGTAAATTTGCTAATGTGATTGCACCTTGTCCTAAATTACTCAAGTTTTGTTGCATTTCTTACTGATAATGTTGCCTCAAGTTTAACAGAAACACAAGGGGGGTCAGTCAGCACGTCCCTGTATGCAGGTGCATGTAGCTATGGCAATTATACATGCAAACAAAAAAATGCAACAGCACTCTGCAACCAGAACTCTGCCCAAGATAGAAGCTATAAGAGGACATTAGTGTACGTTTTGATCAAAAGGTAATAAGCCACTCGCCACGCCAAGGCTGTCCTGTGAGTGGTCCTAACACTAAATCTGACCTGTTATAGGCCATGTCCTAACGCTAAATCTGACCTGTTATGGGCCATGACAGCCACATAAAATCCTCCTAACGCTGAATCTTACCTGTTATGGGCCATGACAGCCACATAAAATCCTCCTAACGCTGAATCTTACCTGTTATGACAGCCACATAAAATCCTCCTAACGCTGAATCTTACCTGTTATGGGCCATGACAGCCACATAAAATCCAGGGTGTGTGGGCCCAGCATGCATTCTGGGATAAACCATACTTGTTAACCCTTTCTGGTGCTGTAACAGCCTCCATTAGATCCAGGGATGCAGGTACCAACATGCATGCTGAACCCACTGTGCACTCCTCCTGGAGCCAGATGGCTACTAGCAGGTACTATGAATGCACATTCAGCTTTATACTCACGCTGATTAAAACCAGCCTCCAGGGCAGACAAACAAGTCAGGTGTGCACGACTGAAAAGGAGGTTGCCACACCTCCAACACATACTAAACAGAAACACAAGGGGGGGGGGGGTCAGTCAGCACGTCCCTGTATGCAGGTGCACGTAGCTATGGCAATTATACATACAAACAAAAAAATGCAACAGCACTCTGCAACCAGAACTCTGCCCAAGATAGAAGCTATAAGAGGACATTAGTGTACGTTTTGATCAAAAGGTAATAAGCCACTCGCCACGCCAAGGCTGTCCTGTGAGTGGTCCTAACGCCAAATCTGACCTGTTATGGGCCATGACAGCCACATAAAATCCTCCTAACGCTGAATCTTACCGGTTATGGGCCATGACAGCCACATAAAATCCAGGGAGTGTGTGCATGCTGGGATAAACCATACTTGTTAACCCTTTCTGGTGCTGTAACAGCCTCCATTAGATCCAGGGATGCAGGTACCAACATGCATGCTGAGCCCACTGTGCACTCCTCCTAGAGCCAGATGGCTACTAGCAGGTACTATGAATGCACATTAAGCTTTATACTCACTCTGAATAAAACCAGCCTCTAGGGCAGACAAACTAGTCAGGTGTGCACGACTAAAAAGGAGGTTGCCACACCTCCAACACATACTAAACAGAAACACAAGGGGGGGGGGGGGTCAGTCAGCACGTCCCTGTATGCAGGCAATTATACATACAAACCAAAAAATGCAACAGCACTCTGCAACCAGAACTCTGCCCAAGATAGAAGCTATAAGAGGACATTAGTGTACGTTTTGATCAAAAGGTAATAAGCCACTCGCCACGCCAAGGCTGTCCTGTGAGTGGTTCTAACGCTAAATCTGACCTGTTATAGGCCATGTCCTAACACTGAATCTTACCTGTTATGGGCCATGACAGCCACATAAAATCCAGGGAGTGTGGGCCCAGCATGCATGCTGCCTCAAGTTTAAAATAATAATAATAATCCACTGCATCTCTTTCAACTATTTCAGTTTTGCACTTTGCCAAAGGGTGTGGCTTAAGATGCAACAATGTGAGCCAAAATGTTAGGCAAATTTATCATCTTTAGCACCTTTAGACTGCTGTCTACAAGATTATAGTAAATATGACCTAGTTCTAGTGCAGGATAAATCAAATATACCAAACTAGTAGAGCAAAGCAAATTCCCTGCAGTTTCTTCCTCCTTGCTGCAGCCAAGCTAATCTGTGACAGGCTGTAGTTTGCAGTCAATTTACAGACTTCAGATTGTCGTAAACTTAAACACATGGTCATAAGAACAGGTAAACCACGAGAAACTTAAATCCCCATTACTTTTGAATTCAGGAATGAAACCAGGTTTCCTTTACCTTGGGCAAAGATCCTGTTTGACGACCATCCACCAAAAAATAGTAGTACATATCCCTATACAGGAATGGATTTTCCATTTCTAGGCCCCAAGCAAAGTGAAGTGATGTCTGGGGTCCCTCATCATGATGTTATGCTCCTTCCTGATGCACCGCTAAGCTCCACCTCGCCAGCCCTCAACTCTAAGCAGGCTGGGCACTTCTGCTACTGCTCTACATCTGGGATGATGCCCCCCTCTGCCCCGGGGCTGAATCTGCTGCACAAGTTGTATGGCCGCCCCTTGAGTTATCTTTTTCAGCAAACCGCTTGTGGCAAGCAGAGGGCCCAATCTCTAGGGCTCCAAGCAGTTGCTTGGGTTGCAAGGTGGTAATATCCAGGGGCAGACTGGGAACTTAAAGTGGCCCTGGAAAAAATACTAAAAGTGGCCCTGTTTTGTAGTGAGATCCAAACTGATGGAAGGCAGGGCCAACACAAGTAAGCAGGGCTAGAAATACCATATTGTGGCACATCATACCACCCCAACAGAGCCAAATGCCACAGTCCATCACAAAATACATCCCCAAAAACTTCCACTGGCCGGCCATGAGAAGGGCCCAGGCGGCCCCCTGTGCATTAGCCCGCCGGGAAATTTCCCTGTAAGGTCTATGGCCAATCCGCCCCTGGTAATATCTGCCACTGTCCCTTTATGTTCTGATTCAGACATAGCTTTGAAATTCAGCAGCCCAAATGTTGGTCTACCTGCTCCTGCATTGCTTGTGCTGTGTCGCAGCCCCACTCCTCTGAACTATACAGTGAATCTGCATCCAAACTAGCATGTATCCTGCACCTAACTGCTTTGAATATTGGTGCCACTCAAGGAATGTTTGTGAACAATAATGTGAATATTAGTGGTCAATGTGGTTGCTCTGTGTTTGCTCCCATTTGTCATTCAAACAATACATCTCATTCTCTACCTCTTTTTGTGTGTGTGTGTGTGTGTGTCAGTAAAAGAACAGTTGAATGCCATTAAAGTCATTTCAAGGTTTATTCAGGTTACAGGATGTTCAAACAGCAATTACTGTCATACTATTTAAATAATAGTCCTATTCTTTAGTGACTTGATTCTTTACATTTCATACACTAACTTGCTGGAATCTCGACTTGCATGGCACTGCAACTATGTGGTACATGACAACTGGTACATCAACTTGCAGGATAACAGGCTGAACTGGATGGACAGATGTCTATTTTCAGCCTTACAAACTATGGAGATCATTTATCAAACTGGTATAAAGAAGAACTGACCTAGTTGCCCATAGCAACCAATCAGATTCCACCTTTCATTTTTCAAAGGAGCTGTCAAAATGAAAGGTGGAATCTGATTGGCTGCTATGGGCAACTAAGCAAGTTCTATTTTACACCAGTTTGATAAATGGCCTCATATGTTATTATGCAGAATAAAAACTGGCATTGCTGTTCTTTGGATCTTCTGCAGGGTGCCTGGGATGTCAATCACCCTTGTCTATTGTCTCTAGTTTTGGGAAATAGATTCAATTCGATTTGCAGTCTGCAGTAATGTTAGATCACTTACCCACAGTCTTCTCCCAGGGAGAGACTGTGACAAAAGGGAGTGAGGCACCTCATGGCGACACTGGCAAATCAGTGTTTATGGTTATGGAGCCACAATGCAGGTATTCTCGAAAGAGGAAATTGGGAGATGCTGCTTCAGGAGTTACCAGGTGAGGACTATTAAAAGGTAATTTATGACAAAACCATACAGAACAAGTTTATATGTGGCTTCTTTCCTCTTCTCCATACTGACAACTTTTCCTCTACGACAGCTTATTCACACAACTGTGTACAATTTTCCAACTGTGGTCTGTGAAAAATGGTTAGTTTCCATGTACATTCCATCCATAGAAAGAGCTATTCTCATGCGCAACAGTGGACAAAAGTAGGACATGCAGTGAGTTACTCGGATTGAGCACATGGATTTGTTAATAAAAAAATAAAAAATACTTTTAGCTCCATTGACTTGTATAGGTTCATGTGCTGTCCATTTTAAAAACTGATAGCACTCCGATTACAAATATGGTCATGTGAATAGGCTCTAAGACTGTACACAAGTGAAAGCTGAAAACCAGTGCTGACCTAGTGTTTCTCAAAGCTGAGATTTTATTACAAATGCATTTATCTGGGTATGTGCTATGACCAGTGGCATTAACCAGTCTAAGTGACATTTTGTAAAAAATTACTTTTGTGTCCAAGAGTTTGTCTGGTTTGGGTATTGGAATATATTTCCCTACTGTAGATGACATCTGACAGAAGGAAATAATCTGTGGTAAATACACAAGATTTAATTTAGGGCCCTTTCAGACGAGTGAGCTCAATGCATCAGACTCGAAGTGTGAGTATGAGGCAGCTCCTGTCCGGACATCCCAGCACTGACGGTGTCTCATAGCATTATATTGATTTATGATGCTATGTAAAACTTAGAGGTCTGAAATGTATTGGATAGCATTATCAGAATGCTGTCAGTGTTAACCAATACATTCCAGACCTTTAAGGGTTACATAGCATAATTAATAAATATAATTCTATGTGACCCAGTCAGTACTGGGAGGTTAAGACGGGAGCTGCTGCATACTCATACTGCAAGTCCGATGCACGGAACTTGCTCCTCTGAAAGCAATCTTATTGTCATGAAACTTTTGGACATTATTTAGCTTTTTATATTCCCACCAAATTCTTACAGTTATGGGGAGTTTATTTATTAAAGCTTTTATGCCTCAAAAGTGGAATTAAAAGATTGCAAATTATGGGGAATGACATATTTTTACCATAATTTGTGACTTTTTGTGGTTTCATCCACTTTTTTAAAGTGGCTAGAGAAGGGGCAGGGCTCAGTGGGCAGGGTAGAAACTCCACAGCCTGCCAAATTTACTATAATTTACTCAAGAAACAGGAAGAAATTATAGCTCAACTCTACACCAGCCCTATACACTAGCTGGCATAGGGCCAGAGATGGCCCTAATTTATTAGGAGGCATGTTTCTCTTAATAAATTAGATGCATCTCACTCCAGCGCATAGTGTAGAAAATTAGAGGGGTTTGATAAATCTCCCCCAAAATTGGTATGAGAGCTTAAAATATCCTGCATGGGTGTAAATTGACACAGAGAAAGCTTAGAATTTAGCTGAATAACATTTCACATTACCAAATGTTATAATTTAAAGGAAATATGTCACCACTCACCAGTTTTATGTTGCCCTAACCCAGCGATGGGCAAACTGCGTCTCTCCAGCTGTTGCAAAACTACAACTCCCAGAATGCAAAGACTGCTTACAGCTATCAGCCTACTGCAGGGCATAGTGGGAATTGTAGTTTTACAACAGCTGGAGAGCCGCAGTTTGCCCACCCCTGCCCTAACCAGTAAGTCCTACCAGTGCATGCTGATGAGTCCGGAAATTCATGAGCTCCCAGTTCTCCTCACAGCTGGTGCTGATTGACAGATTATATCAACTGCATTCAGTGACAGGTTGAAGGGAAGAGCCAGGAAGTCGTGAATATGAGGACTCATTGGCATACGTGGGAAAACAAGAATTTGGCAAAACGGCTGGGGTAACTAAATAAAGTGACCCAGCTTTTTGCTAAGGGGATTGGTCACTCGTTTATGCTGCTATGCAGGGGATCTGGAGCTCTGCATATGAAAACAAAGTTCTGATCTCTATAGAAATGATATTATAAACGGTGGAGATTTATGTTAGTAACTATAAAATTGTTAATAAACATTATAAATATCATGTCCAGACTAACCAAGTTTTATTCTAACAACATACAAGTAGCCAATCATATTCATTATACTTATAATCGCAATACTGTCTGCCTAGACAATGATAGTGAATTCTGATATTTGCTCATTACGTGGCCTGTTCCATCGACTTTTAACATTTCAAATAATATAGAGCTATTCTGTTGCAGAACATCTGGAGAATCATGTGTTGGCAGCAGCCAAGCCTTGTGATATTACATTGTATGCCTATTGTTTGAATCACATGCTTTATTACATAAAGCTGTCGACTTTAATTAGATGAGTTCTGCTCAACTATCTGTCCTCTGGTGGTTCAACATCTGCCTACATAAATGTTGTTTCTTTAATTGTAGACTGCAACAATATTTTAAAACTGATTTGTAACATTAAATAAAAACCTCAATATTTTACATACCCAAATGTACATGCATGATTGACAATGATATTGCACATAAACTATGGCAGATCCACTCCATACTACCCATATATTTTGATAGAGAATCGCAAAAGTGATATTAAAACATTAGTCCACTTGGGACCAAAGAACAATCTTCCAGTGGCATATCGCTTTCTATGCTAATATGCTGTAAAAGTCAGCCATTCAATTGATTTACAACACATGTGATGCTTTGAGGGCAATGTTAATAACCCTAAAGGGGTTTTCCAGGCTTTTTCTATTGGTGACCTATCTTCAGGATAGGTCATCAATATCAGATTGGCGGTGGTCCGACACCCCCGCCAATCAGCTATATGAGGAGACGACGGAGCAGTATGCAGTTGGCGTCTCCCTTTTCTCTTCCTGTTCATCTTTGCTGTCTGTGATAAAGACCATAGACAGCAACAGCAGACAGAAACAGAGAAGGGAGACAGAACATGCGCACTGCGGCGTCTCCTCATACAGCTGATTAGTGGGGATGTCGGGATGTCGGGTGAGGATAGGTCATCAATAGGAAAGCCTGGAAAACCCCTTTAGGGTTATAAGAGTGGTAGGTATGCCCTTATAAGTTTCAAATTAAAAAAAAAAAAAATTTAAGTAAAGTGTAGCCATGGATGTCAGCTTTGAATTACCTTAACAGAAATTTATGGTACACTGTAGCTTTATTAATGATGTAACAGTGAATTATGTCTGCATGGTATATCCTGAGAAGTTGATTCAGAAGAGATAATTAAGGGTACATTAGCGGCAGGTGAGTCCGTCAGGCTGTTCCGGCGGGTGAACAGCCTGTCGGATCCGTCCTGCCGCTAGTTCACGTGTGCCCCTGGACACGTTTAGTCCGGCGGCCTGTCGCCGTGTGCGTGAACTAGTGGCAGGACGGATCCGACAGGCTGTTCACCCGCCGGAACAGCCTGACGGACTCACCTGCCACTAATGTGAAAGTAGCCTAATATGGTTTCCTGTGAACACACTTGCAATAAATTGCCACTTTGACTAAACAGAAAATTGTCTGTATTTGTGTGTAAGAAAATAAAATATAATTATCAAAAGGTGGCTACTGCCCTGACTTCTGATTTACTGATATATGGACTTTTTCACACTTTCAGTGGTAATCTAAACATATGAAAAATAATATAGCTATCCCATGAATTTGGCTGAAATTAGTCATTTATATGGTTTTCTACAAAAATGGTCTATACAGAAACAAATATTACATCTTAGGTGAAATACTTAGTTGAGATGAAACATACAGCAAGACATTCCTCGTTTTCAAGAGGTCAAGTTTTTGGAGGCCAGATTTTGCTGCAATGGTTTTGTGGCGGCAAGTTAAACTTAAAGGCACATTATGGTACTCCTACAGTAGAATCCACCAAAAAGTGACCCCATTTTGGAAACTACACCCCTAAACGAATTTATTGAGGGGTGTACTTACCACTTTGATCCCACAGGCTTTTAATAGAATTTAGAAACACTGTGGCTATGAAAATGAAAATTTTAATTTCTACTAATAATATGTTACATAAGCTCCATTTTTTCATTTTCACAAGGAGTAACAGGAGAAAAAGCGCCACAAATGTTGTTAAGCATTTTCTCCTGAACATGGAAACATCCCATATGTAGTTGTAAATTGCTATTTGGGAACACAGCAGGGATCAGAAAAAAAGGAGTGTTATATGGTTTTTGAAGGGAAGATTTTGGTGGATTTACAAGCGCCATATTGCTATTGTTCAGCCTCTGGACACCAGTACAGACATTTTCTGACAAATATAAATTCTATTTTTTTCTCAACGGAGCTTTATCATTGGTTCTATTTTGGGGTACACAACTTTTTGATTGCTTTTTAATTAGCTTTTTGGGAAGCAGGATAAAAAAAAGGTGGCAACTTTGCCATTCCTTATTGGATTTTGTTATTGCGGCGAACACCGTGCGGGGAAAAATGACATTTTATCTTCATTCTGCTGGTCAGTACGATTACAGGGATACCAATTGTATATAGTTTTTTAATGTTTTACCACTTTTACACAAAGCATTTTTGAGGAAAATTACTGTTTTTGTATTCTCTGAGAGCCATATTTTTATTATTTTTCTGCCGATCATCATGTGTGGGTGTCATTTTTTGCGGGATGAGTTGACATTTATATTGGTACCTTTTTGAGGTACATAGGACTTTTTGATTGCTCGATATTATGCTTTTTGTAAGGCAAGGTGACAGAAAATGGCTGTTTTGACACAGTTTTTTTTACAGCATTCACCAGGGGTAGACCATTAGATATTTTTATAGAGTAGGTCATCATGGACTCGGAGATACCCAATGTCTATACTTTTATTTTTGTTTGTAATCTTACACAATAAAAGCATTTTTGAAAAAAAATAATCTGTTTTTGTGTTGCTATTTTCTGAGAGACATATTTTACTTTACACTGACAATCTGCCTGCCTGTAAGACCCAGTGGGCTGGGTCTCACAGGCTTCCATAGAAGGCAAGCCCAGATGCCTGTGGAAGTCACTGCAGTGCAGAGACCCAAAGGAGATAGAGAGTGAGAGCCCTCCCTCCACAAACTTTATGCTAAGGTCAGCATTGATCGCAGCATACAAAGGGTTAATGTGTCAGCATCACCATTACCAGTGTATACAGCAGGGGCTTGGCTGTCAGGAACACCCGCCAAGTCAGGGTGCTGTACATGTACATGGCTTTGAGCATCAATTACAGCTTGACAAAGACGTCTCATACTGTTCACAAGTTGACTTATTGTCTGCTAAGGCATGGCATCCCACTCTTCTTAAAGGGTCAACATTGTTGGCAGCCATCATTTCTGCTCAGCATGAATCACATTTCATCAGTGAACAGCACTGAGGCCCACTGGTCCCTCGTCCAGAGTAGATGCTCCTTGGCCCATGCAAGATGATGATGCCTCTGCCTGGTGGTGAGGTCAGGTACTCTTATCAGGTCACACTAATGTAAATGGTTTTGAATGGTCTGGTGATGCTTGTGTGCCTCTCACCTCCCTCAAATGTGCCTGGAGTTCTGTGACATTCATCATCCGGTTCCACAGGGCATTGTTCACAATAAAGTGGTCATCAATGCGCAATGTGACCGAAGGACATCCACTTCTATGCCTTTCTGTGAATCTTCCAGTCTATCTGTATCTCTGTTGCAACCTGCTGATGATACTCTATTAAACCCTAAACTCAGTGGCCGCTTCCTGCTTAAAGCCTCTCAATGCTAAAGTGCTGTTGATCAATTGTTAGATGTCATCTTGGTGTCATGATGTCAAAATGTGAACAGCATGATGAGGAGGATATCTAAATTGAACCAGGAAAGTTATTGGGGATTTATGGATCACCTGTTGTGAAATTTGCCCTTAAGCTCCTTGTTAGAGAACAGTAAGTTGTGCAAAAAGTGCTGAAACATTGAACAGATGGACATGTGCATTCAAAAGTTTAGAGAAGGTCACATTAAGTTAACCTGTAAAAATTAGAGTTCATTTGAGGTTCATCCTGAAATTTCACCTACAAGCTAAATATTCCTTACTTTTTGTGAGTATTGTAAGAAGTTCACCAAACTGCATGTGGCAGACTCTTCAACACAAATGGAAACAGATTCTCTGGTCAGATGGATGTAAAATTTAACTTTTTGGCCATCCTGGGAAATGCTATGTGTGGAGCAAATCCAACACTGCTCATCACCTCAAGAACACAAGCTAAATATGCCTTGTTTTTTGAGTATTGTACGCTTCTAGCTCTTTTTGTGTGAGATTTGAATTCGACATTTTTTATTTTGGGGTATGGCAGGCTTTTTGTCAAATGATTTGAGCTCGGACACATGGCTTGGTGATCCTAGGGAGGTATTCACAGAAAAAGAATTGTCCATACAGCCTGCACATCTCAGTATCACTTCTGTGTTTAAGCATCTTAAACAGGTATACAAGGATAGGGTTTGGTGCTGGTGGGAGGTTCAAACATTGGGGGCCTACTTGGAACACAAGATTGTTCCAAGGGGCCTCAGAAACCATATCCAACCAGTAGCGAGACTACGTTCCCCCGAATTCCTCAAACGCTGGGAACAGGAATCCATAGAAGGCTCTCTGCGGCTTATGAGACTTCTGTTTGAGGAGGAAAAAAAGCTTATGGCCAAAAGTGAAATAGATTTGAAGGAGTGGATCACTAAAGCTAAAGAGTTCAGTGACCACTCGGACTTTGGCAAAAAAGAAACTCTCCTGCAACGCGATATTGAACGTTTCACGTCCCATATTAAGCAGCGGAAACATTTTCAGTTTAATCGAGACGTGAACGATTTCAAGGAAGGGAGACTTTTTGATTTTGGGGGTAGACGACCAACAGCCCCTGAAACAGAAACTGAGGTCTCATCGTCTGATAGTGACGCAGAAGCCACTTCCAGAGTTACCCAGAATAGGGGCAGGGGAGGAGGGGGGAGAGGTGGTATCCAGAGAGGTAGGAGAGGAAGAGGGTCAAACAGGGGGGGTTTTTTAGATCAGGCCCCCACCATTTCCGATTATCTCCTGCGAAACAAGAGGCCATAGGGCATTCTGACAGTCTGCAGATTGTCAACCTGTCCGACAGGGTACTTACCAATATTGAAATGGGTGTCCTAAGAAAAGGGCTCTCATTTGTACCCACACAGAAATTTAATTTGTTTAATTGGGTGAAGGACCTACATCTATATGTCCGTAAACTTAAATGGAAAAAGTACTTCTCGCTACATGATAGACGTGCCTGCCAGGAGCTGGGCATCGAGATGGAAGATTTGGGTGATGTAAAGCTCCTGGCGGACATGGCCGTGGAGGGCGAGAGGGGTATAGGTGACGGACCATTTACGCCCTTGAAGAATCCATCTAAGGCATTTCCCCCGATTGGGGAGAGTACCCCCATTGACACATTCCTCACACTGGTTACCAATGAGCTACATACGATCGAGGATTGTCATGTGGCAGGTGATAATCTAACCAGAGGGGAGAGAGTGGCACTTGCTGGTCTCACGAGTGATTCCAGCATTGTAGTGAAACCAGCAGATAAAGGGGTAATATTGTCATTATGGGTGTGGAGAAATACCAGAAGATGTGTATGAGTCTGCTGCATGATCAAAAAACCTACAGGAGATTACCAACAGACCCTACGGCGGAGTTTAAGAAGGAACTGGCGACGATCCTTGATGACGCATTGACAGATAGGATTATTAATAAATCGGAGTATGATTTTCTGTTGCCCAAATTCCCCGTCTTGGCTGCATTCTATAGTTTACCAAAGGTGCACAAGAAGGGTCCAGAACTAAAGGGTCGTCCGATAGTCTCGAGCATAGGAAGTCTCACTGCTAATATCAGCACATATGTGGACATGATACTGCGTCCCTTCGTGACTTCCTTACCTTCCTATGCCTGAGACACAATGGACGTGCTCAAAAGACTGGAGGGTATTCAATGTGAGAGGGGCACTATGCTCGCTAGCCTCGATGTCGAGGCACTCTACAGCTCCATACCCCATGAATCTGGGTGTGGGGCTGTGGAGGGGTTTCTTCGACAGAGGGGGACACAGTTTCAGAGACATAGTGATTTTGTTATGAAACTGCTCCGGTTCATCCTCACACGTAATGTCTTCATCTTTGACCGACACATCTTCCACCAGCTCAGGGGGTGGCCATGGGGAGCCCATGTGCCCCCACGCTCGCTAACCTCTACCTGGGCTGGTGGGAGAGGGATGTGGTCTTTGATGAGTCCATGGATCAGTACACGCCATCGGTGTTACTGTGGCTTAGGTACATCGATGACGTGCTGGTCCTATGGAAAGGATCTAGTGACAAATTCGACCAGTTCGTGTCCGCACTTAACGTAAATGATGTGGGTCTATTCTTTACCCATGAGATCCATTCAGATGCAATTAATTTTCTTGATATTAAGATCAAACTTAACCATGAGGGGAAAATCAGTACGTGTCTATATAGGAAGGAGACGGCTACCAATAGCCTCCTTGATTGGGAGAGCGGCCATCCACTTGCCCTGAGACGTGGGATCCCGAAGGGACAATATCTCAGGGCAAGAAGGAACTGCTCAGAGATGGGTGAGTTTAAGGCAGCAGCCGCTGACCTGAGAGAGAGATTTAGCACAAGAGGGTACCCATCAGGAGTTTTGAAACAGGCATACCATCATGCGTTGTCGGCTGATAGGGCCCAGTTGCTTACTCCCAGGGACAGAAATCAACAAAACCCCTTTCCTAGGATCACGGCCACGTTCGATAAAGCGCATCTCGTGGTACGGGATGTGCTAAAGCGGTACTGGCCGGTTTTAAAATCGGATCCAGATATTGGGCACCTGGCACCAGACACTCCGCCGATTACATTCAGGCGGGGAGCCAACCTGCGGGACAAACTGGTACATAGTACCTTCACATGTCAGAGACCAGTTACATGGCTTAATAGTGAAGCCAAAGGAACTTTCCCATGTGGGTCATGTCTAATGTGCAGCTATGTGAAGCGGGTCGTTTTTTGAAAGCCATGTTACGGGTAAACGATACACGATTCGCTCGTTCATTCGCTGCACGACGGCTGGTGTCATCTATCTTATCACATGTAAATGCGGTATCCAATACGTCGGTAAGACGAGACGCGAACTTAGACGGCGTATTGGTGAACATCTATTTGACATACGCAATTCCAGAGACACATCACTGGCACGACATGTCTGTGATATGCACGCAGGGGATCCAACTGGATTGATGGTCCAGGGAATAGACATTGTAGAAAGGTCAGTTCGTGGTGGAGATGTGGATCCCTCTTTGCTTCAGAAGGAAGCGAGATGGATATTTCATCTCCAAACCATCCAACCGAAGGGGCTCAATGACAGCATTTCATATGCCTGCTTCTTGTAGAAGCGCCCCGTTTAGGCGGAGGGTATATCTTCCACTACGTCCTTCTCACCATGACGCATTTATTTCCCCCTACAATCTGAAAATTGGATATTCAAGCAAATATGTTCTAGCTCTATATGATATGACTTGGCTGCGAATATTCTTCCCCTATGAATTATAGGACTGCGATTTGTGGTCCCCGTAGGTTTGACTGTGTGAACAGGAGTGTGGGAGGTGTTGGAACAGCGGTGGGAGGACCCCACCTGTTTGGTGTCCACGCCCCCCATCTGATGTCATGACCTATGGGCGGGGTATTAAGCTTATATGCCCGCATGGTGGGCGGCCGCGCACGGCCGTCATAGTGCCGGAGCCCCTGCACGCAAAAGGTGCTCGGGACATCGTCTCTCTAAATGAGTGTATGAATGAATGAGTGGATAACTCCTGATGATACAGGGCGGAATGCTAGCCCTGTGGAAACGCGTTGAGTAGCAATCATTATATCTCGGCACATACAAACAGGAGACGGCAGTTGCTGTGGGCTATGCACGTTTCATACAGGCTCTATATGTAACCGAGTAACAATTACGGTATCTCGGCACATGCAAACAAGAGACGGCAGTTGCTGTTTGCTATGCACGTCTCACACAGGCTGTATGTGTAACCAGTGAAAATTGGGTGATTTGTTGATCAGCCAGCTGGCTATATGGGACACTAGGTTATGTTAGAGGTCGCTCAGCTCCTATGAGCAATATTGGCCGACCCTAATTATACCGGTACCGAACCATATATGACTATATGACTAGCTGAGTTTCACCTGGTTTGACACTGGTCACAGCCTGCGTTATTCCTGTACTAATCGATCAGAGTGACTGGGTGTGGTTGGAGTATATGCTAGACTCCCTCTCCACACATCATACACTCTGAATACCTGAAGGGATTTTTTGTCTTTTTAACCCTTGATCATTCAATAAAGTATTCATTATTTTTATTTTTATACGTCTATTCAGGTAGTTAAATATTGTTATTTACAAGACGTACTTACGCTTCTAGCTCTTTTTGTGCGAGATTTGTATTGTAAGAAGTTCACCAAACTGCATGTGGCAGACTCTTCAACACAAATGGAAGCAGATTCTCTGGTCAGATGAATGTACCCATATCTCTGCAATGTAAATGACAACTTTTTAAATTTTTTTACACAAAGTTGTCAGTTTACAGAGATATTTCTCTCACCCAACATGGGTATATGTAAAAATACACCCCAAAACACATTGCCCTACTTCTCCTGAGTACGGCGATACCACATGAGTGACACTTTTTTGCAGCCTGGGTGCGCAAAGGGGCCCAAATTCCAACTGTTCCAAACTGTAGGATTTCACAGGGCATTTTTACGCATTTGGATTCTCACGCTTTAGGGCCCCTAAAATGCCAGGGCAGTATAAATACCCCACAAGTGACCCCATTTTGGAAAGAAGACACCCCAAGGAATTCCGTGAGGGGCATGTCGAGTTCACAGAAAAAAAAATTTTTGGCACAAGTTAGCGGAAATTGATATTTTATTTTATTTTTTTGTTTTTTACAAAGTCTCATATTCCACTAACTTGTGACAAAAAATAAAATTTAACATAAACTCACCATACCCCTCACGGAATACCTTGGGGTGTCTTCTTTTTAAAATGGGGTCACTTGTGGGGTATTTATACTGCCCTGGCATTTTAGAGGTCTCTAAAGCATGAGAAGAAGTCTGGAATCCAAATGCGTAAGGTCCTCATTGGAATTTGGGCCCCTTTGCGCACCCAGGCTGCAAAAAAGTGTCACACATGTGGTATCGCCGTACTCAGGAGAATAGGGAAATGTGTTTTGGGGTGTATTTTTACATATACCCATGCTGGGTGTGAGAAATATCTCTGTAAATGACAACTTTTAAAAATTTTTTATACAAAGTTGTCAGTTTACAGAGATATTTCTCTCACCCAACATGGGTATATGTAAAAATACACCCCAAAACACATTGCCCTACTTCTCCTGAGTACGGCGATACCACATGAGTGACACTTTTTTGCAGCCTGGGTGCGCAAAGGGGCCGAAATTCCAATGAGTACCTTTAGGTTTTACAGGGATGCTCACAATTTTGCCCCGCCCAAAATGCCAGAACAGTAAATACACCCCACAAATGACCCCATTTCAAAAGTAGACACCCCAAGGTATTCACTGAGGGGCATAGAGAGTCCGTGGGAGATTTTTTTTTTTTTTTTTGCCAGAAGTTAGCAGAAATTGAAACTTTATTATTATTTTTTTTCCTCAGAAAGTGTCATTTTCCGCTAACTTGTGAAAAAAAATGAAATGAGACATAAACTCACCATGCCCCTCCGCGAATACTTTGGGGTGTCTTCTTTCTAAAATGGTGTCATTTGGGGGGTATTTATACTATCCTGGCATTCTAGCACCTGAAGAAACATGACAGGTGCTCAGAAAGTCAGAGCTGCTTCAAAATGCAGAAATTCACTTTTTTGCACCATAGTTTGTAAACGCTATAACTTTTACCCAAACCAATAAATATACACTTATTGGATTTTTTTAAATCAAAGACATGTAGAACAATACATTTATAGAAAAATTAATATAGAAATGTAGTTTAAAAAAAATTTACAACAGAAATTGAAAAATGACATTTTTTTGCAAAAATTTTAGTCATTTTTGATTAATAGCAAAAAAAGTAAAAATGTCAGCAGCAATGAAATACTACCAAATGAAAGCTCTATTAGTGAGAAGAAAAGGAGGTAAAAGTCATTTGGGTGGTAAGTTGCATGACGGAGCAATAAACGGTGAAAGTAGCGTAGTGCAGAATTGTAAAAAGTGGCCTGGTCATTAAGGGTGTTTAAAGCGAACCTGTCACCTGGAATTCACATTATAAACCAATAAAAGTACCTTATAGCTGATGACCAGTGTGTTGTCCTCATGTTTTTTTCCGCTTTTCTGCACCTATAATTCATGAAAAAAAACGTCTTTTAAACTGCTCTTTTTCGACAAAGTCATGATAGAAGTCAAGGAGGCAGACACTCCTTGACTCCAGGATGTGCCTCCCCCGCCCTAACCCCGCCTCTCAGCAGTTTAATTGGCCGGGACCGCGCTTGTAAAGGCGGCACATGCGCCGTCGCCCTCCTTTGCAGCGCGATCCTTTCGCTTATTCGCGCATACGCCGTCCCCCGGCGCCGGCCAGTCTTCTGTCGCTCACGCGCGCGCGCCCGGATCCTCAGGCTCCGTGCGTCCATAAGCGAAAGGATCGCGCTTGACTCCGCGCTGCAAAGGAGGGCGACGGCACATGCGCCGCCTGTACAAGCGGGGTCCCGGCCAGGGAGCCGAGTGTCAATTAAACTGCTGAGAGGCGGGGTTAGGGCGGGGGAGGCACATCCTGGAGTCAAGGAGTGTCTGCCTCCTTGACTTCTATCATGACTTTGTCTGTAGAAAAAGAGCAGTTTAAAAGACGTTTTTTTCATGAATTATAGGTGCAGAAAAGCGGAAAAAAACATGAGGACAACACACTGGTCATCAGCTATAAGGTACTTTTATTGGTTTATAATGTGAATTCCAGGTGACAGGTTCGCTTTAAGCTAGGGGGGCTGAAGTGGTTAACTTACACCAGTGCTGCAGTGCCGCCGTGTTTACATTAAAAAGCCTGCAGGGACAGGCTATAAAGACCAAAACCACTATATTAAGCTGCAGTGATTCTGGGGACTTTAGTGTCCCTTTAATGTGAGGTAAATTAGAGACTAGTGCCACGAATAATATACTAGATTACCTACTTACAACCAGATGAGGGTGATGATGGGCTCTAGCTGCAGTCTGGCTCCACTGGTCTTGTGTACAACAGGCTCTCTGGAGGCTGTTTGTAACTGTGGTCACAAAAATTAATGTTCTAGGAGAACGGGAAGCAGCTCCATTTTTGGGTCCCTTTACACAGCTCAAGGTCTGGTCCCCAGGACCTGACGGTCAGTATGCCCATAAGGCCCACCCATAAGGCGACCTACATGTTCCACCGATGAGTTTGTTCACAGTGGGTAAAGTGTGTAGGGGATGTGTTATGTGTTGCGGTAGAGAATCTAATGTGTGTGTTTATGGAATGCAGTGTATAGGGATACTAGTTTGTGTAGTGGATGCAGTGTGTTTTCGTGTAAGGGATAGAAAGAAGTTTGTGTTTGTGTACAAGGTATGTATTATGTGTTTCTGAATGTGTGTATGGAATGTGTTGTGTGAATCTGTGTTTGTATGTGTAAGGGCTGCAAGGTGTGTTTCTGTGTATCTAAGGGATGCAGTGTGTTTCAGTGTGTGTAAGGGATGCATTGTGTGCAAGGGATGCATTTTGCTTTTTTTGTGTATGTGTGCAAGGGGTGCATTGTCTTTGTGCGTCAGGTTTGCATTGTGCGTGTGTGTGTGTGTGATGGATGTCAATCTCCCCCCCACCTTGTCACTTTCTTCTCCCCCCTCCCTCCCTTATCACTCTCATTCCCTCCTCCCTCCCTTGTCACTCTCATTCTCCCCCTCCCTTCCTTGTCACTCTCATTCCCCCCCTCCCTCCCTTGTCACTCTCTTTCTCACCACCCTCCATCCCTTGTCACTCTCTTCTTCCCCTCTCCCTCTCTTGTCACTTTCTTTTCCCACTCTCCCTCCCTTGTCACTCTCTTCTCCACCGCTCCCTTGTCCCTTTCTTCCCCCCTCCCTTGTCACTTTCTTCTCACCTCTCCCTTGTCACTCTCCCCCCTTCCTTGTCACTCTCATTCCCCCCTCCCTCCCTTGTCACTCTCATTCGCCCCTCCCTCCCTTGTCACTCTCTTCCACCCTCCCTCACTTGTCACTCTCATTCCCCCCCTTGTCACTCTCATTCCCCCCCTCCCTTGTCACTCTCATTCCCCCTTCCCTCCCTTGTCACTCTCATTCCCCCTCCCTCCCTTGTCACTCTCATTCCCCCTCCCTCCCTTGTCACTCTCATTCCCCCCCCTCCCTCCCCTGTCACTCTCTTCCTCTCCCTACCTTCCTTGTTACTCTCTTTCTCCCCCCTCCCTCCCTTGACACTTTCTTTCTCATCTCCTCCCTCTCTTGTCACTCTCTTCTCCCCCTCCCTCCTTTTTCATTTTATTTTCGCCCCTCCCCTGTTACTTTCTTCTCCCCCTCCCTTGTCACTCTCATTCCCCCTCCCTCCCTTGTCACTCTCATTCCCCCCTCCCTCACTTGTCACTCTCATTCCCCCTCCCTCCCTTGTCAACCTTATTTCCCCCTCCCTCAGTTGTCACTCTCATTCCCCCTCCCTCCCTTGTCACTCTCATTCCCCGTCCCTCCCTTGTCACTCTCTTCACCCCCTGAGCTCTGTCTGGTACGCGGTACAGGAGCATTTGTTTCCTGTACCTGGCCAGACTGAAGGGAAGTGCACACTAAGTGAGCACTTCCTGTCAGTCCGGCCGGGTACAGGAAGCAAAAGCTCCTGTACCCGCGGACCCGGACAGAACTCGGCCACGTTATTCCAGAGGGACTGACAGGAGGGAGCGCTGAGCGCTTCCCTTCTGTCAGTCCCTCTCTTCATGCTGCGCTTGGGCGGTGCGCCCTCATGGAAGCGCCAGCCTGGGCAATGCTACAGCCGCCTGAGGCTCTCTATAGAGCGCTTGGGTTGCTGCAGCATGAGGGGGGCCGGTGCTCCTGGTGGAGCTCTAGGCAGCTGCTTAATCCACCTATAGGACACGCTGGCCCTGCATGCATGTGTAATTGCAGCAAAAGTTTGCTCCACAATGTATTGACTTTCTGGGGTGAATATTTCTGCACATAAAAGTTGTCACAAGGCACTGGAGCTATATTCTAGCATGGGACCATAACATGATGCAGCATTAATATATGAAAAAATATGATCAGAAACAGCGCTGACAAGATACTAGGTCAGGTTAACATGATAGCATCTAATAGAAACTACAGATTTGTTCCTTCCTGCATGCTCCTGGAGTAAATTTCACATTCCAAATATCATGTTGGATAGATTCTGTGGACTGTTTTAGTATATTGAATTTTATGTCTGTAATTACAGATATGCACAAAAATGCACAACTGGGCTTCATCTACAGCAGTCAGTACAGTAGGGCTGACTTGAACAATACCCTGACAGTTGCAAAAACAGATATGCAACACGTATCAATACCGGCAGAAAGCAGTGCCTGTGAATAACTAAACTAGTGTAAGATCGATGACAGAAATCAAATGATGAAGGTCTGTATAAAGGAGATGAATCAGCAATGGAGTGGATAGCAGATGTATGGTATACATAAGGTTGGACATGCGCAAAAGGGTACCAGAAGACCATCCATTGGGCCTAGGTTATTATACAATAAAGGCCCCCAAAAGATCCAGGAGAGAACACAGTTGGCTGGCTTTGAAGCCAAACATTTGCCACTAGGGTCTTTTTCTGTGATTTAAAACCTATTAGACATTAATGATATACGAGTTTGGCCTCGAGAATAATTTTCTCAGGTGGGCCCAAGCAACCCAAGACCAACCCTGGGCCTACAGATAGAGAGAAGATTAAATAACCAGAAGAGGAGCAATACAGAACTGAACTTAAACTATCTGAATTAAAGGGTTGTCTGCTTTTTACCATTGATGACCTATCCTCAGGATAGGTTATGAATATCTGATCAACGGAGGTCTGACTCTGGCACTCCTGCCCATCAGCCGTTCTATGGGACAGCTCCAGCGAAGTGAATACTACAGAGCCGTCCCACAGAAGTGAATGGGGATTATGGCCAATAACCAAAGGTCCAAATCTGTTATCAACAACATTATACAGGATTTCCTACTGGCACCTCAAAATAAACAGAATCTCAAATGACCAACCAACATAAATCTGTATATAGTGTAAAGTCCCCTAAAATGTCAGGTTATATGCAAACATTTTTCAGTTTTAAATTGTGATGAAGCTTGGAGTGGAACGATCACATAAGGGGTTAAATGCGTTTCAAGGCGAGTTCACATCTGCATTCAGAAATAACAGGATAATACTATAACCACCGGACCCTCTTGACAATAATGGGATACGTCTGGTTTCCGGGATAAATGCCAGCTTTCGGCTGGACAAAAGTCCTGCATGCCCGCCCTTTTGACCAGCTGAAAGTCGGCATTTGTGCCAGAAAGAGGCCCTGTCGGATCCCATTATAATCAATGCGAATCTGGTGATTCATGGCATTATCCGGCTATACCATACACGGTGAGATCCGGTAGGCTGTTCCTCTGCCTGATTTCAGGGCCTTGAACATGTTATTATACAGAGGGGGAGCTCACAGAAGGAAGTTCTTAATCAGAGAGACCTTCTGGGTGTTTAAACTTGATACATGTATCCCTATGGGTATCAATAATGCTCCTACACTATTAATGTAGCATTCTCCAGATCAAATGATATAAAAGTTATTTTTCCCTTGTGTTAAACCAATACCATATGGATAGTGACATAGTTGGTTCAATGATTAACAAGTGCGATTGCTTAGTAACCAACTACTGTGCCGTGTAAGCAGTGACATAATTGGTTAAATGAGAAGAAAACTAAAAGTCCATAGTATAAAACAGTTTGGGAAAGGACACTGAACCAAGACAAGTAGCTGTTTACCAGATAAAAGAGAGATCCCCAGCGGGCTGGTACCTCGGACCTAGACTTACTGACCTTCCTTATACTAATCCCTATTCTCCCAGCGTGTTTTTCCATACATTGTGGCTCATCAGGGAGCGGCGTAATGGGTATCATAGAAGTTAATGGCAGTGGCTGCTCTGGGGGTCTTTCTTCTCAGGGGGAGAGCTCCAACTACAGCCACTTTAGTTGCTCCATAACTTAGACTAGCAACTAATAGGGCAAGGGTATTTAGGCCAGAGACTACAAAGTATAGGGCACTCCGACCTTGCTGCATAGGCAGCCGCCCAGGCCATCTGACCAAGATCTATAATCCAGCCACAAGATACCATTTCTTAAACCAAGACTTTAGACCTGCTTTATTTGCATTTGTTATCACATTCACTTTTGTATATTTTAATAGTAATTCAAATAAAAGCTAAGATTTACTTTATTAGGAGACCCCAGCTGTGTAGCATTGAGTTATTTGTTAAAAGCAAATACATTAAAATCCTTGTGTCTTTTCGTCACAACTCACTCTCCTCTTCCCCGAGACTCCGCTCCCTCCTCCCTCCTGCAAGTTGCCTGCGATGCCTTGAGGTGCGCGTGATCGCTTCGTCTGCCCGGACCTGCCTCCTGGACTTTCGCCTCTCCTCAGTCCGTCCTCGGCTGCTGGTTTGTTGCGCCGTGCTCCTTGCCAGCCAGCTGACTTGAGCCTTGAGCCTCCCTCTGTCTCCCTCCGCACACTCCTGCCTACTCCTCACTGACGGTGCTGCCCTGTACTCCATTCTACTCCAGAGGTTTACTTCTGTTGAGTGATTGGGCAGAAGCGCCGATCCCCTCTAGGAGCGAGGGGGCTGGTGAGTACCCATAATTTGTGGAGTGGGTTTCATCATTATTACACCGGCGTTTGGTGTTTGGCGTTTGGCTGCATTGAGAGGGCTCCTGCCTCCTCCCCATTGACCTGACTTAAACTACTTGATAAGGTATTTGAAAAAGCCGGGGTTTCCCCCCCTTTTCCACTTTTATTCCCCTGGGTTTGCTTTCCGGATTTTCCAACGTCGGATGTTATGCCCTTTCCGCCTGTAGTGTTTACATGGACTTTGCATGGACTTTGTTACTATAATAATATAAGGAAAGGAAGGGGCTATTAAAACCTACATAACCAATAAAGATTAAACAAGCAAGAAAAGAAAAAGGGAAGAGAAAAAGGAAAGAAAGAGAGAAGAAGAGAAAAAAAAAGAGGGGGCGGGGGAATAAAAAAAAGCAAAAAATAAAAAAGAAGAAAAAAAAAAAGGAAAAGGGAAAGGAGCAAGGGAAAAAAAATGGCCCCATAACGACAATCAATTGATACTTCGGTGGTAAAGGCCGGGTCAACATCAATAGAGGCGGGGCGAATGGATCATTTTCTTAAATCATCTGCCATTCAGGAAAAAGGGAGCCAGAGGGGGAGATTAAATTCTAACAGTAAGACAAATGTTAACACGTCTCCAGGGGAGGGGGATCGTATGGAAACGATTTCAAACACAGGAGTGGAGGGAGGTGAAGATGAGCCCTCTGTACAGTTAAATGCAGATTCTGCACCTATGGAAGAAATCCCGAAGGCTGTGAAGAATAATGGTACTTTAATGCAAAATATGTCTTTACAGCTGGGTACAATACAGACTGATATATCATTGATCCGGGACGATCTGGCCAAAATTAGAGATCGGGTAATTAATATGGAAAAAACGGTTGACTCCCTTCAGAATGAAATTAAGCAGCTACAATCGAAAACCTCTACCCTTTCCATACATAATGACTCTCTTCAAGCTAAACTGGTGGAAAATAGATTGAGGCGTTCCAATGTTAGAATTATTGGCTTTCCAGAAGGTATTGAGGGTCAGCAGTTGCTGAAACAGCTAAAACTGCTGATTTTTGACAACTTGGGTGGAGAGTACTTTTCACTGCTGTTCCAGATGGAGAGGGCTCACCGAGTTCCAGGGGGTAGAGCGGTTCCTGGGAGACCGCCGCGCCCGATTTTGGTTAAACTACTTTCATCAATAGACCGAGATACTATTCTTAGAAGAGCGAGAGAATGCCCGCCTATTATATACCAAGGTAATAGGCTCTCTTTCTATCCAGATTTTGCACGTGAAACTCAAGACAAGAGAAGAAGTTTTTTTCAAATTAAAAAAAGATTGGCTAAGGACATTAAATACGCCCTTCACTATCCTGCAAAACTGAGTGTGATTTTCAATGGGACTTCACATTTTTTTGATAGGGTGGAGCAAGTTGCAGAATGGATGGACCAGGCTGGTCTATGAGCTTTTAGATCAGAGACTGCGGGAGGCAGGGGAGGGGAATGGGGGTTGGGGGGAGGAGAGGCGGCTATAGTTGAGAGGTTTGCTGGAAGTTCCGGCTGAACCACTAGAAGGGGGGGTATGGGAGGGATCCTATCACACCTATGGGTTTTTTGGGGGTTCTTTTGGGGGGGGGGTTCTTTTTTGTCCTCTTTTTTGACTGATGTCAGTTAGAATTGTGTCTTGGAATGTCAGGGGCCTTGGAGAAAGGGTATAAAGGCAGGCAGTTTTAGATGCAATAAGAAGGTACCTCCCTGCAATCATTTGTATAGTTAAGACACACCTCTCAGAGAAGACAATCTCCTGCTTGGGGATGGGATGGTCTGTACAGACGTATCATTCTATTTTTAATAGCTCCTCAAGGGGAGTCTCGGTTTTGATCCATCGTTCTATGGACTTTACTGTATCTGAATCAAGTATTGATGATCAGGGAATATTTGTCTTCCTTTATGGTAGACTTTGTGGACAGCCGTATATTCTTGCTTTCTTTTATATACCTTCCCCATTCTCTATTCAGCCACTTAATTGCCTTCTGCTGTTTATAGAGCAGAGGCCAGAGTGTGAAGTTCTCCTTTTGGGAGACTTTAATGCTGTTATGGAGCCCAGAAGGGACAGAATGGCTGTGGATGTGGACTTGGGGAAGTATATGACCGTTTCTCCACTAGCCCAGTTCTGTCAAGAGACCGGTCTGGTAGGGATGTTTGGGAGTATTTTGGCAAAGTAAAAAAGGTTTTCTCCTGTGTTAGCAGGAGAGAGCGATGTCCAGAATTGATTTGGCCTTAACTAATAAAAGTAATTTAAAGAATAATAAAAAGATACGCTATGGTGTGAGAACAGTTTCTGACCACTCCCCTTTATCAATAGAATGTTGGTTGGGGAGGATAAAGTCAGTTCAGGATTCTTCTTTAAGCTGAATCCATATTGGCTTACCCTTATTGAGAATCACCAGTCTATTAAATCACTTATTACTTCCTTTTAGGAGATTAACTCCCCCTCTGCTAACATTAACTCTGTTTGGGATGCCCTGAAGGCGTACTTGAGGGGGGTCCTGATCAGTGATATTACAGCAAAGAGAAAAATTTTAGGAAAAAAGAGGAGAGTTTGATTAGCGAGGTGGCCTACTTAACGGAACGATCTACTTTGCAGCCCTCGGAACAGACCCGAGTGGAGATTCAGAAAGCTAATGGGGCCCTTGGGGATTACTTGTTTGAAAAAGCACATCATAGATTATTTTTTAAGGGGCAAAAATATTTCTCAGAGTCAGGACGTCCGGGTAGGCTTCTTGCTAGAATAGTTGCACAACAGGAAAATAGAAAAATGGTTATTACTTTAATCCGGAAAAGTGATAGAGAGATCATAGAGGATCAGGAAGGAATTAAAGAGATTTTCTTGCACTATTTTGCCCAGGTGTATAAGGCGTCTACAAGCACATCAATCAATGTTATAGACTCATATTTAGATAATGTCTCCTTACCAGTATTAACAGATTCTCAAAAAACCTCCTTAGATAGGGAGGTGTCTCTACAGGAGCTACAGGAGGCCTTGAAAATGACATCAGGGAACTCATCACCAGGCCTGGATGGTCTTCCATACGAGTTCTACCGTAAGTATGGAGATGTTATTCTTCCGTATTTGTTAGAGGTGTTTGGTCAAGCATTGCAGGGAGGTACTTAACCTAATTCAATGATGAAAGCATTAATTGTCTTAATACCAAAAAAAGATAAAGACTTAGTGGAACTGGACTCTTATAGGCCAATCTCTTTATTAAACACGGATGTTAAACTTTTCTCCAAGGTCCTGGCTAATAGACTTGCCAGTCATTTCTTCTCTCATCCATCCCGATCAAAATGGATTTATGCCAGGGAAGGGTACCCATTTTAATCTACACCGAATTTTTGTGAATATTCAGTCTCCTGGAAATGGTGCCCGCTCCATCCTGTCTTTAGATGCCACTAAGGCTTTTGATAGGGTGGAGTGGGCATTTCTTTGAAGAGTTATGGAAAAAATGGGGTTTGGGCCTAGGTTTATGGCTATGACTTAGTTGTTATATAAATCTCCTGTTGCTAGATTAAGGATCAATGAGATGTTGACTGGGTGTTTTTCATTGGGGAGGGGCACCCGTCAGGGTTGCCCTCTCTCCCCACTCCTGTTCAACATTTATATTGAACCACTTGCGGCTAAGATCAGACAGGACCCGGGAATAACTGGATTTGGGGTCCTGGGGGAGGAGGATCGAATATCTTTGTATGCTGACGATATCTTGTTTTTTGTAAAGCAAACGGAGATTACTCTCTTCCGGGTAATGGAATGTGTTAACCTTTATTGTATGGGCTCTGGTTTAGAAGTCAATTGGGCCAAGACTAGTTTATTACCATTGGAGACATCGCAAACATTAAATGAGACTCTGGTCCATGGTTTGACTGTTTCGGACTCAATTAAATATTTGTGGATTATGGTAACAGCCAATATTCAAGATTATCTACAACTGAACCTGCTTCCGGTTTTGAGTAGAATGAGATCCAAAATTAGAACATGGCAGAAACTCTCGCTCACAAGAGCGGATAGAATTTCCTTGATAAAAATGGTCGTACTTCCCCAACTGCTTTATGTTCTCCGAAACTCTCCTACCTGGATAGAGGATACATTTTTTAAAACAATAGAAAGGATGATTAATGATTTGCTATGGGGGAGGAGGCGAGTAAGACTAAAGATGGACTACTTTTTCATGCCATATGAGCAGGGAGGCTTAAACTTCCCTAATTTCAAGAGATATTTTATTGCCTCGCAACTTTGTTTTTTCAATGACTGGAAAAGTAGTTCTTTAAGTACAAAATTGGTAAGAGAATCAGGTTTTCCAGATTTTTTTACCGTGTTAGAGTCAAGTTGGCTATCTAGGAGTTTGCAGGATTATAAAAAATTTTGTAAGATGGCCTTAAAGGCTTGGAAGACAATAAGAACCTGGTTTAAAGTTACGGCATCTCTGGTTTGTACCCCACTATGATATAATCAAAGGCTGGCGATTCTCGATGACCTAGACTGCCGCCAGTATTGGAGGGAAAAAAATATTCAATGCCTTAGTCAAGTGATAAAAAATGGACAAATTTTTTCTCTTCTGGAGCTTGTACAAAATGAAAATTTGGGTGAGGTACGATGGTACACATATTTTCAGTTACGTTCTGCACTTTTTTCTATTTCAGATAAACATTTTTTTAATATAGAAACACCAGAATTCCTACACAATTTGATTCAAAAGAAGAGCCACATGAGAGTCAGAATATCACATTGCTATAAATATTTGATTAGAGCACTTTTTCTTGATCGTTATTCGTAGTACACTTAAAGACTTTGGTCCCTTGGTTTGGGACAATGTCTTGAAGAATGCAAGTTTTGTATCCCAAAATTTTAATCACATGGTTGTACAGTTTAATATTATTCATAAGATATATGTAACACCTTTGTGGCTCCAGAAGAGAGGATTTAGGATGTCTTCAAATTGCCCGCGTTGTGAATGTCCCAGTGCAGACCATCTACACATCTTTTGGGACTGCCCTCGGGTGATTGGATACTGGCGGTTGGTCCAGGAAACTTTGACACAGAAATTGCAGGTTCAAATTCCTTTCCTGCCTGGAGTATGGATCTTAGGCGACTTATCTCAGGGCACCTGTTAAACTCCAAAACTTCGTCTTTTGATTAAAGAGATGTTTTTGGCAAGGCTCATTATTGCTAGGATGTAGTTCTCTAGATCCTCCTCCCCCGATTTTAAAAACTGTCTGAACTTGTTAAATAAAATTAAAAAGTATGAGGAGATCTTGTACAGGGAAAGACAAGCTTATGGAAAATGGGATAGGATTTGGCAAGGGTGGAATGAATAATTTATTTATTTATTTATTTATTTTCTTTGGTGCGAGGGGAGGTAGGTACGGATGGAGGGGGAACTTTAGTAATGTTTATGCATCTTTAATATTTTGTCATTTGCAATTTGATACCCCAAAGGCTTGAACTATAAGACGGAACTAATGCACTTCTATTGACTATACTGCTTGTGGTTGTTTTAGAACAAAGTCAATGCTGCTTTTCTCCCTTTTTTCTTGTTTTATGCCATGCAGTTTTTTCTGCTGCCTCACATCAGGCTTCGTACACATTACTCAGTTTTTCGGACTACTGAACAGGCAGACTGCTGAAACCAGTTTTCTGATAGTGGATAGTATTTTATTGTGAATGTGTTTGTAAGCACATATATATTCTTTGTTTTCGTTTGATGTATTTTTATTATCAAAAGCATGGTTTTAATATAAAAAAAAAAACCTTGTATAATGGGTTTTGAAGGGGCCCCCCTTTATCAGGCACATGAAGACAATACAGAATAGCAGCTAGATTTATGCCAAAGTATAGCCAATGAGTGCTTGTGTAAAAAATACAATAAAATACATAAAAACAAAATGCACTATTCCATATCCCCTACTGTAGAAATAAAGCGGGGTAATACCGGCTAATAAATGAATTGTGCTAAAAAAAATTGGAGAAAGATAAAATATAAATCAAGGGGTTTAAGGTTAATGACAACTGATGTAAGGTTTGTATTACACTAATAGATTGGTCAGATGGCTGTTTACACACACAGATCTTTTGTTATACACACCAACTATTGATCTGATTTGACAGAAATTGGTCAGTTAATCTACTGCTGTAATATAGGCCTTAGAGGGTAACCAAGAAAGTGATAAGGATGAAAAAATGATGATGTCACTGACCTACGGTAAGATGATCAACAGGGGTCCTAGGTGTTGGACCACCACCACTCAGATACTCAGCAGCATAAAAAATTCAAAAACACTTTTAATAAGTGCAACTGTTTGCCAACTCAAACAGTGACAGTTGGTTTAATGATAGAACAGCACAACTATTTGTCAACCAAATACTGTGCTATGTGAACAGTGGCATAGTTGGTTCTGGGATTGAGCAATTAGTGCAGCTGTTCAGTAACGAGTTAATGTGTCATAATTTGGTAATGATCAACCATTGGTTATTTGTAACCTTAAATTAAGGGTCACTATTGTCAGACTGTCTGAACCGAAACATGGAGGTGTTCATATGTCCATGATGTTCCCATTTTGGTTTTAAAGAGGCACTACATAGTCTACACGATCTTTAATCGAATGCTGGAGTTCCTCCATTGATTTTCATGTTAATCACTTGTGTTTTCCACACATCTTCCATGCCTCTGGAACCATAAAGCAAGTAAGCTGTATGTAGTGTCTTCTTATCTTTAACAGCATGGCAATAAACAAATCTCAAACACAACTTAGTTATAAGGTTCCTGACTGCCCATTGGCTATATACATTTGGGCAGTTGACCATCTCTGCAGACATTTTAAAATTTCCTTGCAGAGATCGCAGCTGCACACAGGGAGTCCACTATCAGTGACAGCAGAGCTTCCTGTAAAGAAGGCAGGAATGTTTTTTAACTGTCACTGCCTTCCCTGTTGCTCTATACAACAAGCACCATGTAGATAGATCAGGAAGTGGGCAGTCCAGTCCCAGTGGGCATGTGATCACTAACGCTGGGTTCACACCTGAGCGTTTCTGAGACGCGCGTTTTTCGCACGTTCTTATGCGCATTTTTAGCAATAGTAAACGCGCGTTTGACGCGTGTTTGTGTGATTGACTGCAGTGTTGTCCAATGAGCAAATATCCCTGTCTATATGAAGTTTGGCCAATCATAGGGCATTGTAGCTGTGAAATTCCATGTGTGTTGGTAGAGAGTGTGGCTTGGAGTCATGGAATGCTATAGACGGCGACGTGTTGTGGCACTTGTTGCAGCTATCGAACTGGAATGCTTGAGGAGAAGGCGGGACAGCGGGCGACGTTTCTGGGTCCATCCAGTCATTGCAAATAGACAGGAGAGGGGCCAGTTCTGGGCACTGTATGCGAACCTCCGTGCCCATGAGGACAAGTTTTTGGACTACACCAGGATGTCCATCCACAGGTTAGTACGTATACGTTGTTGCAATGTTTTTTAAATGGTTAAGCTAAGTGTTTTGTGCTTTTTGTATTGTTAACCATGAACATTTTATTGTTTCACAGCTTTGACGAGCTCCTGGTGCTGTTGTCCCCTCATTTGCAGCGTCGGGACACCTTTATGCGGGACTGCATCCCACCAGTGGAAAGACTGGTCATTACTTTGCGGTAAGTAGCCTATTATTGTGGCTATTTAAACCATTTGCAGTGTGTTGTGCCAGGATCTGAGTTTCGGAGTGTTTCTCTTGTTGTTTGTGACGTATGAGTGTTTGTGCGGGGGGTATGTGATGTGTATGTTGTTAACGTGTGGCATAGATATCCCATACATGCATCATGTATTCACATTTGGCCATGTTTTACCCCTCACTTTCAAAAAATAGTCCAAACATTTGCTTCAAATTTTTTATCTTTGGTGAATGTAATAACATCGTACATTTAAACAAACAAAAAAACTTTGCTCAATTGAGCTCAATTCACCACTTTTACCCTTAATATTTAAATCAGTAAAACTTCACTTTTATTAGTAGTTCTCTAAAAATGTTTGTGAGTTTTGACACACTTGTTAAAACTACTGCTCGAATTTGCACACTGCTATCGCACAGGTTGCTAGTGGTAACGGAGGGTGTGCACTACCCTCCTAACCTTCCCACAAGTTTGCAATCAGTGTATAACTACCTGCCTGACTAATCCTGCAGGGTACTCGGTGCTGTGAACATACACCCTAAAGGGGACAAGTGTGTCAAAACTCACAAACATTTTTAGAGAACTACTAATAAAAGTGAAGTTTTACTGATTTAAATATTAAGGGTAAAAGTGGTGAATTGAGCTCAATTGAGCAAAGTTTTTTTGTTGCTATGGAACCCTCCCTTAATAGGGTCTCTAGTGTTTTTCTGTATTAAACATCGTACATTTCCAACTTAAATGTGTTAACTCTGTTTAACAAACAAAGGAGCAATTTTTTTTAAACAACATAAAAATATTAGGAAACTTTTCCTATATATATGACCTTTTTGGCTCCAAAACCCTTGAGCCTGAGAATTGCCCTCTTATAATTTTCAAAGGGTTTCATATTGCGGCCCTGAAAACTCCGCCTCGGGATCCCGCCGTGTCTCTCTGGCTCCGCGAGACTGATTGGCGGGTGGCATTTCAGTGGTGGTGGTGGTGGAGGTGCTTGGGCCCGTGCTTGTAGAGGGATATGGGTATGATGTGTGTTGTGTCTGCCATGTGTCAGAAGGGTGTTGTATGTTACTTTGTGTGTATGTGTGTGCTGGGTATGTGGGAGGGTTTTGTTGTGCATGTTGGGGATGTAGTGGCCCATATTGTGGGCCATATTGGGGGCAATATTGTGGCCCATATTGTGGACCATATTGTTGCCCATATTGTGCTGGCTGCAGTGGGGCCTGCAGTGGGTCCTGCTGCGCTGCCTGCAGTGGGGCCTGCAGTGTGGCCTGCAGTGTGGCCTGCTGTGGGGCCTGCTTGGGGGCTGTGGGGCACTGATAGACGTTGGGATCTCATAAGGGATGCAATATTTATCAATAGTCTTAGACACTTCATCCCTTACTTGTGTGACCAGATTTCTGGGCACATGTAGCATTTTCTCCTCTAGACTGAGGAGAAAATAGGCATCACTTGTAAGTTTTGGCACAGGATGTGCCAGGGCATCCAGGCAGCCTATTAGCCTGTCCTCATGCTTTTCTGTTCTCCTCCTTTTATGTCAGGGCTGCCAACTTGCCTCTGAGACGGCTGGGACAGTCTGCGTTGGGCTCACGAAACTCGGAGTGGGTGGGGGGCCTGGAGAACTCATTGGCCCCATAGATGGTCCGGGCTCACTGTCCATGGTTGTGCCCTCGTCCTCTTCATCGTCATCTCGCACCTGGCTGGATTCCCAGCTACTATTGGTGCTGTGAGATGGAAAATATAGGTAAGTATGTTCCCCATATGAAATTGAATGTATGTCATGTCATACCACATCCTCTCCTCAATGTGTATGCCCTTGACTCACCTCCGCATTTCCGTGCACGGTATCAAAAATGACATCTGTTGGGCATGCACGTAACTGGAGCGTGCGCTTGGGGAAGATCCGCTCCTCTGCTCCCTTTCTTTGCGCCTATGCCGGATAAAGGCGTCTTTCAGGCTTTTCCATTTGCTTTTCATAGTGTTGACTATGAAAAAAGAAAAAAAAAACATCGGTTAATGTCTCTTTATTTTCTTACATTTGTTTCAGGTATTTAGCTACCAGACAGTCATTGGCCAGTCTACACTTTTTCATCGGGAAGTCCACAGCCAGTATGGTCGTCCGGGAAACCTGCGTGGCAATTTGGGACGTCCTTCATCCTGCTGTGATGACCCAACCACAGGAGGAGGACTGGCTGCAAATTGCGGATCTTTTTTACAATCCTGCAATTTCCCGAACTGTGTCGGCGCAATAGACGGCAAGCACATCCGCGTTAAGAAGCCCATCAGGAGCGGGAGTCAATTTTTTAATTATAAGAAATATTTTTCGTTTGTTCTTTTCGCGGTGTGTGATGCAAACTATTGCTTCAGGTACATTGAGGTGGGGTCCTATGGCAGCAGCTCAGACTCAGCTGTTTTGGGGCATTCTGCCTTTGGGCAAATGCTCAATAATAATGAGCTGGACCTCCCAGGGAACACCACACTGCCTGGGACCACTTATCCGGCGATGCCCTTTGTTTTTGTGGGGGACGAGGCCTTTGCGCTGGGGGAGCATCTGATGAGGCCGTACTCCAGCCGGTGACTCTCCATTGCCAGGCGGGTGTTTAATTACCGGCTGACAAGGGTGCGCAGGGTGGTGGAGTGCGCCTTCGGCATTTTAACAAACAAGTGGCGATTTCTCCATTCTCCAATTCATTTAAAATTGGAGACCGCCATCTCGGCCGTGAAGGCAGCGTGTGTTCTGCATAATTTTGTTTGTGTACGGGATGGCTTTAATTTTGAAGATTCCCTCAGCCATTCTTTGGAGAGTCCTAATCCGAGCGGTGTGCGTGGGACCAGACACAGTGCGGCTGTCCGGGACCACTTCACCGCATATTTTTTATCACCACATGGGGCGTTACCCTGGCAATTGGAAGCCATCTAAGTTTATGTTAATTTTTATTTTTCTGATGAAAAGAGTGTTTCAATATTATTTTATTTTCCATTTTGGTTGTTTATTACTATGTCTAAATTACAAAATTTGAAAAGATCATTTGTGCATTTCTGTTTTTTCACCTATATAGTGCCCTTTGTGGATGCCCCTATAGTGGCCATCAATAGTCGCCCATTTACACTGGTTAAAAATGTGGTCGAAATAATGTGTCCCATTTAAGTGCCCAATACTCGGCACTTAAGTAGAAGTGCCCAAGTAGAATATAAGCCAATGTGGGTGAAATAACGGATCCTATCAAGGTGCCCAATACTGGCACGTTAGAAACAGAAGCACCTAAAATATGCCAGCCCACCCATAGCCCACAAGCAGTCTAATTTGAAAAAGTACACAATATCAATAACAACTTAGGATTCAAATCTCTCAACCCAAAATTAGGCCTACATTTCAAAATGCCACTACATTTGTGGATTGAAAGAGCGCAGTCTGGCACAAGACAGTGGAACCACTGCAAATTGAACATACTGGGCCATTGCATTGTACCAGAATGTGGGGGAGGGTGAACCAGGACAGTACTAAAAACTAAAGGGGTGAGGGGACACTATACAACATGTAATGTGCACATCATTCTTTGTAAACTAAGGTCACTGAGTGCCCATATACAAGAACAGGGATGGTGATGCTGCGTCCCTCTAGCTGTTGCTAAAATCCAACTCCATGCATGCCTGCACACGCTCCAGCAAGTAAAATACAGCCCAGCATTTGTGGAGGTGGCGTTTGACAACAGCTGGAGGGCTGCAGGTAGAGCTGGCCAGGGCTATTACATATAGTTGGTACACCACTGCACACAAGGAGTTTACTTTTCACATTAGAACACACATGGAAATACCTTTTCCCTGTTTCACTGTCTTGCTGAAAGTTGTCCAATCTGGCCAGATGCTTTTTGCAATATCCTCCTAGGCCTGCTGCCTGCTCCTCCTATTTTTGTACTTGGCATCCTGCGTATCATACAGGCAGCGTTTGGCTGGCACCAGCCTGATCAGGGTCTCGGTGTCACACACAAACTCCTCCATGCTGGATTCTCTCCAAAAGTGTGCTTTGCACCTGGTGTGGGGCCTTTTCCAGCATGTTGCAAAATCCAAAACGCGCATTGAAGTCTATGGGCCAAAACGAGCGACAAACGCCGAAAAAAAGCTCAAGAATTTGTTTATGCGTCGGGCGTTTTTCAGCGCGTTCAAACGCACTGTAAAACGCGAAAATGTGAACCAGTCCCATAAGGAAGCATTGGTTTGCATCGGTTATGCGTTTTACAGCGCGTTCGAACGCGCTGTAAAACGCGCAAGTGTGAACTTAGGGTAATGGTTGAAAGCCTTTGTGCTGAGGTTGTACAGTCTTGTACAACCTCTCTGTTTGCTGTATTCCCCATATAACTGGGGCCACTATGGAAAAAAAATTTTAATGTTAAATGTCTTCTTTTTTAACTGTATTGGGGGGGGGGGGCACAAAGTATAAAAATAAATAACAAAATAAAGACAAAAAAATTATGAAAAATGAGTATTATAAATATTATCAAACAAATTTAAAAAGGTGAAAAGCAGACTATTTTTTCCCTTTTTTATATTTTCTTGGTAATAAAAAAGACTAAAATAAAGAGCATTAAAATAAAGCCACATGTATGACTGAAAATAGGTGCAAATGTTAGATAACCAAATGCAAAAGAAATTATCTGGCTTTTAAAGTAGTATGTAGTAAAAAATAAAAAAATAAGAAGAAAAGTAAAGATCAACACTGGTGTACAAACAATAAAAACAACAAACATTCCAACAAATGTGTTTTTCAACCACTTTAGAACAAGTCACTTAAATAACAGTTAAGAAAGTCACTTATCTTCACTTGAGGTAAATGCAAGTAACACGGATCATTTGTACACTAAGGTGAAGTACTGGCTGGGACCTGTGCACAAATCTGTGCTACTTGCGTATACCTCAAGTGAAGATAAGTGACTTTCTTAACTGTTATTTAAGTGACTTGTTCTAAAGTGGTTGAAAAACCCATTTGTTGGAATGTTCGTTGTTTTTATTGTTTGTACACCGGTGTTGAGTGGTGATATTTAATCAGTTTAAAGCCAGACCATTCACTTTTCTTCTTAACAGTTATTTAAGCGACTTGCTCAAAACATTCGGAAAACGTGATTTGCTTGACTTGGTGTGTATTGATAAAGTGACCTTACTTTCACCTGCTTTATTAGTGTATAGACCCATACTGAGTGCCTATAGATTGTTAGTGTATGTGAATCCCAACCACTGCAAGAGTATGTGGAACTATACATCCCAGAATACACAGAACACTACAAAAAAACAAGATCCAGTTGTGCAACTACAGATCCCAGAGAATAGGAAAAGATACAAAATATCTGGAAGGGACTGCACCCAGCAAACTCTATACCCATCATCCAGAAGGCTCAAAAATCAGCAACTCTACCCTAAATACCCAGGCCTACCTAGATAGACAAACCCAGATTCTGATGCAAGGCAGATGCATAGCAACAGCCCAAACTAAATGATTACTGGGGGCACTATATAAAAGTATTTTATACTGGCACATTATGGGGGCATTATGGTAACTGGGGCATTAAAAGGGGGTACTTTGTGCACTGGCACACATTATAAGGGGGCATTTTTTGTACTGTCACATTATAAGGAGAATTATTACTACTGGGGGGTGCATTATGGTGGGATTTATTACTACTGGGGGTCTATGGGGAACATGATTACTAGTATGGGCACTATGGGAGCATTATTACTTTTGGGGCACAGTCGGGACATGTTGGGGGCACTGTAGGAGTACTATTACTACCATGTGTGCTCTAGCAGGGAATTATTACTATTGGTGGGACTTTTGGGAGCACTTTTACTGTGGGGGCACCTTGGCACAGTATCAGCTTAAGATAATTATTTTTGGGGGACGTTATATTTACACTATTAGAGTCAGGGGCACTATTTGCTGGGCGCAGTTATATTAGGACACTCCGTGCCAATAATTATTAAGGGGAATTTTCTGCATGGTACTAGTATTATCTGTTTCTGCAGTATAATATTGGGGAGCACAGCACAGTATTGGGTGGGATGATTTGTCCAGAAGTTAGGAGGATGATGGAAAAGTAGCAAACTAAGATTTTTTTTGTCAAACTGCAGAGACGAGAAATGGCTGAAAAATGGTGGTCTTGTCTGAAGGTCTGAAAGGAGAAGATGAGGAAAGAGAACGTTTGCATCAAAGGAGATGTCACTGGATGTAAGAGGTATGTGGCGCTGTATTACCCTGTATGTTCTGTAGTGATATACGTAATGTTACGAGGGAAGGGGTTAGGTTGCTTTTTCAATTTTAGCCCCAGGCAGCAGAAAGGCTAGGTGCACCCCTGGGCAAGGAGTTCTGGAAAGTCTTTGGATTAAGTGGCAAATTTCAAATTATTGAGGAATGTTATACACTTGGGTCATTATTTGGATGTAAAATTAATGTAAATACAATATGAATTAATTCCATCAAACAATTTGGAGTGCTGTGAACTGTTATTGGATATTGGCTGTAAAGCAAGGTTTTTAATTGGTTCTTCCACTTTAACTTCATGAAGTTATTTAGTGATGTTTATACCTGGCTACATTTCTTCAGTATGAAGTATCTGTACATGTCTAATGACCTTTTAGGTAGGGCTAGGAGGGGCCAGGAGAGTAAAAAACACTCATTAATAAATGATATACACCAGTTTTCTGGCACATATCTGTCACAGATTGCAGCGCAAAGTTTAATTGTACTGCAATCTGCGACTTTTCCCCGCTCATACCAGGTCTAAAAAATGGGTCGTGGTGTGGGGAAGGGAAGGGGACAGGCAGGGAGGCCTGTATCATTTTCTACGCCTTTTTTAAGCATAGAAAAATGTCTAAATGTAAGCGCACAAGGAAGATGGCTTACATTTACACTGGTGGTGCATGAGCCGAAGTTATGTAGAGCCATCGAAAAATGCCAGTCTTAATAAATGACCTCATGAGTTCCGGAACAGCTCCATTGAAGGCATTATCAGGGTAAGATGTCTTGCTACTATCGCCTCTCTTTGTATTATATGGGCGTCGGCTGAGTGCCATGTTGGGCACTGGTCGACGGAGCCTATCTATTTGTCCACAAGACTCTAGGTGATTGTTACTTTACTTTATCTTGTGTATATCTTTGTGTATAATTTTTATCATAGTTTAGTAAACTATTTATGCCCCTAAGTTGTGTTAAGTCTATTTTTTTCATGACCTTTCTATCTCACGATAATACATTGGCAAACAAAATTATGAACATAAAGTAAAATGAAGCTAACAACCAATGTTTGTAGCAATGTGATGTGGATCCAGT
Source organism: Bufotes viridis (assembly GCA_033119425.1). Taxonomy (NCBI): domain Eukaryota; kingdom Metazoa; phylum Chordata; class Amphibia; order Anura; family Bufonidae; genus Bufotes; species Bufotes viridis. Next base: position 244,204,128 of record CM065592.1, on the reverse strand, counting down.
TTAAAATTTTGGAGGTATTTCAGTCCTATTATGTCAGGCATCCTCAAACTGCGGCCCTCCAGCTGTTGCAAAACTACAACTCCCAGCATGCCCGAACAGCCTACAGGTATCAGCCTACAGCAGGGCATTGTGGGAGTTGTAGTATTACAACAGCTAGAGGGCCGCAGTTTGAGGTTGCCTGTATTATGTGAAAACTAGTGTTGATCGAGCACCAAAGGGCTTGAGTAGAGCACACTAGCACAATGGAAGTCAATAGGAGAACCCGAGCATTAAACCAGGCACCCAATGTTCTGAAGAAGGGAGGGTGTCAGGACTCTAGTTCGGGTTAGGAGTCCCTGCTCTGACTCCATATATAGCTATGTCCATATATGGATTCAGTGCTTAGGGAAACCCAGTGTATTTAAATCTAATTTATCGTCTATTTCTGAAAAGTTTGTGCCAGGATTTGAACTCACAAACTTGTACATTAGAGGCAAAGACCTTATCCACTCAGCTATAAAGATGATTGTTAAACTGTGTCCAAAAAAAACCATAGTGGTTTCTCTTTTTGACGTAGTAACTTACTACATCAGAAAGAGAAACTACTATGAGGTTTTTCTGGCACAGTTTAGCATTCAGCTTTATAGCAAAGTGGATAAGGTCTTTGCCACTAATGTACAACGTTGTTCAAATTCTGGCAGAAACTTTTCAGAAATAGAGGCTAAATTTAATTTATATATATATGTTTTTAGAGATAATATATTATTATATATTTAGAATATATAATATATTATAATATATGTAAATATATTATTGCTATAAATATCAGTACAGTAGTAGTTTCCCACATATTATGCATTTATATATATCAGAAGTATGATTTTATCTATCTATCTATCTATCTATCTATCTATCTTTCTATCTATATATAGTAATTACATATTTATTTTGTGCCATACATTTATACTATTTGGCTTTCATCATAATTCCCATCTAAGATCTGAGATAATCAATTACTATCAAGCCAATTGCAATATACTAGAGTGCAAGATGCATAATGCAAATATTCTGGTAAAAAAGAAAATTGTATGCATCTGAAGTATTGATAAAAATAGAGATAATGTTGATGGTCAGAATACAGAAAGTTTTTACGAAATAATGAATGTGTCATTAAATATATTCCTACTGTGTGCAGCTCCTGCCATTGATTGAAGATTTAGATATAAAACTAGGTAACTTCAATACATTTCACATAAAAGTTTGAAAAACAAAATTACTGTAGAAAATTATGCTTAAGATGAAATACTTTTAAACTTATGGAAACACTCTGCTTTTAGTCATGAATCACATTCACCTTAAATGTTCCAAAGGTAAAATTAAACTTCTTTAAAGGAAATGTGTCACCAAAAATCTTATCAGCAGTTAAAACCAGATCGTGACACACATCCTTTTTTCTAATCTGTTTTTATTTTCTGTTATATTTCCTGAACATGATTATGGAGGTGGCCATCTTGCCTGCATTTAGAAGCATTAAGAAAATTTCTTTTCGGCAGCCCCATGGGTCATAGACACTATGGACAGATGGGGACCCTATTGACTTCTATGGGACAGTTTTCTAGGCATGCTCTGTGACCTGTGCAGAGATCATTGCACAAGGAAAGAATAGATAATATTTGGCAATCACCTATTGTGAATGGTGGATCCTGCCTTATCTGTGATTTTAATCCTGTAATGATATCACCTCAGTGTATAGATAAGCAAGTAACTGCCGTAAAGTGTTCTGTAAAGACCAAGAAGTGACGCCAATCCTTAGGCTTAGTGGCCAGTGCAAAAACTGCAGGATTTTATAGTTTTGTTTAAATATAGATATTGACATGGAAAATTAAAAATAACCTAAAAAATTATTTAAAAATGTGTTAAATGTGATTTAAACAACAGGTCAGCTTCTAGTGACATATTCCCTTTAACCCCTTAGGGACCGGGCTCATTTTCACCTTAAGTAACAGGCCATTTTTTGGAAATCTGACCAGTGTCACTTTACATGTGAACAACGCTTTTACTTATCCAGGCCATTCTGAGATTGTTTTCTCGTCACATATTGTACTTCATGACACTGGTAAAATGGAGTCAAAAAAGTTCATTTTTATTCATGCCATTTTACAAGGCTTAGAAGTTTAAAAGCAAATCTTTCCACAACCCACTTTTTAAGGACCAGTTCAGGTCTGAAGTCACTTTGTGAGGCTTATATAATCGAAACCACCCAAAAATGACACCATTTTAAAAACTACACCCCTCAAGTTATTCAAAACTGATTTTACAAACTTTGTTAACCCTTTAGGTGTTCCACAAGAGTTATTGGCAAATGGAGATGACATTTCAGAATTTCATTTTTTGCCAAATTTCCAATTTGAATCTATTTTTCCAGTAACAAAGCAAGGGTTAACAGCCAAACAAAACTCAATATTTATTACCCTGATTCTGTAGTTTATAGAAACACCCTATATGTGGTCGTAAACTGCTGTACGGGCACACGGCAGGGTGCATAAGGAAAGGAACACCATGTGGCTTTTGGAAGGCAGATTTTAAGCTACCATGTCACATTTGAAGCCCCCCTATGCACCCCTAGAGTAGAAACCCAAAAAAGTGATCCCATTTTGGAAACTACAGGATAGGGTGGCAGTTTTGTTGGTACTACTTTAGGGTATATATGATTTTTGGTTGCTCTATATTACACTTTTTGTGAGGCAAGGCAACAAAAAATAGCTGTTTTGGCACCGTTTTTATTTTTTGTTATTTACAGTGTTCATCTGACAGGTTAGATTATGTGGTATTTTTATAGAGCAGGTTGTTATGGACGCAACAATGCCAAATATTTAAAAAATTATTTTTAGTTTCTCCTTATTCTTAAAGCCATAATTTTTTTATCTTTGGGCGACTGTCTTATGTAGGGGCTCATTTTCCTCGGTTTGAGAGGACTGTTTGATTAGTACTATTTTAGGGTGCATATGACTTTCTGATCGCTTGGTATTACACTTTTTTTGATGTAAGGTGACAAAAATTACTTTTTTGGCACAGTTTTTATTTTTTATTTCTTATGGTGTTCACCTGAGGGGTTAGGTCATGTGATTTTTTTATAGAGCAGGTTCTTGCGGATGTGGCGATACCTAACGTGTAGTTTTTAAAATTTATTTTACTTTAACACAATAAAAGCATTTTAGGGAAAAAAAAGAAAAATTTTAGTGTCTCCATAGTATGAGAGCCATTTTTTTTTTTTTTTTGGCGATTGTCTCATGTAGGGGCTCATTTTTTGCGGGATGAGTTTCCGGTTTGATTGGTACTATTTTGGCATACATACGACTTTTTTGATCACTTTTTTGGGAAGTGAGGTGGGCAAAATTTCAATGTCATCATAGTTTTTCTTTTTTTATGGCGTTCACCGTGCAGGGAAAGTGACATGACCGTTTTATAGATCAGGTCGTTACGGACGTGGTGATGTCAAACATGTATATATATTTTTTATTTTATTTTATCTATAAGAAGAAATTCGATTTTTTTTTTTTATTTTTACTTTTTTTCCCTTTTTTTTACCCAAACCCACTTGGTTCTTGAAGATCCAGTGGGTCTGATGCCTATATAATACACTACAGTACACTGCTCATCATGCTGTACCTTTTTTTTGTTTGTATGCTAATCAGTTGAAGCGAAATATGAGGTTTTTTTTATGTGCAAATGAGAATATCGAGCACTCCGAGGTGGGGCTGAATGGTCTGCACACACCCCCCTCCCATTGATTGACAGGGCTAGATAGCCGGCTGAGGGCAGAGCCCTGTGATAGCAAGTAAATATCACATACACTATAGCTTCAACACACTGAGATTTGCTCAGAAAGCTAATCTTGAATCTTAGATCTTTACATACAAGGCAGACCACTGTACCACTAAGCTATAGCATTTATCACATATAAATATGTCTTTTCCATGCTTAAAAGCGAACACATATTACTGGTATCTTTCTAATCACATATTCTGTCTGTGACTAAAGCAGCAATATGTATATTACCTTTCTGAGCAGATGTCAGAGTAGGGAAGCTTTAGTACATAGTGTATATGATATTTACATGATTACACACAACCCCAGGACACAGCTCTGCCCTCAGCCTCTCTAGTCCTGTCAATCAATGGGAGTGGGCGTGTGCAGAGCACAGGGGGTGTTACATAGCAGTGCTCAGACGATTCAGCCCTGCCTCCTAGTGCTCCAATGGCTTATTTGCATATGGATTAAAACACAGATATTTCTGCAGCTATATATCATACAGACAAAAGAAAGGAGCCCTACCAGGCAGTATATCTGGTTTAATAGGGTTGATCCTGCTGACATAGACTCTTTAAATGGAATGTCATCAGAAAATGATATATTTTTTTATTCATGTTTTTATGTTAAACATATTTCTTAGCATTTCTTGGCAACTTTTTTTGCCATTTCCATATCTATTTATATTTTAAAAAAGAAAATAAAATCCTGCACTGCAGTTTTCACACTGGCCATTAGTCCTAAACTATGTTATGCCTTCCTGTCTTTTGAGAGCAGCTACATGAGGCATAGACACAAGGACAGGAGCTGACCAACCTCATTGATTTCTATGGGATAGTTGTCTAGGCGTGACTTGTGCAGAGGTCAGACTCAGGAGGGAGTAGATAAGCTGTGATATCAAACAAAAGAGAGGTTTCAGCATCCAGGAATAATGTTGCCAACTTCTTTATTGAACTTCGGTTACAAATCAATTATAGAGACATCAACTCCCTCCACCGCTCGGTTAACATGCCTGAACCAGTATGTTATAGAGTTGATGTCTCTATAGTTGATTTGTAACCGAAGTTCAATAAAGAAGTTGGCAAAAATTTTCCTGGATGCTGGAACCTCTCTTTTGTTAGTGCAACAAGGACTTGTCCGGTCTGTTCCGTGCAGAGGAAACGTATGGTGGAATATATTTCTTTATTGGATTAAGCTGCGATATCACCTATTGTGAATTGTGGAATCTGAATTATCTACAGTGTCTTGCAAAAGTATTCACCCCCTTGACATTTTTCGTAATTTGTTACATTACAGCCTTAAGTTCAATGTTTTGTTAATCTGAATTTTATGTGATGGATAAAAACACAATAGTCTAGCACAGATGCCTAAGGTAACCCTGGAGGAGCTGCAGAGTTCCACAGCAGAGACTGGAGTATCTGTACATAGGATGACAATAAGCCGTACACTCAGGGGCGTAACTATAGGGGAAGCAGGGGAAGCGGATGCTTTGGGGCCCTGACCCAGAAGGTGCCCATCCAAGAGGAGGGCCCCTCAACAGTATTAAACAATGAAATTATATACAGTGGCAATATAGACAGTGTAGAAAACGGATGGAACAGCTGCCGGGCCTGGTCTGAGAGAGCGATCTTTACTAGCCACAGGGAAGGGGGCGGCATGAAAGGAAGGGTTTGTGAAAAAATTACTGGGGGAGGGAGCCCCATTCAAAAATTTGCTGTGGGGCCCAGTCATTTCTAGTTACGCCACTGCGTAACAGGGGAAACATGTAAATGTGTTGGAATAGCCTAGTCAAAGCCCAGATCTCAATCCAATAGAAAATCTGTAGTCAGACTTAAAGATTGCTGTTCACAAGCCCAAACCATCCAACTTGAAGGAGCTGGAGCAATTTTGCAAGGAGGACTGGGCAAAAATCCCAGTGGTAAGATGTGGCAAGCTCATTGAGACGTATCCAAAGTGACTTGGAGCTGTGATTGCTGCAAAACCTGGCTCTACAAAGTATTGACTTTAGGGGGGCTGAATAGTTATTCACATTAACTTTTTCTGTTATTTTGTCCTATTTGTTGTTTGCTTCACAATAAAAAAAAAAATTCTTCAAAATTGTGGGCATGTTCTGTAAATTAAATGATGCAAATCCTCTAACAATCCATGTTAATTCCAGGTTGTAAGGCATCAAAATACGAAAAAAGTCATGGGGGGTGAATAGTTTTGCAAGGCACTGTATATAGAGGTGTTACTTGTCATTGTAATTCTGCCTGTGATGATAGTGATAATAACAACTTGGTAAAGACAAAGGAAGCACTGGCACTACCACTCACATTCCCTATGGTGCCGTCGCTGAGTACTAGAAAGGACAATAAATGGATAACATGTATCAAACATACTTGCGCTTGCACATTAGCCTACAAATTATGTGCAACTAGTCAACGAATATTGCACATGTGGGGACAACAGCAAAATGTTCCAACTTGGAAAACTAAATTGAGAATTACCTGCACATAGCCTCAATTGAATGCAATGTCTCCATTACACAAGCAGCAAGAGCAGTTCCAGTCCCAATGTGTCAGATATGTTTCCAGTGATCCTGAATGATTTTCAACTTCACTCATCAAGCAAAAGGCCCCAGCTGATGCTTTAGATGCTTGAAGCTCAAGCTTGTTTTAACTAGTGATAGGGATTAGTTTTGAGCGAAGCATTCGTAGCTGAATTCGGTCTGAAGTTTAGGAAATCTTTGATTCGCATTGAATCCGAATTTCCTCACACTTCGTGGGAACAAATCAGTTTTTCCTAAAATCGCGGCTGTACATGTTACAAAGTGAAAGTAAGAAGCCTGGGAATGCAAGATCATCCATAATTTTGGGCAGCCAGCCAATCCGCAGATAGCCATCCCCTGTGATGTCACAGCCCTATAAATTCCTCATCCAGCGCAGTCTCCTCATTGTACTATCAAAAGCCAAGACAAGCACTCATGCACTAGGGACAATGTTGCTGAAAACGATTAATAAAAGAATATTGGAGAGGGGGAGTCCAGGGAAGTGCAGGGAGACTAATTCTACATCAGTTTTATTTATTCCTACATTTACTTATTCCTACATCAGCCGTAAGCTACGATGTGTAATTCAATACCAATAGGATAGAAGCCTTTATTATTCCACTGCCAGCGTGCCATCCAGCCTGCACCCCTTAGGGTGGCCAGGTCTTAATGATGACTATCCTTATCTTTTGCTGGTTTTACTTCCTCCAAATCATCCTTCAAAGTCTCCATGTCTTAGAAAGGTCAGCAAGATGCAAAGAGAGGAAGAGCCGGATGTTCCTGATGACATATTTTCATCGATATTAGATGATGTGGAAAAGTAGGAAAAGCAGATGGCAGAAGAAGGGCTCCCACCTGTACGGCAGGAGAGCGCTGGGGTTAGATAAGTGGGTATGGCAGAGCTGATTAATATTCAGCAATTACTGTCAAATAACCTGCAGGAGATTTCAGGCCAGAACAGCAATAATATGCATATTGTCCCCCACCTAACCAGCCAAATGCCATACCAGCAAAAGCCCCTCTGTAAAGGTGCTGCACGGAAATTAACCATGAAGGACTATACAGTGCGGTCTTCATTATTACATGAAAGGCACTGCGGACTAATTGGCCAAGCAGCTCTTCCTCACAGCACAACAGCTCCGTGTGGCTGTGCCCTGAGGCAGAATGATCTAGGTATTCCTGATTTATAACGATTCGTGACAAGTTAATCAGAACCCATCGAATTTCTTTGCCAACTTCAGCAAAATTGCTAAATCAAATTTCTAATAGTGATAATAGCTACTGAAAAGCTACCTGTACAGAATCATGACATATTATTAGGCCTAGTGGCCAGTGTGAAAATTGCAGGATTCTATTTCTATTTATTATTCATATTCATATATTATTCACATTATTATTAATATTCATTATTTATTATAAGTATAGATAGTGACATAGAAAGTAATAAAAAAATCTAATTCTAAACATAAAAATGTTATTTAACCGCTTCTGGACCCTGCCATTTTTCACCTTAAGGACCAGGTCATTTTTTGCAAATCTGACATGTGTCACTTTATGTGGTGATAACCTTAAAACGCTTTTACTTATTCAGGCCATTCTGAGATTGTGTGCTCGTCACAAATTGTACTTCATGACAGTGATAAATTTGATTCAAAATATTTCATTTTTATTTATAAAAAAAATACCAAATTTATCAAAAATGTTGAAAATTTGCAATTTTCTAAATTTCAATTTCTCTGCTTTTAAAACAGATAGTGTTTAGTGATCAGCGAGCATGCTCGGCCGAGTATTGGTTCGGCTCGAGCCTAACTATGCTCAGCGGTCGGCTTTACTCGGCCGGGCACCACGTGTATTCGTCCTATTGCTCGAGTCTCCTCCCCGCACGTTTGGCGCCTTCTAAGCAGCCAATCAAGGTCCAGGTAAGTAATTCCCCTCAGTGTAAGGCCATAGCAATGTTAGCTGTAAGCCTTACACTGATTGGCTGGCCGGAACACGTGATACCATTTTATATAGGAGCTGAGGTCCGGCGCTCGGCTCATTCAGCGTCAGGGAGAGCAGACAGTAGGCAGGGACAGATAGCGTTTTGCTCTAAACTTACTGATTTCACTCAAAAACCTTATTGAAAGACCTAACAGTCCTTTTAAGGACTAGAGTGTGTGTTTGACATAACTGCAGCACCTTTTCTTTTTTTAAGAAGGGGGTTAATTCAGCACTTTCAGGGACAGGCGTCACCAGGAAGGGACAGATAAGTGCAGGGCTTGAAAATCGCTTTGATAACTTGGATAAGACAGAAAGATTTCCGATTAGTGACATGTACAAAACTCCATCATTAAGCATTGTGTTGGGAGGATATTATTAAAAGGGGCTTATTCAATACAGTGTTCCTTGGTACTGAGATATACACTGCACCCTCATAAAGCAGTGTGTTGGGCAGACATTATTAAAAGGGGCTTATTCACTACAGTGTGCCTGATAATGAGATATACACTGCACCATCATAAAGCAGTGTGTTGGGCAGACATTATAAAAAGGGGCTTATTCACTACAGTGTTCCTTGGTACTGAGATATACACTGCACCCTCATAAAGCAGTGTGTTGGGCAGACATTATTAAAAGGGGCTTATTCACTACAGTGTGCCTGATAATGAGATATACACTGCACCATCATAAAGCAGTGTGTTGGGCAGACATTATTAAAAGGGGCTTATTCACTACTTTGTGCCTGGTACTGAGATGTACACTGCACCACTATAAAGCAGTGTGTTAGGCAGATATTATTAAAAGGGGCTTATTCACTACAGTGTTTCTGCTACTGAGATATACAATGTACCATCAGAGAAATTATTTGTTCTAGGGAAATTAAACTAACTTGTGCCACATCTGTTTGTGCGTTCAATCCGCAACCGTTATATTAATTACTCCAGCAGACAGTGATTTATATTTTGGCCATAAAATTTTCATTTTTTCTGGGCTAGTGGGGTGCCGAAAAATTGTATTTCTGTCTCCTGTACATTACAGAAAGCAAATACGGTGTTTACTGTAAAAATGACATTATCTGTGGCCTAGTGTGGTGGTGAAAAATTGTATTTCTCTCTCTCCTGTTCATTACAGCCAGCAAATACAGTGTGTACAGTAAAAAAAATCATTATCTGTGGCCTAGTGTACTCCTGAAAATCTTTATTTTTCTGTGTTCAGTACATTACAGCAAGCCAATACAGTGTGTACTGTAAAAATAACAGTATCTCTGGCTAGTGTAGTGCCGAAAATCTATATTTTTCTGTATCCAGTACTGTCCTGCATCAGAAAACTGTGTAAAACAGTAAAACAAACTGCACCACAACTACAGACAAAACCATAAATATGAAGAAGGCGAGCACAAAGGGAGGGGGAAGTGGGCATGATGCTGATGGTGCAAGCAGAGGCCGTGGCCCTGAGCGTGATGCTAATGGTGCAAGCAGAGTCAGCGGCCCTTGGTGTGATGCTGATGGTGCAAGCAGAGACCGTGGCCCTGGGCGATATGAAACTGTGCCTGCTGCCATTGCACCAGAAAAAACGAAAAAATCCACCTTACCCAGCTTCATGTTCAACTTAGCTGAGCGGCGCAGGACATCACTGTCCAAGTAGGACCAGTGCGAACAGGTTGTCGGTTGGATTTCAGAAGATAATGCTTCCAGTCAGTTAAACACAACCCTCTATTCCACGAAGTCCAGTCTCTGTAGCCAAGTGTCTGGTCAACCGAATCCTCACTCTGATCCTCCTTCCTCCCACCATGTCGCGTCTGGGCAAACAAGTTATCCCACACTCAGATATTCACATGACCTCTTTTCATTGCCAGTACTTGGTTTGGCTCTCTCGCTAAGCACGCTTGAAGAGGTACCTGAGATATTGTGTCCTGATTCCCAACCTCTTGAGCCTTCACAGTCTAAAGAAGATGACGGTGGTGAACCGCAATCATTCGTTCATGAGGTGGATGATGATGAGACACAGTTGCCAATCACTGAGGTGGTGGTTAGGTCAAGTCAGGAGGATGAGCAGAGTGAGGAAGTGGAAGAGGAGGTGGTGGACGATGAGCTCACTGACCCAACATGGTTAGGTGAAAAGCCGAGCGAGGACAGCAGTACAGAGGGGGAGGGATCCGTAGCACCGCAACAGACTGGAAGAGGTAGTGGGGTGGCAAAAGGGAGATGTCGGCCCACACCAAACAGGCCCGCAACCGTTACACCGAGCACCCCCATGCGTAAATCTACCTTGCCAAGGGGTAGGTGTTCCGCAGTATGACGCTTTTTTGAGGAAAGCGCAGATGACAAAAGAGTGGTAGTTTGCAACCTGTGCTGTATAGAGATGAGCGAACATTTAAAAAAAGTCCGTTGTTCGGGGTTCGGGTGGTGGTTAATTGCGTATCCCGTTATGGATTCCACAATAGCGCATATGGAATCCATAAGGGGCGGCTGCCACCAACCCGAACTGTAGAACAGCTGAAGGACCTGGCGTGACGTCACTGTCATGTGATCAGTGCAGGGCGTGGCTCAGCACGGGTTTGATCCGTGCTGAGCCACGCCCCCTGCACTGATCACATGACAGTGACGTCACGCCAGGTCCTTCAGCTGTTCGACAGTTCGGGTTGGTGGCAGCCGCCCCTTATGGATTCCATATGCGCTATTGTGGAATCCATAACGGGATGCGCAATTAACCACCACCCGAACCCCGAACAACGGACTTTTTTTAAATGTTCGCTCATCTCTAGTGCTGTACCAAAATGAGTCAGGGTGTGAACACTAGCAACCTCACCACCACCAGCATGATCCGCCACATGGCATCCAAGCACCCTAATAAGTGGGCCAAACGCCTGGGTCCACACTCTACGTCTGAGGGTCCCACCACTGCCTCCACTTCCCCTGTGTTATGCACTGCTGGCCAATCGCCTCGCCCTGCACCTGGACCTTCGCATGAACTGTCAGAAACAACATCCACTTCCCTGTCCCAGCGCAGCATCCAAATGTTGATAACACAGGCATTTGAACGCAAGCACAAATTCCCACCCACCCGGCCATATCACTAAATGCGCAACTTTCGAAATTACTGGCCCTTAAAATGTAGCCATTCAGGCTTGTGGGCACTGAGGCCTTCCCAGCCAGATGTCGGTGGCCGTCCCTCGGTACGCAGTCCCCAGCCGTCACTATTTTTCACGGTGTGCCGTGCCCGCCTTACACCAGTATGTGTCCCAGAACATCAGCCGTGCCTAGACCAACGCAGCTGATCTGCTTAGGGGACAAACAGCACACCGCCGCAGAGCTGTGGCAGGGTATAAGGGACCAGACCGAGCTGTGGCTCTCGCCACTCAACCTAGAAGCATGCATGGTTGTGTCCGACAATGGCCATAACTTGGTGGTGGCTTTGGAGCTCGGCAACCTGACGCACATTCCATGCCTAGCCCGCGTCTTAAACTTAGTGGTTCAGCGGTTTATCAAAACCTACCCCAAATTGGAGGAGCTACTAGTGAATGTGCACCGCTTGTGTGCTCATTTCCGCAAGTCGTCCACAGCTTTGGCCGGTCTGTCAATGCTGCAGCAGCGATTGCAGCTTCCAGCTCACGACTGTTGTGCGAAGTGAGCACGCGGTGGAACTCTACGTTCTACATGTTGGCCAGGCTTTGTGGGCAGCAGAGGGCAGTTGTGGAATACCAGCTGCAACATAGTCGTCGCCTTTCCAGTCAACTGCCACTATTCACAAGCGAGGAGTTGGCATTGATGTCAGACCTATGTGAGGTTTTAATGAATCCACACTGAGGGTTAGTGGCGATAACGCTATTATCAGCCCACACTCCCTGGATTTTATGTGGCTGTCATGGCCCATAACAGGTAGGATTTAGCATTAGGACCACTCATAGAGGCGGCCTTGGCGTGGCGAGTGGCTTATTACTTTTTGATCAAAATGTACACCCACGCCTCTGATAACTTCTAGTATAGAGGCAGGGCAGAGTGCTAGTTGCAGAGTGCTGTTGCATTTCTGTGTTTGTATGTATATTTTGCCATGACTACATGCACCTGCATACAGGGACGTGCTAACTGACCCCCCCTTGTGTTTCTGTAAATCTATTATCAGCGTAACCATCCCACTGCTGTGTCTACTCAAACGATCGCGGCTCACAATTAAGGAGGATGCTTTGAATGTGGCAGACGAGGTAATGGTGGAGGAGATGTCACAGGGTGATAGCCAGACCTCCCCCAGTTCGTCTTCTCAGCGTGAATTGGGCCATGAAGAGGAGGAGCTGGAGACACTTGCCTCTGCTACAGAGGCTAGTACCATGGAACTTTAATTCCATCTGTTCAGCGTGAATGGGCAGAAGAGGAGGAGGAGGATGAGGGTATGGAGAGTCATCCTGAAGTTGACATCAATGCCTTGCCTGTTGGTACTCTGGCACACATAGCTGACTTCATATTAGGCTGCCTTTCCCGCGACCCTCGTGTTATACACATTTTAGGTAACACAGATTACTGGGTGTTCACCCTTCTCAACCCCCGCTACAAAGAGAAATTCTCATCTTTGATTCCTGTGGTAGAGAGGACGAGTAAATACAATACCAGAAGGTAGTTGTTGACAGATTGCTCCAATATTTTCCATCTGACAATGCGGCCACCAGAGTCCGTACTTCCTTAGGCAACCGAGGAAGGGAGACAAGGGGAACACACAGTAGTTCTAACAGAGGCAGCGCAACACTTTCCAAGGCATGGGATACTTTCATGACACCCCGCCAGCAACCTCACCCTGAATCGCGGCCTAGTGCAACAAGGAGGGAAAAGTTTTGGAAGATGGTGAAGGAATACATTGCAGACCGTGTCAGCGTACTAAATGATCCCTCAGTGCCTTACAACTACTGGGTGTCCAGGCTGGACACGTGGCACGAGCTTGCTCTCTACGCCTTGGAGGTGCTGGGCTGCCCTGCCGCCAGCGTATTGTCTGAGCGTGTATTTAGTGCTGCTGGTGGCATTATAACAGATAAGCATATCCGCTTGTCCACTGACAATGCTGACAGGTTGACTCAGATAAAAATGAACAAGGCCTGGATTGCCCCTGACTTCTCCACTCCACCAGAGGAAAGCTGAGCTAATGAAGAACAAAAACGCAATTTAAATGTATGCTTTATAGTGTACTCAATCCACAAGATTCTGATTTTTTTACCCCTATGACCGCTAAAAAAGGGTATATGTTTGAATCTTGTTTTCTCATCCGCCTCCTCCTCCGATTCCTCTTCCATACAGAATATATATGTCCTCACTACAATCTTTTGTAGGGTTTGCTCGGCTTCAGGCCCTCACCTCCAATGCTTTATATCGTCTGCTCACCTGTAGGCCATCACTGCAATGATTTATGGGGTTCGCTAGGCTTCAGGCCCTCAACTCCAATGCTTAATAAGGTCTGCTCACCTGTAGGCCATCACTGCAGTATTTTATGGGGTTCACTAGGCTTCAGGCCCTCACCTCCAAGCTTTATACCATCTGCTCTCCTGTAGCCCATCACTGCAATGTTTTATGGGGTCGCTCACCTTCAGGCCCTCACTACAATTTTTTATTGGGTCCGCTCACCTTCAGGCCCTCAACCATAATGTTTTAGATGGTAACCAGCACGCCCTTGCTCCAAATGTTTTTGAGGGTCACCAGTAGGCCATCAATGATAATTTTTAAAGGGTGTGTATGATGCCCTCCTTTATGGGTAATAAAGGGTGTATTGGAGAGCCGGTTTTGTTATTTTATCTTTTTTACGGTGTTCACCTAAGGGGTTAGGTCATGTGATATTTTTATAGAGCAGGTTGTTACGGATGTGGCAATACCTAAAAGGTCTACTTTTTAATTTCTTTTACATTTTACACAATAAAAGCATTTTTGGGAAAAAAAATCATGTTTTAGTGCCTGCATAGTCTGAGAGCCACAGTTTTTTTATTTTTTGGGTGATTGTCTTAGGTAGGGGCTAATTTTTTGCGGGATGAGGTCACGGTTATATTGGTACTATTTTGGGAGGCATACACCTTTTTCATCGCTTGGTGTTGCACTTGGTGTTCACTTGAGGGGTTAGGTCATGTGATATTTTAATAGAACCAGTCTATACGGACGCGGCGGTAACTAATATGTCTACTTTTCTTTTTTATCCTATTTATTACAATTCTGTATTACTTTATTTTGGAAAAAGGACGCTTTTTTTTTTTTTACTGGAAACTTTAGATTTTTTGTAAAACTTTATTTTTTTAGCTTCTTTTTTCGCTTTATTTTTTGTCAAACTATGGGACTTCAAGGGGGTCTGATCCTATTTACAATGCATCACAATACTTATGTATTGTAATGCATTGGCTGTAAGTGTATTACACATTGTAAAACACTTACAGCTTCCTGCCTATGAGATCCAGGGGGATGGATCTCACAGGTTGTCACCGAAGTCAGCCACAATGCCTAAGGAAGGCATCAGGCTGCCTTCCCTGCCACCGGGTCCCCCTCACAGCGGCGCAGGGACCCGACGGCAGCTCCCTCCCCATACATGGCACGTGTCGGCGCATGCAGCAGGGGTCCGGCTATCAGTGACTGCCGGACCGCTGATCGGGCGGGTGCCACTCCAGCACCTGTCCGATCAATATGCAGTACATGTACGTCACTGATCTTTAAGTCCCGACCAGATATGATGTACATGTACGTCATGGGTCCTTATGGGGTTAAACAATAGGTCATTTCCTGATTCCTGTCTTTCCCTACTGTTTTTCCTCCTTTCTATTCCAAGTCATTGAATTAGTAGGAGTCCTACTCTGATCACGTAGCAGACACTGTTCACTGATTGTCTTTCTCGTTTTACATCCTTGACATCTGGAGAACTGCAGTATGACATACACTCACATATACTAATTCTTTTTCTGTCTATATAGTGGCTCAACTCCCATTGGCATCATAGACTGTAAGGTATCTTTGGGCTACTGTAAGGTATCTTTGGCCACTACCACAGGATGGCCAATTGAAGTGGACAATATGGCTGGCAGGGCCGTGAATGGCGGACTATGTATTGGAAATATTGAGGTAAAGTTTATTTTTAAGATATCTTGCCCTATATCTTGCCCTAATACTTCAGTATTAAAAATAATAAAAATAGTGCTTTGGAGTGCTTCTTTATATATGCATTATGATTTGCGCTGTTTCATGTTAGTTTGACAGTGACATTTGATTGCTGCACAGTAATAGTACATCTGAATATATGAAACTTTGCCATATGTTAGGGGGAAAATGGCATTTCTTCCCTTTTTCCACCAGTTTGTGTCTCCTGTTCTGTCTGCTTTGCCGTTTCATTTTTGTTCAGAATCCTGTCCAGTCATGAAAAAACAGCAGCAGAAGACATTGTAAGCAGTCACGCGACCATGTGCATTTTGCGGTACGCAAAATGTGGATCCGCAAAAAATACGAATTACGTCTGTGTTGCATCGATTTTTGTGTGGATCCATTGTAACAATGCATATTCTTGTCTGCAAAAGGACAAGAATTTCGTTATGTTCTATCTTTTTTATAGGATGCATTATAGACAAACGGATATGGACAGCCGCCAATAAAATGAAAGGGTCAGCATCCAATCCTCAAAAAATGCAGATGCAGAACAATACGTTCATGTGCCTCAGCCAATGTGTGTGACTCATGCTGTGAGAGGAAGCACCCAGAGTGAAGAAGCTGATTAGAGAACATGGCACAGCTTTGAAATCACAGCTGACATCACACTAACAAAATGTAAGTTATTATGGAAGCCAACAGAGGAAAGAAAAATGCTCAAAATATACGACAACACAGTTTACAGAGCAATGTAGATATTGATGTAATTGACTTTAGTCCATACACTCAGTTGAGTTAAAATGGCCAATACACCATTTAAGCTCCCCAACATTTTTTATAAAAAGTGAGATGGTATTAATGAAATGTACAGGTTGCCCCGCAAAAATTAAGTCCTCCAGAATTGTGTTGGAATTTATTTCCAGCTTCCCAGTACATTGTTTCAATATGAGATGGTGTCGTTAGAAAGTACAACTTATATGTAAAAAAAAATAAAAAAGCCCTCATTTGGCTATGTGAATAGAAAAATAAAGTTATGGCAGGGAGTAAAAAATGAAATTGCAGAGACAGCAAATCACAGGGTCTTGAAGGGGTTGAGATTAGAGCACAATTTTCATCAAATGGGTTTTCAAATACAGTTTTCGGTCTCATATTAGGCAGATGCTTCCTGTTCTTTAGAGATCACTTTTGAGAAGTCATCTACATATACAGTACACCTATATATAGCTAAAACTGGATCCCCCATTCACAAAAGTTGATGGCCACTACTCAAACCCCTCCCTACCCCCTAGAGATGACCTTTGCATAGGTCACAGAGTGTGCATAGAAAACTTCCATAGAACTCCATGTGCCATTTCCAGAATACAGGTTTTTATGGCCACTCCAAAGAATTTCTCTGAATGCTGTTAACAGCTCAGGCAAGATGGATGCCGCATAATTATAAACAGAACCTAGAATCAAAAGAATAAACTCTACAATGAAAAAAATTACAAAGAAAATATCTATCAATATCTGGGTTTAATTAGTAGAAAAATAAAATATTCAATACCTTGAAATGGCTTGTCCCACAATTAAACAGTACAGTATATTACATTTTTGCTAGATCATGTGAATGTTTTTTCTAATACTCTAGTGCAGAGGTGCACAACGTTTGCTGGCAGGGGGCCACATTGCCAGACCGAACCAACGACGAGGGCCGAATTTAAAATTTAAAGGGGTATTAACAACTGAAATACTGTATTTATGGCATATTGAACACACTGTATATACCATTAATGTGTAGTTCCAGTTCCAAGACTCCCATCTAATGGGAGAAATACATGAAAAATACATGTGAGCAGCCACAGGACATAGACATACATGTCTGTCACCATGTGGTTGGGGGCCGCACAGAATGGTATCAAGGGCCGCATGTGGCCCCCGGGCCGCAGGTTGTGCACCCCTGCTCTAGTGGCTACATTTTACTGATACATACTAGGCATGATGTCCTTCGTGTTCTGTTTTTATTCGTTCTCACAAAGTCCACCTAATGTGTCCAATAGTAGCTAGTAGTGATGGCCTTGCAATTCACCCGGCAGTCGTTTTGCGGTGAACTTTGCGCATTCGCGATTTGCCGAACATGCGAACATATAGCGATGTCCCCGGGCGCAATATTCTTTTGCATTGCGCTGAACTTTGACCCATGACATATCCATCAGGTGGGACAGGACAGCCAACTGAGAAGTTTCAGCACATGGACACACCCCCACCCTATAACAGAAAACAATCTGGCAGCCATTTTACATTCTGTGTTTTGCGAGTGTAGGGAGAGGAGCTTTGCTTTGTAGAGCAGGGACAGACTGTAAGGGACACCAAATGCTAGCTAATAGGGCCACAAAATTCCTTTTAAGGACTGGTGTGCTATCGATAGGTGTGATATACTGAGGGGTGTAATATACTTATAATATACTTTCTAACATAGAAAGTATATTATAGTGCATTTGTATTGTGCAGCAGTTGTGTACGGTTCTGCTGCGATACCGCAGCTATATAGAGGGACGAACACTATTGGAATAACTAATTGCAACTGGTGTGATATACCCAGGGGCGGATTAAGTGCATAATAGGCACGGGGCTGTCTACCCAACTTGGGCCCCTCCCTCCATTTTAGTTTAGCTTTTTTTGTATGAATAGGCTGCGGTGCTGTCTTTTCCTAAACCATATGACATCTTCAGACTAAAAGAAAATACCCCAAATTACCCCAAAATGGGCCCTAAACTAAAAAATTTGGTCGCCAAATTTAAAATACATATAATTATAATAAAAAAGACATGGAGGTGAATACAACACAACATACCTCTTACATCCAGTGAAAACTCCTGTCATGTAGACCTTCTCTTTCCTCTTCTCCTCCATTTGACCCCGACCGCCATGGTAAATTCTTTCAGCCGCATCTCGTCTCTACAGAGTTTGTCACACAGGCACAATTTTTCCATCAACCTCCCCATCCTGGTGTCCCGACAGTGTCATCCTGCTTCCACCCCCAATATTGTGGACGTTGTGCTCCCCAATGTCCCAGGTACGATACTGCTGAAAAAATAGTGACCCTAATAGACATAATTGGGGTCATTTATCAAACTGGTGTAAAGTAGAACTGGATTTCCAAAAGAGCTGTAAAAAATCAATGGTGGAACCTGATTGGCTGCTATGCCATTTCTAGTTTACACTAGTTTGATAAATTACCCCAAATGTCCCTATAGTGTCTACAGCAGTTATAATGTCCCCTAGAGTGCCCCCAGTAATAATAACACCCTATATTGTGCTCCAGGCAGTAAAGTAATCCCTGTATAGTGTCCCCAAAAATAATAGAATTGGCCCTACAGTGCTTCCCCAATAGCAACGCCTCTACATAGTAATTTCTCCCACACTGACCCCAAATAGTAATTACCTCATAGTAATTTCCCCCCACACAGTCATTTCCCCCACACTGCCCCTACACAGTCATTTCCCCCTCACTGCCCCCACATAGTAATTTCACTCACACTACCCCCACATAGTAATTTCCCCCACACTGCCCCAACACAGTAGTTTCCCTGACAGTAATTCCCCAAATAGTAATTTCCCCCACACTGTCCCACATAGTAATTTCCTCCACACTGCCCCCACATAGTAGTTTACCCACACTGCCCCACATAGTAATTTGCCCCCACATAGTAGTCCCTCCCATAATAATTTGCCCCCACATAGTAATTTTCCCCAATATAGTAATTTCCCACAATGTCTCTTAATATAAAGTAGGCACATAAAAATAAAAAAAATTAAAACAAATTAAAAGCTAAATACTCACCTATGTCCAGGGCTAGGCGCTTGCTCGCAGAGGAAGGTGGGAGGAGGCAGGCGCGCACATGTCACAGTGACGTCATTGCGCCCGCCTGCACCGGGATTTCACTACTGCATAGGCCTCAGGCCTACTAGGTCTGAAGCCTATGGCGGTAATCGGCGGCGGGGCAGGGAACTATGTGCTCCCATGCTCCGCTGCAGTATGTGGGTGTTCGGGTCGACGTTGGGGCCCCCAGCGGTGCTGGGCCCGCGGCAACCGACCCGAACATCCCTATTGTAATCCGCCACTGGATATACCTGTTGCCCCCCAAAAAACTGATTGAGCGGTGTGATATACCTATAATATACTTTCTAACATAGAAAGTATATAGTGCATTTGTATTGTGCAGCAGTTGTGTGCAGTTCTGCTGCGATACCGCAGCTATATAGAAGGACAAGTGCTATTGGAACAACTATTTGCAATGTGTGTGATATACCTGTTACCCCACAAAAAACTGATTTAGGGATGTGATATACCTTCTTCCACAAAATACTGATTGAGGGCCGCGATACACCTGTTGCCCTAAATTAACAGAGCGGTGTGATTTAACTGTTGTGGCAAAAAAAAAAATTGAGGGGTGTGATATACCTGTTTCCACCAAATATTGATTGAGGCCTGTGATATACCTGCTTTCACAAAATATTCATTGAGGGGTGCGATATACCTGCTTCCACAAAATACTGATTAAGGGATTTGATATACCTGCTTCCACCAAATATTAATTGAGGCCTGCGATATACCTGCTTCCACAAAATATTGATTGAGGGGTGCGATACACCTGCTTCCACAAAATACTGATTGAGGGGTGCGATATACCTGCTTCCACCAATTATTGATTAAAGGGTTCTATATACCTGCTTCCACCAAATTCTGATTGAGGCCTGCGATATACCTGCTTCCACAAATACTGCTCTTCTCTAGGGACTTTGGAACAGGGTCATTTTGAAAATGACAGGCAGAGGAAGAGGCAGGCCATTCCGCAGGAATGGTAGGGGTGGGGAAGGTGCACCAGGCCGGAGCCTAAGTGGGAAGTTGGAGAAATCGCGTGCGATTACATCAAAGGATGCACCAGAATTTGTTGAGTGGCTCACTCTGCCTTCTGCTTCAGCACCTTACTGATGCGCAGCCATTCATGGCATCGGATGAGGAGGTACCAATGACCGCCACGCAGCAGTCTGACGACAGTACCCAGATCAGCCCAAGAAGGAAAATCCCCGCTGTTGCTGCCTACTCTGAGATTCCAAATGCCAGTGAAGATGACGATGATGACGTGTCGATGGATGTCAAGTGGGTGCCCACAAGAGAGGAAGAGTAGGGGAGTTTAGAGAGAGAGACGGAGCAGCAGAGAGGGAGGAGCAGGCAGAGCTTGCAGGGCACAGGAGGCAAAAAGTAGACTTTTTTAACGTGTCAGCTGCTGACAAAAGTATTGCCATCTGCAGCCTGTGCTGTCAATGCATAAGTCGCGGTAAGCTGAACACTCACCTAGGGATGACTGCCTTAAGAAGGAACCTGGCCTCCTATCACCGAACCCAGTGGAAGCAACGCCATCAGAACCCACAAAGCCACACTCCCGGTGCTCCACGTCCTGCCTCTTCTACTCTCTCCTCCAATTTGTCCACCACTCCACCTTCCATCGTGCCATCATTGAGTTCATCTGGCAGAAGGCAGGCTTCTGTGGCCCAAAAATTCGAGCGTAAAAAGTTGATGAAGCCGGATAACCCTCTTGCGGTCACAGGCCTATCAGTAGCCGATCCCGCTCAATTTGACACTTGGTAAAGTGGTGTGCACACTGAAACAGGGTAAAATGACACATGCGCCGTGCATGGCACACATCCTAAACTTAGTCGTGCAGCGACTCGTTGCCAAATACCCCGGGTTCCAGGACGTCTTGCAGCAGGCCAGGAATATCTCTGGCCATTTTAGAAGCTCTTACACGGCCATGGCTCAGCTTGCTGACGTTAAGCGGCGACACCACCTGCCCGTCAGGCGTCTGATTTGTGACAGCCCGACGCACTGGAACTCCACCATGTAAATACTTGATAGGCTGCTCCAGCAGCCATGTGCTGTTAATGACTACCTGTACGAACTCTGCAGCAGTACAGGTTCTGGGGAGCTTAGTTTCTTTTCACCGCATCAGTGGCTGCTCATGTGTGATGCAAGTAGACTTCTGCAGCCATTTGATAAGATCACCAAACTGGTCAGTCGCAGCCAGGGCACCATAAGTGACATCGTACCTTATGCCTTCTTTCTGGAGCATCCATTATGTCGTGTCATTGATCAAACCATCGAGGAGCAGGAGCTGGAAGATGAGGAAGATGAGCCAGGGCGCTCCACCGCTTCCAATTTAGTGCAAAAGGGGGCCTTTATGCTCCAGTGTTTGAAGAGGAACCCCCGTATAAAAAGCATAAAGGGCAAGGACTAGTACTGCGTGGCAACGTACTTAGACCCCCGGTACAAACACAAAATGGCGGACATGTTACCAGCATCACAGAGCTGGTAGAATGCAGCATTTCCATGCCTTGCTGCGAGAGATGCTGCATTCTGCTGTTGTGTGCCCTGGCACAGGAATTTCCACCCACAGCAAAACAGGTGCAGGTACCAATCCTACTGTGCCTGCAAGAAGAGGGCAGTTGGAAGATGTGTTGGTCACTTTGGATATGAGATCATTCTTGCAGCCAACTAATCTACAGCCACTCTCCGGATCCAGCCTCAGGGAACGCCTAGACCGACAGGTGTCTGACTACATCGGGTTACCGGCTGATGTGGACTCTCTGAGAAGCGAGGAATCCCTAGACTACTGGGTGTGCAGGCTTGACCTGTGGCCAGAGCTGGCACAATTTGCCAAGGAACTCTTAGCTTGCCCCTAGTCGAGTGTCCTGTCCGAAAGGACGTTCAGCGCAGCAGGGGGGATCGGGACCGATAAGCGCACTCGCCTAGAGCTCAACAGTGTGTACTACCTCACATTTCTAAAAATGAATGAGGCATGGATCTCAGAGGAATTCAACATCTGTGACGACCACGTGTAATTTGAATTTCCTCATGCCAGCTCACACATATCCGCCACCACCCAGAACAAAGAATGGTCCTTGTCTTATGTATATACAGCGGCATAAAAGGCCTTTTCTGTCAGGTGAATGCCTAATTTTTGGGGCCTGTACTGGCCTACAGTAAAATTGTTATCCAGTGATTGCCTAATGTACCTTCAGCCATATAATCACTTGTTCTTTTCTGTCAGGCGAATGCCTAATTTTTGGGGCATGTACTAGCCTACAGTAAAATTGTTATCTAGTGACCGCCTAATGTACCTCCAGCCACATATATACTCGTTCTTTTCAGTAAAATTGTTATCTAGTGACTGCCTAATATACCTCCAGCTGCATAATCGCATGTTCTTTTCCTTCAGATGAATGTCTAATTTTTTAGGCCTGTACTGGCCTACAGTAAAATTATTATCAAGTGACTGCCTAATGTACCTACAGCCACATAATCACAGGTTCTTTTCTGTCAGGCTACTGCCTAATTTTTGGAGCATTTACTCGCGTGTCCTAAAATAACATTTTTCAAGGCTCCAGCAGGGCACATTTTTTGAGAGTTTCTCTTTAAGACGCATAAACATGGCCCCTGACTAAAATACATATTTTTTGTGGGAATTTTTGCTATTGATCCCCCTCTAGTATGTCACTGTCCATGTTGTGGGACTATTTGTGCACTTCTAGTAAGTATTTGGTGGCTGCAAATATGACCTGCAGGTTTTTAATAAAGTGAATGGGGCCCGCTGCAAAAGCGCGGTTCGCGAAAGCGTGTTCGCGAAAAATCACCGGTCGATGTTTATCCGTCACTAGCAGCTAGTAATACACAAATTTAAACATGTAGGCTTGCACAATTTTAAGAAAACTTCAATGTACATGTAGCAAGGGTCAGACTGGGGTTCCTTGGGCCTACCAGAGGAAATTATTCTCAGGGCCCAACCCCCATACTATCAATTGAATTGAAGAAATAGACGCTAGTTTCAAAGGCAGTTCCAAATCAAAATGTTTTGTTTTTTTATCTCTAAAATTTTGGGGACCACTATGGAAGCAGAGCCTGGGCCCACAAGAGAATCCTCTGGTACTCTGGTGGGTCAGTCCAACACTGCATGTAGAAAGAGGCAATCAAGAGTACCATAACAATCATGTAACAAACAGTGAATGGGCTAAAAAGTTTCCTTTGGTTATCTTTCCCTTTACATTTGTAGAATCATTGCCCTTTAAAGATATAAACCTTGGCATGATGGGCAAAGGTTCCAGGTAAATAAGACAAAGTCCTGCTAAATCAAATAATAATTATTTATTAATGAAATGAATTATATTTATATGGATGTTAATTTGTTAAATAAAAAATTCTTAACAGATTAAACTTAAGTTAATAATAAACAAACATGTCCGCTTAAATCATGAGCGACTTCACCCAATGAATCTAACATTGCAATAATAAAGGGGAGGGGGGGCAGTAGCAGTTTGTTATCCTGCGCCGTAAATGCGCACTAACTGTTGTCTCCTTGTCTTATAGGTACCTGGAACGCCATTGAAGAGAAGAGCCAATCACCATTCCTGGAGGGCCCCTGCAACTTTCCCCAGACGTCATTCGCCAATGACTTCTCTAATCCAATTCTGCTGCCACGTAGAAAAACAATAACTTAATTATTACACACCTACATATACAATGAACGGAACCATGCCATCATGTGTTTCCTTCATTGTATACACAATGCCGGGCCCATGCATGATGGACAAAGGTTCCAGATAAATTAGACAAAGTCCAGCTAAATCAAGTAATTAATATTTATTATTAAAATTAATGATATTTATATGGATGTTAAAGGACGCGTTGTTAATTTGTTAAATAAAAAATACTTAACAGATTAAACTTGAGTTAATAATAAACAAACATGTCCGCTAAAATCATGAGCGACTTCACCCACAAACCATGTATTACATGGCACCCCCCAAACATCGCAGACCTTCTTCGATCATATTTTGGAATCCCACGTTAAGAATATTGTTACCTATATCGGACAAGTGGCAATAGTGAGATGTGTAAAGGCCTCTAGTAAAGCCTACTAATTCAACATAACAATAGCTGATCTCAGGGAGACCAGCTACAAAAAACACCGTGGAGCCTCACTTAAGAGTCTCAACACAGCAATCCGAAGTGCAAAGTTCCCTGGGAAACAGGAATATGCAAAATAAATGTGGAGCCCCAGTTATACTAATTCAACATGTCTGTATGAAAAAACATTCAAAAAAGGCAAAAATTTTACCACCTGACAATTTACTTTTTTCCTGATTTTATCCAGGAAACGAAGACCTCGTGAGACCAGTCGAACTTTGGAATCATTTCAGAGATGGTAAGAACAGAATTAGGTAACAATGAACGAATATTCCTAAAAGTATACTCGTATTTATTAATTCCAGAGAATTGATAAGACCTATGTCATTTTCACCAAAATGAAGAATAATGAGATCAGGCAAAGGCAAGTAAAAGGCTAGAGGATTACACAACAACCAAACATCTCTCAACTTTAAATCTGATTGTGCAGACCAATGAATGTATATGTTAAAATTGAGACCAAGGTCATGCAAAAATTTTCTTCCAGAAGCTCGATTTAATGACCCAGTCAAGATGTGGTTTCCAACAATCCAAATATTGTGAAAACCTACAAGATAAAATAAAACTACTCTAACAACAATTCAGGTCTAATATAAATCTTAAGGCTATTAAATTTCCATCTACCCAAATTTTTTATTAAAGACTTACTCAAACTTTGTTGAGCAGCCAAGGTGGCTGCTTTTATTCTGAATGAATGGGCAGAAAATTACAGTTATGATAACCTAACAGACTGAGACATTGCTTTAAAACGGCATTGAACTGAAATTTTATAAGAGAAGAATAGTCCCAGTGTAAGAATAACAGACCATTTACCTTAGACCTTCTATTCAACCAATTTTGCATAGCCATAACAGGGCTACTGAGAAAGTATAGCGTAATCCAATGGCCTTTTTGGACTTGATCAGTTTTTGACTTTCGTATACAAAGTTTCAAAACTTTAATATTGAAAGTCAAGTCAGAAATAAAAATAGGTGATGTACTATGTCTATTAACAGCCGTGAACGGAGCCGTGAGCTCCGGAGAGCAGCGAAGAAGGCCAGAAGAAAAACAGATCGGAAAAGATGTGTTTCCAGATCTGAAGAACATATAGAGCGAAAAATATCATATAATTGGAATAAAATCTTCCTTGATATTGGTCTAGTTCTTTCCTTCTCGACTGTACCTTTGTTCAGAACTTTTAAGGCCTGATTCAAAAGGAAATTATTCTTAACTGGTTGGAGACCTAGAATCTTAAAAAAGAAAGAAATGCCAATAAAAATTTGTTTATAGAATTGTACGAGCTTTTATTTTCCAGTAAATGATTAAAAAATTGTATTAAATTAAAAGAATCATTGGAAAACTTATCTAAGTTTTTGTAGTCACAAAAAGATGTCGATAACTTCCAAGCAGATGAGTAAGCAGACCACATGTTTGGGGCTAGTGATTTCCACATTAAATCTCACAGAACTCCTAAATTAACCCCCATAGATGATTCGGGAACGGAGAGTTGGAGGTTGTCGCTTCTGGAACTAGTTCTTTGAAGAGAGTGAAATTTTGGCAGGATAAAGCATCTGCTTTTAAATTACACTTTCCAGGAACAAATTTTGCCTTTAGCCAAATGTTATTAATCAGACAGAAAAGAACTAGCTCACGAAATAAGATAGTAACCGGGATTGATTTTGATGCAAGACAATTAATAGCGAAAATGACACCCTTGTTGTCGGACAATAACAGAATTCTTTTGTTAGCAAAATTTTTAATTCAGGGACGTAGAAACTAAATGAAAAGCCAGACAATAACAACCTAGCCATCGCTTTGTCTGGATAACATTTTAAACAGGGGATTAACCTTGCTAGCCTCACTGGAGTTGCTGCTTTTTCCTTGACTGTCTAGTAGCGTCCTGGCTGCCATAGTAACACTGAAAGCATTTTGAAGACTGATCAGTCTTCAAATGCTTTCAGTTCACTTGCGTTGTGCCGGATCCGGCGTGCATTCCGGCGACGGAAGTGCACGCCGGATCTTCACAACGCAAGTGTGAAAGAGGCCTTACCAGAAGACTTAAAAGGTGAATGTCTTCTCTTCTTCTCTGTTTTCTTCTTGTCCGGAGGAGGTGAATAGGTCCTGGGTTCCCAACCATATCTGCATCGCAGGTACGATCTCCCCAAGACTGTCACTGCACTAGCGTGCGCCAGTGACGTCTTTAAACTCGATTAACTCTGGGCTCGCGCATGGGGCTGTGCAGCAGACCTGAAGAGAGGATCCAGGAGCTTCATCCGGAGAGGTAATTTCTTCAGCTAAGCATTTATGTAGCCAGGAGACTCCCCCTTTAGCTTCAGCTTTCAGGATGAGTTGTTTCAGAAGGTCCTCCATAGTTAGGATTAGCGCAGGTCCGAACAGTTTGTTATCCTGCACTGTGAATGCGCACTAACTGTTGTCTCCTTCTCTTATAGGTACCTGGAACGCCATTGAAGGGAAGAGCCAATCATCATCCCTGGAGGGCAACTGCAACTTTCCCCAGACATCATTCGCTGTTGCCAAGTAGGAAAACAACAACTTTGTCATTACACACCTACATATACAATGAAAGGAACCATGCCATCATGTGTTCCCTTCATTGTATACACAATAACGGGCCCATACAGACTCTGTACATTTATATTGCACAGATCATCTTACTGTGATACTGAATTTTGGCGTTTATGATAGAAATGAAAAATAAGCTGTTGCCAATAACAAACCATTATATTGTAGTTTTTATAGTTTGAAAATAAAAGCAACCATCTGGTATATTATGAGCTGCACCTTCATCTTCATTTGCAATGCCTTTCACCAGATTCCTTTATTTCAGCAATATAGCCACGACAGAATAGAGGAAAGATGCTTTGACTCTGATATCACCAATTTACATAGTATACAGAGTTGATTAAAAGGGTTAACCTACAAATGTAAAACTTTTTCTCACTTGTCTGGAGGACTTTCTTTACTTTCTACGTTAGTGGGCAGCTTCTCAAGAAGTACCAGCATCTCCATGATTTATTGCACTTAGTTTGTGTTAACTCCTTCTTCCTCTACATAGGAAGTAGTCCCTCACATACAGACCCAGAGATACATATGTTATGTAATGTCCCTACAATTTCCTTCTCCACTGTCTAGAACAAGGATCGGCAACCTCTGGCATTCCATTTATTGTGAAACTCCCAGCATGCTCCATTTACTTCTATGGGAGATATGAATACAACCAAGCAATTGTGCATGCTGGAAGTTGTAGTTTCACCACAGCTGGAGTGCCAGAGATTGACGATCCCTTTTCTGGAATGAAATATAGATATATATTTCTATGACTTTACAAGTTAAGTTGAATGAATTTAAGGTGTCTGGACCACTTCACCTACTCTTCTGAGATCACTACGCCAGCACTAAGGGGAGCGGAAGAGATCAGGGATTCTACTGGGCATGTTAGTCCACCTGTGAATGCTGGAAAAGGTGGGCCAGAAGGATAAAAAGCAGGGGGCACAACCAAAGAGGAAAATGTAAAGTATGTAAAAAAGACAATATTGTTATTGCATTTGTATTACAGTAATACTTGATTTAAAATGCCCTATTCAATGCATTGTAATATATGGCATAACCTCTTTAATAGACATAAAATTACATTTCAGGCAATGTTATTATTTTATCAAACAGAACGCATTTGAAATTTACTCTTATTCACATAAATACATCATTCATTTATTACACTATGATTGCTTCTGTCTTCCTCACTGATTACTGTGATAGTGGACACCATATGACATTGAGAATTTTGTTATTTTTACGATTTGGTCTTAATATGGATTCAAAGAGCATATGAATGCAGCAGAATCATTTTGATCTTTTGCAGCTGATAAAACGCGCGCTCATTTGCACAAAATAAAATGAGCAACAAAATGAGCTACTGTATGCTTCTTGCTTCTGTATCTATGCATTTCTTGTTTTAGCCCTAGGACAATTTAGCAAGATATTCAAGGCTATTGTGCTGTGCCAAATGAGCCATAATAGACATATCTGGAGCAATAATGGCTGCATTTATCCTATATTACAAAGAAATGTACCAAAAATCAAATTACATGAATAAAAAGAATGAGGAACTTGCTGTAGAGATTGGAATGTAAAGGACAAAGCGAAGAGCTTTTAGCTTTCCGTAGCACGCAAAGTTCTTTTATTTTCAGAATTTGGCTATTGTTGTATGTTGGGACTGCAATTAAAAGTTTAGTCAAAGTTTCGGTTATTTTTCAGAAACACTATTAAATATTTATAAGAGACCTTATGTCTAGTTTGCCTTCAGGAAATAAAGATAAATCAATAATTAATGAGGTTGCTTTGCAGAAAATTAAAGGTTGGGAGCAATGTGTTTAAAAATTAAATAATTCTCAAGAAAGAAAGCAGATGTTATCAAGTTAAAATCTTGCAAATATCATCAGCTAAGCTGGTTATCAGCATAAACGTACTCAGCTCCCAAAGGCTGACAAAGATAATAAAACTGAAGACAAG
Organism: Bufotes viridis; assembly: GCA_033119425.1. Taxonomy (NCBI): domain Eukaryota; kingdom Metazoa; phylum Chordata; class Amphibia; order Anura; family Bufonidae; genus Bufotes; species Bufotes viridis. The sequence continues at coordinate 244,175,225 of CM065592.1, read as the reverse complement.
ACCAAACAAAATGTTTGATTTTTGTAAAGAACTGGATACTTTAACAATAGAAAGTATTTTAAAAAAATACTAGGATTTATTTAGTTTCAGTTTTGACACAATCCAATCGAATAATTATTGAAAATATGACTGACACACTGGAGGAGATATATCGAAATGGGTGTAAAGGAAAACTGGCTTAGTTGCCCAGAATAACCAATCAGATTCCACCTTTCACAAGCTCTGAAAAATAAAAGATGGAATCTGATTGGTTGCCAAGGGCAACTAATCCAGTTTTCCTTTACGCTAACACCTTGGTATTTGAATGAAGAGAGAAATGTCAGCATTACCTTTTATCCTCAATTATGTCAAACAATAAAAGCAGATTTTCAGATTTGTTATGGAGGTTTCCCTTGGGAAATGTACACTCTATTGGTCTGTTGTAAAAAAAAAATGCAAAAAGTAATAATTTGTCACTGGATCTTTAAATATTTTTATTCACAGGTTGTCATAGCTTAGACAATGCACACAGAGGAAAAGGTGACTGTGTGACTAAATCATAGCTCTGTAAGTGCTGTGACTACATTTATCTTGACAATCCATTTCCATATGCCCAATTAATCCATTTGATCATCATAGACAGAGCTTCTGGCAGTCGAGATTAACTGAGTTCTGGCACGCTTTAAGCCTGCGCCCACAGTATAAGTGGCATCACCAGTTCTTAAGCCACCATAATAGAACCAGAAATGGTTATGACACTTTTTTGGGAAGTATGTTGCCTCTGCTCTTTATTGCCACTGAAACTTCCAAGTCCTCTCAAACACACTTATCGTCATACTCCTCAATCTCCCCGCCACTTTTATCACTGTGATAAGTCATTTTGAGCTCCTTGGTCCTCCCAGTTCCCTACTCTGTATTTTCCCCAAGTGCCACTGTTGCTACCACCACCTAAAATGACTATCACCACCAACAAAGACTTGCATGGGGTCACCCACCTCCGCCTGAACCTCCTCCTCATGACAGTCCAACTGCTCACACAAGTCATTAACAAGGAGACTATATTTAGTATCTTCCATATCACATGGGGTTTTGTTGTCTGTTTTTAGAAAAAAAAATGTCATTCCACTAGGAGGGGCAATAAAGAAAAAAAGGATACACATAAAATTCTTCTTTTGGGTTACAAGGAGAACAAGCAGGATAAATAATGTGACTCCTGGCTCCAAGGCATGGTGCCACACACCCACTTCTGCTGTAACTGAGAGGATAAGTTAGCCAAAGAGTCCACAATCCCATCCTCATTGTTCCCAATGATGATGCCTCAATGATAATTTGGCCTACTAATGTGGCGTCTAACGTGGCCTACTACCACGATTGGCTGGATGGCTTTTGCTGCTACTGCTGCTACTATGCACATTCTGACTCTTTGATAATAAAACCTGGGTCTTTCATTTTGCACGTCTTCATTTTCCTCACATTTTATTATGAGACCTATAAATCAAGTCATAGGTTTGGTATACAGATTATTTAACAGTACTAGCAAAATTGCAAGTGTAATTTAAAGACGGACACAATTAAATGTCTCTCCACTTCTACAAACACACTGTACACTGGTATTGCCAATTTCCTTCAGTACCAATTCAGTTGTTGCAGTAAAATGTATTTGAACTACATGGAATGATGCATTAATGTGTTCAATATAGGTATACAATGCAATTTAAGTAAAATGTCTTTGAACTACACAGTAGCTTGATGTAATAAAACATGTTTTTCACAGTAAAAATAAAATGCTTTCAATAACATGGCTACAAAATTACATTGTTGCAGTGTTCTTGCTGTAACTATTCGTTATTTTGCACTAAGATGCAATGCGTTTAGTAGTACGGGAATAAAAATGGTGTTATTGCAGTATTGCTTTTGCTGAAATGACCTGTTATCTTGCACTAATATGAAATGCATTCAACATGGCTATAAAGCACTGATATGCTCAATTATAAATGTTAAATTCAAACTGGTTTTTAGAAGACAAAATGCAATTGCTCAGCGTTTTCAGCAGAATGTATGATATTTGGCTACTGGCAATAATCTTGTGAACCATAGAAACATGAGATTTAAAAGAAAATATGTTCATGTACAGAAAAAAGGTTTTTTTGCAGGGTTTTGTAATGCAGAACTAGCTGCCAGCGCTATATTAAACACACAAATGCATGACCATTCCCTCACTCCTTCATGCTTTCCCTGACCAAATGCCCGAAAATATAACCAATTATATCCTATTCTCTCCCCATGCATTGCTTTGCTATCTGTCCCTATGACTCAATTTTAGTGGCTTATGTCTGTAAAAGCTTTTTGTCAGACACTGACAGACAGTGTCATCTGAGACCCTTCCAGGTCACAAGCTGAAGACAGAATGGTAATTTTTCTCTCTCAGCATAAGGATCTGCCTGCCTACTGCCCCCTGACTGGCTGGTCAGGCTGCATTTCAGTTTCTGAGCCAATCGGGGCAAGCCACCATCACACTTCCTCCTATTGTCATTAGATCCTCCATCTTCTTCCTCCCTCATAGTGTTCCCTACCAGTACTCACAGTAAAACTCATCTCTGATCTTGAGCTAAGAAAGAGCAGAGATCTACAGTAAATATATAAAATTATGGGTTTTAATGTATATTTCCTCACAGTATATCAATTTGCTCAGCTCCTTCTGCCTGCATATTACACTGCATTTCATGATAACAGGTTCTCCTGTAAAAACAGTTTGTCTGTAATGAGGCAGACAGCCCCTTTAAAATTGAGCCTGTCATTCATTTTGACCATGCTAAACTGCTGATAGCACTGGGTAGGCGTGGGAATAGTACTAAAACTTTCCTTTTGTGGAGTTTTTATAATAGTAGTCTAAATATAAACTTTAATTCTGCCAGATTCTGCTCTTTAAGTGCACTGCATTGCTTCACAGCATCTTAGTGACAGCTGTTACATCCAACCAAGAGACTACTGCAACAGTCACTCAGAGCAGAGGGAAGGGGCTGATAATCAGCTCAATGCAGAGTGCACTTCACAGTGAAGCCCCAACACCAGGAAATATATAAAATTACGTGTTTTAATGTATATTTCCTCACAAGATATCAATCTGCTCAGCTCCTTCTGCCTGCATATTACACTGCATTTCATGATAACAGGTTCTCCTGTTAAAGGAGTTTGTCTGTAAGGAGGCAAGCAGCCCCTTTAAAATGGAGCCTGTTATTCATTTTGACTATGCTTAACTGCTGATTAAGGATGAGCAAATCAACTTCGGATGAAACATCCAAAGTCGATTCGCATAAAACTTTGTTCTAATGCTGTAGAGAGCAGGAGCTCCGTACAGTATTAGAATGTATTGTCACTGATGAGCCGAAGTTATTGCTTTACGAAGTCTCGCTAGACTTCGCGCAATAACTTACGGTAATAAATTAATTTGTACTATAAAAAAACATTTACCGAACTCGGGTTCGGTTCCAAGTGGTACCTTGGAACCGAACCCGAGTTCGGGAAATGGTTTTGATCCACCTATGGTGCTTTAATCCGCCCAGGATATTACATTTAAAAGTGAGTGCTTTCCTTAGACCAAATTGAGCTGCATCTTTGGCCCCCTGGAGCCCTTCAACCATGCATTGCTGGTCTGTGAGAGGATGACGTCCATTTCTATTTTTATCAGATAAGTTAACTGTTTTTAATTAGTGGTCTTTATCTTTTTGGTCATTTCTGAGTTGGTTGAGTATCACATTGTGTATCTGTATCAGAGGCCGATCATAGTCTCTTTATCTCATCACAGACCACTGCAGGTTTGGGGCACTCCAGTTTTTTGTACTTATTTTCTGTATCTTTATTGGTCACTTTGGCATCCCATTACCAGACTGATACTATTTGTCCACTGATTAACCTTGTTTATTTTAAAGGAAAACGCGTTGGGACTTTGTATATTGTATCAGATAAGTCATAGGGCTGCATAAGGACAGGCTAGCCAAGGCACGTAGACAGAGTACTCCTACCATCAAGGTGTAACTCTGGACTGAACAGATTTTTTTAGGGTAAGCATAGGGACAGGCATTAGTTTTTCTGACGTGCTGTTCCATCTGTGCTACTCGGCCTACCTAGCTGCTAACCGTCCTTGTTTGACAGATTTCAGATTTTTTTTGCTGTACTATGGTTGTATTGGTCCTGGTGGGACCCGTCTTACCTGATATATTTTATGATATACTGATTAAAAGTTAAGTTTTAGGAAGTTGCCCTCAGTGATATTTTTGTTAGTATAGCAACCGTCTGTGAGATATTATTTTCAGTGATTATTTTTCCAAACAAGGTATGCCTGTCCTTCTCTCCCAAGCCTCTATCCAGATCTGTCAACAGTTTAGCATAGTTAAAACTGCTGACAGATTCACTTTAATCTGTTCCTGACCTACTGTATCTATCTAAGGAATAAAGAGGTCAAAGGCACTGATATGAAAAATACCTTTATTGGCTAACGAGAAAAATGATATTTGCAAGCTTTCATAGCTCAGACTCCTTGATCAGGCAGTTTACAAATGAAAATGCTATTTTTAACCTGCCTTCTAAAGAAGTCTCTGTGCTCTGTAAGCTTTCAAATTTAATTGTTATTGCCAACCAATAAAGGTATCACAGTTAAAATACTTTTGTCTTCAACATACTTTAACACATGTATTTAACATCACACACTTTTTTGTGGATAACACAATAACATGCCATACATTGACATGCTAACTATGTAACCACTTTATAAAGAGCTAGATATTTTATCTTATGAGTGGGCTACAAGTTCATCAGAGGGCATTTGTTTTTCCTTCCTGAGGATCAAATAGTAAGGTATCAGACAGGTTGACAAGTGCTGTTACGTTAGATTCCTTTAACATAGCAGTCACAGTCCAAAAGTGTTGGAGCTCACCTGGTCTTCACCACAGCAGAAGCACTGAAAAATGCCAGGAACCAGGCAGTAAACACGTAAAAAGCGAAGAATATCCAGCTTTTATTACTTGGTAGAAATAGTTTTATTTCATGAAGTGCTCTTCAAAATCCATACATGCATATACTCATGACAGGAGTAAGGATCGTGATGTAAAGATCCGAAACGTGTTGACGTATATGCATGTATGAATTTTAAAGAGCACATTATGAAATAAAAGTATAAAAGTAATAGAAGCTGGATATTCTTCGCTCTTTAAGGGCTCTTTCACACTTGCATTCTGAGGATCCGGCGGGCACTTCTGTCCCGCCGAAACTGTCAGAACGCAAGTCGCCTGAAAGCATTTGAAGACTGATCAGGATCCTGATCAGTCTTCAAAATGCTTTCAGGTTACCATGGCAGCCAGAACGATACTGAACTCCTGGCTGCCATGGTACTCTGCAGCAGTGACGTCATGAAGGAGGGCCCGAAGGCCGCAGCGCAGGGAAGTACACTGCTGCGGAGTACTTACCATGCCAGCCAGGACTTCAGTAGCGTCCTGGCTGCCATGGTAACCGATCGGAGCCCCAGCTTACACTGGGGCTCCGATCGGAACTGCTGCTGTGCAAGCTAAACGTCGCATCCGTTGATGTGCCGAAACGACGTTTAACTTAATGCCGGATCCGGATTAATGCGCTTCAATGGGCATTATTCCGGATCCGGCGTTACGGCATGTCTTTCGGATTTTTGGACGGAGACAAATCCACAGCATGCTACGGTTTTGTCAACGTCCAAAAAACGTTCACATACTGAACGGAAGACATCCTGATGCATCCTGAACGGATTTCTTTCCATTCAGAATGCATTAGGACAATCCTGATCAGTATCTTTCCGTCCTAGAGCCCCGAGGATGGAACTCTAGGATGGAAACCAAAAACGCAAGTGTGAAAGAGCCCTAACATAGCAGTGTTCTGAGTTATTCTTAATTCTGGAGTAGGCAGGTTCGAAGCAATAGAGATGTAGTCATGTTTGCTGAGTGTCAAATGGATAGGACCTTGAACCATAGATTCCTTGGTGTATGACAGCCTATACTCAGGAATCTATCATTCAAAGTTTTCTCTCATTGGGGCTTGAACCCTGGGTCATTAGATGACAGACAACTAACTCTTAAAATTTGCTAATCAAAATGTGCCCCACATTCAAGTAACGAGTTAGACAGTGGTGATACAATGGCATGCAAAAATGTGTTCATCATTGGTCAAAATTACTATTACTGTGAACAGTTATACAAGTTGGAGATAAAATTATTTCCAAAAGGCATAGAGTTAAAGATGACAAATTCATTTTGTATTTTAAGCAAAAACATTTTTTTTATCTTCACCTTTCACATTTTCAAAATAAGAAAAGGGCCCAAAGCAAAAGTTTGGGCAGGGTGCATGGTAAGTAACTAGTAGCACCCTCTTTGGCAAGCTTGTAATAGTTTTTTGTACGAAGCTACTGTCATCAACTAACAATTTAAAAAGTCTAGCCTCTTTGCAGATACAGACATTTGACCACTATTTTGCTCTTTTTAACATATTCACTGTGATCAGGTTTGTGACTAGTTTTAAAATGGGAAAACAATACTTTGAGCCCTTCAATTCTAAAGAGAACAGCAGCCTTGTCAGCAGCTGGTCATATTTCTTGATACATGAAAAAAGCAAAAAGGACAATGCCAAATGGAAAACCGAGAGCACAAATCTTAAGACGTACTATAACTATAAATTTAGCAACTGTTTTAGAAAATTGGGTATATTTTACATCTGACTTCTCACTGTAAATGAAACATCATGAATGATATCTCCAACAGTATTTTCAATAAAACAATAATTCTCGAATATTTTGATGAATTTCCTCCTTAAGAGAAAAGTCTGACTTACTGATAAAAAGAATTAAACAGTTTTCACCCTGAGGATGTTTGACAACTAGCAGTAACACCTGTAAATAAATGATTAGGGAAACATATGTCAACATTTCAGGGCAGGCACCACTTGTCCAGATTGATAGCGTGTGTCTAATGTAAGGAAGTCTGGTCTCTGAAGTATTAGCAGTCATGTCTCATTACACAGTCAACACTGTGTTACATGCTCTCATGCAGTAGGAAAGGAATCAGGGAACTGCAGGAGGTAAACATTTCTCCCATTAGCTGTCCTGTTTGCAGTTCACTAGCTTAAGCCTGATAACTCATCAATTTATCATCGACAGTTATCAGCAAAGAACAATTCCCTGACAACTAATACTCCACATCCACAATTTACCTCCTATATTTTTCCATTTCTGCTGTAATGAACGTGGTGAGAATTACATATAGAAGTGACAGCTGCTATAAGACTGAAATGAGAAACCCCTAGAAATGAACGAATCGAAGTTGACGAAGTGGAATTCGATCCGAATTTCAGGAAAAATTCGATTTGTACCGAAGATGAATTTCCTCACGCTTCGTGGTAACGAATAGCATTTCTCCCAGGATGGCTTCTGCACGTGTGTGGACATGAATAAAGGATCTCTGGGAAGGCAGGATCACCCATAATGCCCTGCATGCAGCCAATCAGCAGCAAGAAAGCCCTGTGATGTTACAGCCCTATAAATAGCGGCAGCTATCCTAGATTCTGCCATTTACCAGTGTACTTAATGCAGGGAGAGACGTGTCTGCAGGCGCTAGGGACAGTGATAGGAAAGACTGTATTGTGGTGAAAAAACAATTTATAAGTGCAGGGAAAGGATAAGGAGGAATGGTTCCACAGCATTCATGTAGAACAGGGTTCAGTAGAGGAGGTTACAAACTGGGTGATAGGAACAATCCTATTGCACCTTGGCACACTGACTGGGGATCAAAATTGGCATTATACAGGTCTGTCATTCTAGCAAACCGTTCTTGTTATTGGGGTGCAAGTGCTGTTTGATACTGCCACTAACAGGGTTTATTACAAGGAAATATGTCTACAGTACGTCTTATTTGCCCTTGTCCGGTTCAGTTATATGTTGTAAAGCCATTTTTGCCATGTATTAGTGACAAAAGTAAAATATATTTGCCGTTCTGCAGTGCAGTTATATATTCAAAAGCCCAGTTTGCCAGGTATTAGTGGCGAAATAAAAATACATTCACCGTTCATCGTTGCACTTATCTGTTGAAAAGCCTTTTGTGTTGTGTAAAAGTTAAAAAAAATTAGGGCCTAATTGCCGTTCTGCATGCAGTGATATATTCAAAAGCCCAGTTTGCCGTGTATTAGTGGCAAAATAAAAATATATTCACCGTTCAGCATGGTACTTATCTGTTGAAAAGCCTTTTGTGTTGTGTAAAAGTAGAAAAAAATTTGTGCCACTCTGTGGCCTCCTCATGCTGCTTCTACCTCCACACTATGTCACCTTACCACTCTGTGGTCTCCCTTATGCGGCTGCCACCTCCACACTATGTCACCTTGCCACTCTGTTGTCTCCTGATGCTGCTGCCACCTTCACACTGTCGTTGTGCCACTCTGTGGCCTCCTCCTGAAGCTGCTGCTGCCACCTACACACTCTGTCATTGAGTCACTCTGATGCCTCCTGATGCTGCTGATGCAACCTTTACACTGCCATTGTGCCACTCTGTGGCCTCCTCTGTCATAGGGCCACTCTGTGAACTTCTCATGCTGTTCCCACCCTCCACACTTCATGACTGGGCCACTATTTTGCCTTTCGGCCTGGCTGACATCATCATTTATTTGACCCTTCTTCTGATCTGTCAGAAGGAAGGAAAAATGAGACGCACAACTGATCCTGTCTGTGTAGCAGCTGTAAGGCCTGTATGGTCCAATCAGAATTGGCTTGTGATTTGGTAGCCAAAAGCAGGAGTGGGTACAAAACACAGAAGACATGCAAATATTCCATTCACGTGTATACTCTGTTTTGGATCCACCTGTTTTTTTTTTGGCATTAGCAATACTGATGGATTACTAACCAAATGCTGACCGAGTGAAGGCGGATACTTAACAGACAGGATACGTTTTTTGCGGGTTATTGTTCTGACGGATCAGAGAAAGGGCAAAATAATCAGTGACATCAACACAAACTTACAGCTGACACCCTCTCCACTCTGTCAGGGGGCTCTACTTGTATAAAAGTTTAATAGAACAGGTTATGTAGATATCTATGTGGAATCAGCTGACAACGGTGTAAAAGGAGTGCACTTATTCTTGACGCTAACATTGACCTGTAAGGCTGAGTTCACACTTGAGTTATTTGGTCAGTTTTGGCCCTGTGACTGCCCAAATAAGTGAAGTGTGCAGTGTTTCTAAGAGTGACGCCTGTCATCTGCATGTCATACGGACTCACAGTATTATTTTACTACCAGAGCAGACTCCCTATGCGTGTTACTGCAAGGCACAGTGTTCTACACCACTATAAAGGCTCTCTGAAGCCAGAAAATAGCCTTTTTTTACCGCAATTCGCTGCAAAAATATTCAGACCAAACCAAATTTTTCCCTAAAAATTTGGCGAACTGGCGAATCGCATTTTTTAAAAATACGCTCATCTCTAGAAATCATCCATGAGCTCAGAGAAAACCATTATTCACAAAGAGGTCTAAAAACTTTGTCATAATACATGCCTAAATAATATAGATTCTTTAAACCAAATATATGTCTACCAGTTTCATACATACTGATTTTAAATTCTCCATTTTAGATATTTTTATGTTGAATCAGTATTCAGTTTTTATAAAAAAAAAAATAGAAAGGTAGCAATTGGTATCACGGGATAAAATGCCTACACAAAATTAAAGGGGTTGTTCCATCTAGACATTGCTAAAACAAGATGAGACTAAACGCAACCCAATAGATGGCTGGAAAACAGCTTTAGTGAGCTAGCACTATGGAAATGGTAAAGCACAGCTCCTATGTATTTTCCCTAACCTTTAGCAAGCAATGTTTGAAATTCCAGCCCCCTCAAGATTGCATCAATCGCCCCAGTAGTATTTACATAGAACATTAAATTGTTTGCCAAGACCCCCTAAATGATGAGGCCCCTCAATCACTGAAACAAAAAACACAAAAATAAACTGTCCTCCTGAATGTGTACTGCTCAAGTATAGAAAAAGGCAAGCCTGATGGAACGTAGAGAATAAATTCAATAAAACAAGGAACAAAAGTGTACCCAAATGCCCGATGTATGTAGATCAGCTTCTGTAAACTGTTAGATTTCTTGGTATGGTAGAAGTTCCATCTCAACAATCACATTTAAAATGTCTCTCTTGCAGGTCCATTAGGTCATCAGAGTACTGAAAGGCAAAATTTTCGCTTTATAGAACCTTTCCCTAGCCATACGATGTTGTAATTTTATGTGGGACCAATTTTGTCTGCCCAAATGAAAACTATACATGACCCATTTACTACTCTAGCTCTGCTGACAGACATAATGCAGGGAGATCATGGGCACTCCAGCTTCAGGGACATGATGCAGCAGTGTTCCTTATAGCAATGTCACTTTACTGAGCTATTCTGACCATAATGGAGACTAGTGTTGAGCGAATCAAAGTCCACAGAGTGGATTTCGATCCGAATTTCAGGGAAAATTCGATTTGCCGAGAAGCCGAATTCCCTTGTGCCTCGTGGTAGCGAATCAATTTTCCCTGAATGGCAGTAAAAAATAAAATAAAATCATACTCATCTCATCCGTTTGAGGGCGAAAAGTCGGCAGCCACCATCTTGATTGAAGATGTGATGATGTCCTCCTGGGCCACACGAGATTTAGCGCTAGGTCATCAATCAAAATGGTGGAGGCTGGCTCTTTGCGATAAAATGGATGAGGTAAGTATGATTTAACAGAAATGTAACAGAAAACTGATGAAAAAGAACTAATGTACATTTGAGCAGGGCCTAAAATCTTAGGTTTGTAACTACAGCTCAAATTTTGCTTCTAATATTAGGTCCAGTCTTCAGTGGTTAAAATAAGTGGCTCCGTGATTAAATAAACATTCCTGAAAAAATTGCTACAGTGAATGGGGATCCAGCAGTGCAAGGTGGTATCCGGTGGTACAGACTCCCGGAGACAAAACCGCAGATGTGAACCCAACCTTAGTTGCCTATAGAAGATATCAGATTGATCCTTTAATTTCCCAAGTACGCTCTGCAAAATGAATGGTGGAATACAGTTGCTACAGGCAATTAAGCTAGTTTTCCTTTGCACCAGTTATGATAAATCTCCCCCTATGTATCACTATCTGGTTTTAATTTGTAAAATACTGTATATAGGTGATACAATACCCTATTCTCATACATTTTGACTACAATGAGTACAATGAAGCCTTCAAATTACTCAAGGGCTGTGATAGAGTGCTTGCATAGATAGAGGGCACTATTGCCACTTTATTTTTGGAGTTGTAGCCTTGAAGGCTGACCTTGTAGTAATCCAACTAGTACAAATTATGTGGTCTGTAAATATGGTAAGGGAATAATAAATGATTCATATACATAAAGGAGTTATCAAGCAGGGCAAACTTTCTTTTACAAATGGTGCAGAGTTGTTAAAAAAAAATTATACTTGCCAACCTCCTGATGATCACCATGCCCCCAATTGTTTCTTTTTCCTAGTCCCATCTCATCATGCAGAAAAACAAAAACAAAGAGGTCTGTTCTGTGACAAGTGCGACCATTTATTGGCTGAGCAGTCATCTCTTGACATGCCCTGTGTGGTGAGCCAGGTCCAGGAGACCCGGTAGGTAAATCAAATGGCATCAGGTGAGTATGGATTATTTTATCAAACCATTCTGCCCCATTTGCACATAAATTTAGCCCCACTTGAAATCCCTTTTAATATGCTACAGCTATCAAAATAATTGTGATAGTGACAAGAATGTTGATGATAATGAAAACAATAATGGATGTGCATTGTCTGAACTAGATGGATAGATAGATATGAGACAGAGATGATGACAGATGTATGTTACTGTTAACTTATTTATATGAAGCAATTCAAATTTTGCACTTTAACTAGACATAAGTGAATTTCTTAAAATTTAATTTGGTTACAAATCGGACAAATCCAATACGATTGAGGTCCGAAAAAATTCAACCCACATTGCAAGTGCTCCAAATGCCTGGAAAAGTCTCTCTCACTCTCTCTTCTCCCAAAGCAAATGACAAAAAAATTGCGCTCTTTCAAACCAGAACCTTTTGGAAAATCTGGCCTGAAATTCCAAATTTAAGAATTGATTAAATCATTTCTTACGCATTAAATTCTTCTAATTAGTTATTTTATTCAAATATATGCAATGAATCTATTTAAGGATCCCATTAACTGATAGACTTGAAAGCTAGATTTGACATGAAATGATTAATTGTGACGTATTAATTAGGATCAATTATTTTATTAACCCCATCAGAAGAAAATGTGTTCTTTAAGTCTTCCAGGAAATGTAGTTGAGACTAGAACTGAAGATGGCATATTAGCATATGTAAAATGTGAGTCATCAATACAGACTCTCAGTAAACAGCCAGCGTATAGTACACATCGTCTGCCAACTTTATAATTAAAATAGCACATAATTAGTAATTGTTTATCACAAACTATCTTCATAGATGATTGTTCTTTTTTGATCTAGCTGGTAACTAGAATTAATAATTTAGACTTAAATTATTAATGTGTCTTAAAGATCATGGGAAAAAAATAAGCTTTAATATTTTGGGAGTATATAATATAATATGATACCCAAAATATAGTAAAAATAACTAAAAATCCTGTGTGGGAACAAAACTGAAAACCCATTCATAAATGCTACACATGTAATAAAAAAAATATCTTTATTATGTGTCTACAAAGAAGAAGCGCGGTGAAACGTACGTTCGGGTTTCTCAGCCCCCTCCAGCTCTTTAACGGTATGTCTTGACTTGCCTAGTTTGTATTTTTCTCTTCATACTGAAGTCTATTGAGACGGAATGATTGAGGATGTAATCCTTATTGCATCCTACTGCTTGTTTGGATAAGGGCTCATGCACATGACCGTATTTTCTTTCTGCTTCCGTTCCATTTTTTGTGCGGCCCGTATGCGGAACCATTCATTTCAATGGGGCTATAGAAAATACGGAGGTTACTCCATGTGCATTCCGCTTTTGTCTGTCCGCATGGCCGTTCTGCAAAAAAGTAGTGCATGTCCTATTATTGTCCACAAATCACGGTCCGATGCCCCATTCAAGTCAATGGGTCTGCAAAAAATACAGAATGCACACAGAACAATCCGTATGTCATCAGTATTTCTTCCGTATTTTGCGGATCCATACTATAGAAATGCTATGTGCAGCCCATATTGCTCATGTGTTTTGGTGATTAATAAGTTACTGTTTCCAGTTCCGATCCGCAAAAAAACGGATCGCATATGGAAACCATACATATATGTTTTGTGGAATAACGGAACGAAATAGAGGACTTAAATCAGAGGAAAAAAAAACTCAGACGCGGAACAACGGATCCTTGAAAAATGGACCGCAAAACAACAACAGTCGTGTGCATGAGCCCTAACAGAGCCAGCATTTTGTATATGAATTATTGCACAGTGTTTTGTAACAATATTGTATGTGCATAATTGCAGCTGGATGGGGTGTATCACCTACATAACAACTACCTGCTTTATTTTATGATTATTCTTGGGATCATTACTTGTATGTCCTTTGTAGACACATAATAAAGATGTTTTTTCTATTACATGTGTGCAGTTTATGAATGGGTTTTCAGTGTATAATATGAACTTAAAATATTTTAACACTATATGGGCTCTACGCATAATACATATATTGATTATCTTGTAGGTTGTAGTAATATAGTAGAAAGTTATCATTGTGCCCTATTACGAGTTTACTTGACATTTCCATATTCATAATTCTTTTTCTTATTAAATAATTGTATTATCTCTGGTATGCTTGGCAGAAATAAAACAAAAAAAACAAACCTGCACATATGAGACTGTAAGCTAAAATCCTCGAACAAAACACTCCTAATACCCACCATTTCCTAACACACAAAATGCACATAGAATGTCAGGGGTTTTGGTTAAAGGAGTTTGTACCATCTAAACAACCTTTTCTTGGAATGATATCAGCTAGACATGACAATACAGGGGTGACAATGTAAAAAAAGTTAAAGTCTGGAGCACTAAGCTACAATTTTGCCATGGTTATATTACTCAGGAGACTCTGGGAATGGTGGACCCGATATCTGTATTTGGACACTCCCAGCAGTGGCAGCAGTGTGGACCATGTCCTCTCTTATATGGCACAAATCTCGCAGAAAATTGTCATGGCTAGCAAAGCCAGTGCTTCTCCTGTTTCCTCTGTGGCTACTGCTACCATCAGTTCAGGTACTTGTGCTTGGTCTTTCTGCTCAAATTCCTCATGGATACCACCATTCATCCTTGCAGGATTTGCTTTATTGCCCGAATTGCTAATTTTTGGTATTGCAATCCCTGTCACTTTTACTTTGTTCGTCTTTCCCCGGATTTCTTTGCACCACTGTATCTACTTTTGAATTATGCCTATTTGAATGTTTTATGTCTATTGTCTGTTACCACCACTAGGGATGAGCGAATCGACTTCAGATGAAACATCCAAAGTCGATTCACTAATCCCTAACCACCACATATATATATTTTTTTCATCTGCTGAGTCCAAATATTTATTTAGCTGATACAATACATGGAGAACGCTGGCCACAAATACAGCTGTCATACATGTATATCTTGTATGCTTAGCCCTTGACTAGGCCCTAGTGGAAAGTGATGTGAGACCTTTTTATTGTGTCGTATTTCAGGCCCCCATAATATAGCAAAACTTGGCAGCATCTGCTTGGCGTTTGTATATTTCCCTTTGTTTGTGTGGCTTTCTTCTGAGTGCTCTGGCTTTCTTCCAAAGACACACAGATAGGGATCTAGAATGATGATGATGTCTGAGGTGTATATTGGCGCTATATAAGCAAGAGGAATAAATAACAAAAAGCTGCTACAAAAACTTCAAAACAATAAAACTTGTGATTTCAGCCTGGATCTTACTATGATGTTCTTTTGCTGCATATCAGAATGGTGGTTATTTTTCCCATTGGATAAAAACCTATTTACCGTAGCATTAAAGGGAACATGTCAAGAGGTTAAAATCTCGACAGGCTCTATCACTATAGAGGCAGCTAGCAACCTGGCATTTATTAACCACAATAGGATATTGTTTTCACTGCTCATCCTATGAATGTCAAGCATAGCTCTTTTTTCCTTTGCACAGTACGCTTTTTGTGTTTAGAACTCTGCTTTATATGCATGACTGAAAAAAGGTCTGATGGGTTTTACCAGTGCCACATAAATATATTGTATTTTAGGTGCTGGCACTGTCTTGATGTAAATGTCAGGGTGATCCAAATGAATGATGAGTTATTTACGGAATGAGGTCAACAATATATCCAGAATCCATGGTCACTCTTAAGCACAAGCATTGCAGAGGCTGAGGACATTCATAACTTGTGTTATATTTTTTCTTTTGTGCAAAAGGTTATAAAGTAAATGCAGTTTACTGAGAAAAGAGATGTATTTATAGACCCAAGCAAGGACACTTTTCTACCCTTCTTTCAATAATTAAGACTTTGTGTAGATCTCTATATAAATCAAATATGAAATGACAAAGAGGGCACTTGGGAAAGGTCATGGAATGCCACTTATAGTAGTTAAATAATTGTGTCACATTAGCACTTGTGATATATCTTCCTCAGAACTGAAAACTACAAGCTCTACAAAATGACAATGAGTAAAGGACAAGTAAAACTAAAAATTCAGATCTTGCAAAAAATACAAATGTTTGCTCTTTCACATTAACTTATCAATGCTGTTAAACATAATCAATCACTTTTATACATTTGTATTTTAACACTGAAAACCAATTTGTTAATCAATACATTTACAAAATTGGAGATCGGCTTACCCGTCCACATATATACTTCTTGTCCCTCTCTGATTATTACAAAAGTGGTGCATGGAAGTAATTTTCATGAGCTGGCATGGGGGTTGTCAACGAAAACATATATGAATGAAAAAAGATTTTTCTGCTCACTGATTGAAGATTAAAAAACCTAAATTTATTATGACTTCATTAGAACTAAGAGGCTATGCACAACCCATAGAACTACTTACATGTTTTGAAACCCCAAAAATTTACCAGCTCAGCCGATTACTTTTCCAGCAGATGAGTCTGCCGTCAGCCATTGCAAACGTTCATTTGCTCTAGTTTTCAAACAATAGTCAGCTGAAATCTGCCATTTTAGCTGACTTTAGTCTTATGTTTATGGCCAGCTTTAGGTTATATGAACATCATAGAGGTAGCCCCTTGCTTGGGATCCCCATCTTTAAACCAGAACAGAGAGCCATTTTGTAGAAGTAGCTCCCATTCTGCTAAAGCAGTCCTGGTATTACATGGTGAACAACTGCAGAGAAACACCTGGCTGGCTGTAGCTTCTCCCAGCAAAATTAGCTGTTTTCTGAGGGTGTCAGGAGCAGGACCCAGGGCGACTCACTGAGCGCAAAAACCTGCCTCTGATAAGACAACCCCTTTAAAGAACCTTTCACACTAGCGTTTTTGCTTTCCGTCCTAGAGTTCCGTCCTCGGGGCTCTAGGACAGAAAGATACTGATCAGGATTATCCTAATGCATCCTGAATGGAGAGCAATCCATTCAGGATGCATCAGGATGTCTTCCGTTCAGTATGTGAACGTTTTTTGGACGTTGACAAAAGCGCAGCATGCTGCGGATTTGTCTCCGTCCAAAAATCCGGAAGACATGCCGTAACGCCGGATCCGGAATTAATGCCCATTGAAGGGCATTAATCCGGATCCGGCCTTAAGCTAAACGTTGTTTCGGCGCATCGCCGGATCCGACGTTTAGCTTTTTCTCAATTGTTACCATGGCAGCCAGGACGCTAAAGTCCTGGTTGCCATGTTAAAATATAGTGGGGAGCGGGGGAGCAGTATACTTACCATCCGTGCGGCTCCCGGGGCGCTCCAGAGTGACATCAGGGCGCCCCACACGCATGGATCACGTGATCGCATGGATCACGTGATTCATGGGCATGGGGCGCTCTGACGTCATTCAGGAGCGCCCCGGGAGCCGCACGGACTGTAAGTATACCGCTCCCCCGCTCCCCGCTCCTACTATGGCAACCAGGACTTTAATAGCGTCCTGGCTGCCATAGTAACCTGAAAGCATTTTGAAGACTGATCAGGATCCTGATCAGTCTTCTAATGCTTTCAGGCGACTTGCGTTCTGATGGATCCGGCGGGACGGAAGTGCCCGCCGGATACTCAGAACGCAGGTGCTCTTATAGATTCTTCTAGTATATCTATAGTAAATATCTGAAATATTTCCATGCACCCCTCTAAACTGAAGTGACCAAGGTACAAAAGGGCTGGGCTTAAATTTATTTTCCTGGTCCCATGCACAAGACTAAATTGGCAGCAGCAGAGAAGAATTAGGAAATCTGAGTATATTAAGCTGATATTTTTCCCTACCTTCCACCCTAGTCACAAACGTAAATGGTTCTTTGAATGGATCATGTAGCAGCTGCCATCATTCAATGGCTATCTAACCTTTACTCTGAACTTTCTATGACCCTCACTCTTATAAGCTCTACACTTACGGTGAGGGGGGTAGTGAAAAATTGCCTTCCCTATAAATGATTTATATAACTGACAAATCTATCTAAAAAATCTAAATCTTGTCTCTCTTCAATAGCAAACCAACCAGTTTCCACATCATAGTGGTCAAGATGTTAATTGATGTTAAGATTAAGATGTTAAAATGTTATTTTTTGGTGATGGCTAATTTGAAATACATTATATTATCATAGGCAATGTATTAAATATAGCTTTAATTAAAAAGAGTAAAATGCTAAATAAAAATGAATAATTAAATCACATGATATATTATAAATTATAACTTGATTAAAATAATGAAACCTGTTTCCCTATAATCAGCCTATAGACTCACTATATGTCAAATATACATTTTTTGAAAGATCCCTTGTATTGAAAATGGTAGTTGACTACAATTAACAATACAATAAAAAACATATAGTAATTTAAATAGGCCACATATAGCCTATACATCGAAAACATTTCCAGCGAATACTGCAAATACACAACAAACATGCTGTTGTGAACATAGCCTTACATGTATATAACACTGCAAACAACATACCGTATTTTTTGCCCCATAAGATGCCCTTTTCCCCCCAAAAAATCGGGGGAAAGTGCCCCTGCGTCTTATGGGGCGAATGCTGACATTTTTACATCGCCAGCTGCGATGTACGCGCAAGCGGGGAGGGACTGGGAGGAGGAGCTGGGGCCGGCAATTGCGGAGGGGCCGGTGCAGTGACTGTACTCTGGCCCCCCACCCCCCGCTGCACTATAGAAATACAAAATATTTAATTCAATTAAAAGTTCCTGTCCCTGCCCCCCAGCCCTAATATTACCGACACAAGGCAGCTTGTTGACAGCAGGCAGTAAGGCCGGGCGGCCGGCTCGTTACTCACTGATGTCACGTGCCTGCGCCGCCTGCTTCAATTATAAAGTAGGCGGCGCAGGCACGTGACGTCAGTGAGTGACGCGCCGGCCGCCCGGCCTTACTGCCTGCTGTCGACAAGCTGCCTTGTGTCGGTAATATTAGGGCTGGGGGGCAGGGACAGGAACTTTTAATTGAATTAAATATTTTGTATTTCTATAGTGCAGCGGGGGGTGAGATGGGGGGCCAGAGTACAGTCACTGCACCGGCCCCTCCGCAATTGCCGGCCTCCAGCTCTTCCTCCCAGTCCCTCCCAGCTCGCTCAGTTTTATGGGGGGAGGGGGTCTGTGCATGGCACTGTTATGGGATGGGGGATCTGTGGATGGCACCCATACAGTGCCATCCACAGATCCCCCATAACAGTGCCATCTGCAGATCTCCCATAACAGTGCTAGGCCTGTTATGGGGGAGGGATCTGTGAAGGATACTGTTACAGGGGGGCTCTAACAGTATCCTTCGCAGATCCCCCCATAACAGTATCCTTTACAGATCCCACCCATAACAGTGTCAGTCATAGATCCCCCCATAACAGTGCGTCATCCACAGATCCCCCCATAACAGTGCGTCATTCCCAGATCCCTCCATAACAGTGTGTCATCCCCAGATCCCCCCATAACAGTGTGTCATGCCCAGATCCCCCATAACAGTGCGTCATCCCCAGATCCCCCATACCAGTGTGTCATCCACAGATCCCCCATAACAGTTTCCTTCACAGATCCCCCCATAACAGTGTCCTTCACAGATTCCCCCCCATAACAGTGACATCCACAAATCCCCAGTAATAGTGCCATCCACAGATTCCCAGTAATAGTGCCATCCACAGACCACCATTAGTTCCAAAACCACCAAAAGCACACCTTTTGATTCAAAATATTTTTTTTCTTATTTTCCTCCTCAAAAACCTAGGTGCGTCTTATGGGCCGGTGGTCTCATAGGGCGAAAAATACGGTAGTTAATTATTTAGATTTTCACATTTAGAATCATATGTTGCTGCATTGTTGTAAACTTGGTACTCTTCCATTATGCATGTGGCTTAGTTGATGTTATGTAGATGTCATAGTATGCACATAAATCAATAACTAAAATTTATACTTGGCTCTATAATTCTCATAAATCAACAACAGTAATATATTAATGAATAGTACATTATTCTCACAATGATTTTCCCAAGATAAGTAAGCAAAATACAAACTTAAAGGCTATGTTATGTACACCTTCGGCAGCATTTTTTATATTAGAATCACTGCACACTTCCCTTATTTGGGCAGTCACGGGACCAAAACTGTCCAAATAACGCAAGTATTAACTTAGTCTTACAGGTCCATGTTAGCGTCAAGAAGGCTACAGAGTGGCAAAATGACAGAGTCTGGAGGTGGTGGCAACATGAGGAGGCCACAGAGTGGCAAGGTGACATAGTGTGGACAAAAGACTGTGGGCACAGATTGTTGAGAAAGATGCAGAAGAAAAGTTATCTGTAGAGCTGTACGACAGTAACCTGCAGATTAATGCAGCCCTCAAAAGCAAGTTAGGTTTATCGGTTGCAAAACCTAAATTAGATTGTGTGGCGGGTGATCAGTCCAAGACCTTCAAGCAGCAGCAGCAGCATGATACCACAGATTGGCAAGGTGACATAGTGTGTAGATGGCAGCAACAGCAGCAACATGATACCACATATTAGCAAGGTGACATAGTGTGGAGATGGCTGCAACAGCAGGAGCATGATAGCACAGATTGGCAAGGTGACACAGTGTGGACAAAAGACTGTAGGCACAGATTGTTGAGAAAGATGTAGAAGGAAAGTTATCTGTAGAGCTGTACAACAGTAACCTGCAGATTAATGCAGCCCTCGAAAGCAAGTTGGGTTTATCGGTTCCAAAACCTAAATTAGATTGTGTGGCGGGTGATCAGTCCAAGACCTTCAAGCAGCAGCAACATGATACCACAGATTGGCAAGGTGACATAGTGTGGAGATGGCAGCAACAACAGCAACATGATACCACATATTGGCAAGGTTACATAGTGTGGAGATGGCAGCAACAGCAGCAGCATGATAACTCAGATTGGCAAGGTTACATAGTGTGTAGTTGGCAGCAACAGCATGATAACACAGATTGGCAAGGTGACATAGTGTGGAGATGGCAGCATGAGTAGGCCACAAAGTGGCAAGGTGACATAGTGTGGAGATGACAGCAACAGCATGATATCACAGATTGGCATGGTGACATAGTGTGGAAATGGCAGCAACAGCATGATAACACAGATTGGCAAGGTGACATAGTGTGGAGATGGCAGCATGAGTAGGACACAAAGTGGCAAGGTGACATAGTGTTAAAGGTGGGTGGCAATACTAGAACTTGCTGAAGATGGTGGGTGAAAGAAGGAGCACTTGGCATCAGATGTTTGGCATCAGACGGGTAACAGCATCTGAATAGTATCTGAGGTAGGTAGCCAGAAGAAAATGGTCTCTTTTGTCAAAATGTTGGTGTGGCACCATGAATGATTTAGTCTGATGCATTAGGCATTGGTGGGTGGAAATCCTTGCTGATCATTGCCTGAATTAGTTTGATGCAGTGTCCCAATATGTGCTATATGTGGCTACTTTAAACGCTTGCTAAATTTCATATCAAATGTATTGTGGTATCATGCTGTAGTTCCCTTTAACAGGTTGGCAGTGTCATTTAACTTTACTTGCTCCTAGGTGGTGCTGGCACCACTTATATATATAGCTGGGGGGGGGGTGTAAAGTTAGTGTGTACTCGATGGAAGAGCGAGACACGGCCCTCGTGCGGTTTCTGTGCTGCAGAATAATCCCTGTAGTGTTGAGTAAGCAATACTGCAGATAGATGTGGGCTGGTATGAAGTATTTCACATTTTTTTGCAGGGTTAGTGCATAGTGTATTCACCTGTATTGGTGCGCCGCTATTATGGACATCGTCATGAGTGCGGAGTGTGTGAAACGTAAATACAAAATTTCAACATTACACAACGTAATTCAGTCTATACCGCAAAAAGTACGTCCCCACATATAACTGCAGCATACAAAAATACAACACTAAAGGCTTTACCGCATATATACAGCATATAGCATATAGCCGGCGCTGAACATTTTTTTCATTTTTCTAACAATATAGGTGTGTAAAGTTTTGCCAAGATATAAGTGCAGCAGCAAATGGCAAATGTATATATACTGTATATATTTTTTTTCTAATGATATACGTCAATAAAGGTTTTTCTACATATAAGTGCACCAGCGAATGGCAAATGTATATTTCATTAAATATTGCAATACGCAGGCTTTACCAGATATAACTGCAATAGTGAACTGAAAAAATATTCTTCTAGTAGTTCTAAAATAAGGCCAATATACTCTTTCGCCATAAATTACTGTAACACTGCAGTGTGTATATATTGCGCTTTTTTTAAAGAAACAAGGCCAATATGCTCTTTAACCAGAAATTACTGCAACTGAGCAGTGGTTATATATTACGCTTTTTTTACTGAAACACACCCAATATGCGCTTTCACCAGAAATTACTGCAACTGTGCAGTGGGTATATATTACGCTTTTTTAAGTGAAACAAGCCAATATGCACTTTCACCACAAATTTCTGCAGCAGAGCAGTGTGTATATGTTACACTTTTTAAATAAACCAGGCCAAAATGCGCTTTCAACAGAAATTACTGCGACAGAGCAGTGGGTATTAATTACGCTTTTTTAGTGAAACAAGGCCACTATGTAAATGAACAAAGTCTGGGTAGGTGAGCACTCAACAGCTGGCAACGATCAATTTAATAAAACACATATGTCAAAAACATAAAATACACTATAAAATGTACATTCAACTTCCCATCCCCATATAAAACCTGTAAAAAACTGCAGATAAACGGCATAGAAGATAGTTACTTGATATACACCTTCAAGTCCCAAGTGTAGTAGTGAGACTCATTGGTTCGTAACCTCGTAGGGTGAACTTTAAAACAAAGGAACAACCCTGCATTAATGATTTAGGCTCTCTTTTTATATCTAAGGCATTGGAATGTTAACAAAGTAACTCTGAGGTTACGAACCAATGAGTGTGAGTCTCACTACTACACTTGGGACTTGAAGGTGTATATCAAGTAACTATCTTCTATGCCGTTTATCTGCAGTTTTTTACAGGTTTTATATGGGGATGGGAAGTTGAATGTACATTTTATAGTGTATTTTATGTTTTTGACATATGTGTTTTATTAAATTGATCGTTGCCAGCTGTTGAGTGCTCACCTACCCAGACTTTGTTCATTTACGTAATTATTTGTAGGAGGGGTGGTCTTCCTCCAATTAGGTTTGTAGCACCTATCCAATTCGTACCTAGGTGAGCCAACGTGAATAGTTTTTCATTTCTAAGGCCACTATGTGCTTTCAACAAAATTACTGCAACAGAGCAGTGTGTATATATTACGCTTATTTTAACCCCTTAAGGACTTATGACGTACCGGCACGTCATGTGTAGTTCCGATCACTGCTACTCAGCCGGCATTGATCGGAACAAGGTACCTGCTGAAATCACTCAGCAGGTACCTTGTTACAATGCCCAGGGGGGTCCTGTGACCCCCCCCCCCCCCGTATTAGCGATCTCTGCAAACTGCAGGTCAATTGAGACCTGCGGTTTGCTGCGCTTTGTGCGATCTCTCGCGGGGATCAGAGAGTAAATGCCCCCAAAGTGTTAAATTTTAACCCCCCCTGCATCCCCCAATCATATTGTGTCTGGGGGGTGCAGGGGGGTGGTTACGGGCGGCGGGGGGGCGGTGCGGGAGGCGGGCCGCGCGGCAGGCGGAATCGCAATTGAGACCCCCCGCCCACCTCCTCTTTAGTAATCGTTGGCGGTATAGTGGTTTTAGCAAAATGTCAGCACATTGCTGGCACTTTGCTAAAAAAAACTGCTGACATCTGAGCTGCAGATGTCAGCAGTTTTAACCCCTTTAATGCCGCAGTCTGTATGGACCGCTATATGGAAGGGGTTAACAAGGAGGGAGCTCCCTACCTCTCCCATCGGGGGGCTGCTTTGCCTTTGCAGTCCACCTCCCTCTCTATCACCCGCTGCTCAGTTCTGGCAGTGGGTGATGGTTACCATGGCAGCAAGACGCTTTCAGAAGCGTCCAGCTCTCCATGGTACTGAAAGCCTAACCAGACTTGTGCTAAAGTCTGCTTAGACTATGTAATGTAAAAAAAAATACAGTATACAGTGTACTGTACTGTATTATATAGACACCAGATCCACTGGATCTACAAGAACCAAGTGGGTCTGGGTAAAAATAAAATGTAAAAAAATAAATAAAAAAAAACACGTATCACTGAATAAAAATTAAAAAAATAAAATACACTACACATATTATGTATCGCTGCGTCCGTAAAAACCTGCTCTATAGAAATATCACATGACCTAACCCCTTACACAAATACCGTAAAAAAAACAACAAAAAAATGGTGTAAAATAAGCCATTTTTTGTCACCTTGCATCACAAAAAGTGTAATAACAAGCGATCAAAAAGGCGTATGCCTCTCAAAATAGTAGCAATCAAACCACCATCTCATCTCACAAAAAATGAGCCCCTACATAGGACAATAGCCCAAAAAAATAAAAAAAATATGGCTCTCAGACTATAGAGACACTAAAACATAATTTTTTTTTCTAAAATGCTTTTATTGTGTTAAAGTAAAATAGATTTAAAAGAAAGTATACATATTAGGTATCGCCGTGTCCGTAAAAATCTGCTCTATAATAATATCACATGATCTAACCCCTCAGGTAAATACCGTAAAAATAAAAACAATGTAATAAAAAACATTTCTGTCACCTCACATCTCAAAAACTGTAAGAGCAAGCGATCAAAAAATAGTGCCAATCAAACCGTCATCTCATCCCACAAAAATTGATACCCTACATAAGACAATCGCCCAAAAAAATAAAAAAATATGGCTCCCAGACTATGGAGACATTAAAACATGATTTTTTTTGTTTCAAAAATAATATTATTGTGTAAAACTTAAATAAATATAAAAAAAGTATACATATTAGGTATCGACGCAACCGTGACAACCGGCTCTATAAAAATAACACATGACCTAACCCCTCAGGTGAACACAGAAAAAAAATTATATAAATACTGTGTCAAAAGTCATTTTTGTCACCTTACATCACAAAAAGTGTAATAGCAAGCGACCAAAATGTCATATGCACCCCAAGATAGTGCCAATCAAACCGTCATCTCATCCCGCTAAAAATAAGCCCCTACATAAGACAGTCGCCCAAAAAACAAAAATTAAAAATATGGCTTTCAGAATGTGGAGACACTAAAAAATAATTTTTCTCAAAAATGCTTTGTTATGAAAAACGGAAACAAAAAAAAACAAAATATTTGGTATTGTCACATCCATAACAACCTGCTCTATAGAAATAGCACACAATCTAACCTGTCAGATCAACAATGTAAATAACAAAAAATAAAAAACGCTCCCAAAACAGCAATTTTCCATTTTAATCAATTTTTCCAGTAACAAAGCAAGGGTTAACAGCCAAAAAAAACTCAATATTTATTTCCCTGATTCTCTAGTTTTCATAAACACCCCATATGTGGTCGTAAACTGCTGTATGGCCAAACGGCAGGGTGCAGAAGGAAGGGAACGCCATATGGTTTTTGGAAGGCAGATTTTGCTGGACTGTTTTTTTTACACTATGTCCCATTTGAAGCCCCCCTGATGCACCCCTACAGTAGAATTTTCAAAAAAGCGACCCCATTTTGGAAACTACGGAATAAGGTGGCAGTTTTGTTTGTATTATTTTAGGGTAAATATGATTTTTGGTTGCTCTATATTACACATTTTTTGAGGCAAGGTGACAAAAAATTGAAATTCTGAAATTTAATTTCCATTTGCCAATAACTCTTGTGGAACACCCAAAGGGTTAACAAAGTTTGTAAAACCGGTTTTGAATACCTTGAGGGGTGTAGTTTCTTAGATGGAGTCACTTTTATGGAGTTTCTACTCTAGGGGTGCATCGGGGGGCTTCAAATGGGACATGCTGCAAAAAAAACAGTTTAGCAAAATCCGCCTTCCAAAAACCATATGGCGTTCCCTTCATTCAGCGCCCTGCCGTTTGGCCATACAGCATTTTACGGCCACATATGGGGTGTTTCTGCAAACTACAGAATCAGGGCAATAAATATTGAGTTTCGTTTGGCTGTTAACCCTTGCTTTGTTACTGGAAAAAATGGATTTAAATGGAAAATTCTCCAAAAAATCGAAATTCAGAAATTTTATCTACATTTGCCATTAACTCTTGTGGAAAACCTAAAGGGTTAACAAAGTTTGTAAAACCGGTTTTGAATACCTTGAGGGGTGTAGTTTTTTGGATGGACTCACTTTTATGGAGTTTCTACTCTAGGGGTGCATCGGGGGGCTTCAAATGGGACATGCTGCAAAAAAAACTGTTCAGCAAAATCCGCCTTCCAAAAACCATATGGCGTTCCCTTCATTCGGCGCCCTGCCGTTTGGCCATACAGCATTTTACGACCATGTATGGGGTGTTTCTGCAAACTATAGAATCAGGGCAATAAATATTGAGTTTTGTTTGGCTGTTAACCCTTGCTTTGTTACTGGAAAAAATGGATTTAAATGGAAAATTTTCCAAAAAATCGAAATTCAGAAATGTTATCTCCATTTGCCATTAACTCTTGTGGAAAACCTAAAGGGTTAACAAAGTTTGTAAAACCGATTTTGAATACCTTGAGGGGTGTAGTTTCTTAGATGGAGTCACTTTTATGGAGTTTCTACTCTAGGGATGCATCGGGGGGCTTCAAATGGGACATGCTGCAAAAAAAAACAGTTCAGCAAAATCCGCCTTCCAAAAACCATATGGCGTTCCCTTCATTCGGCGCCCTGCCGTTTGGCCATACAGCATTTTACGACCATGTATGGGGTGTTTCTGCAAACTACAGAATCAGGGCAATAAATATTGAGTTTTGTTTGGCTGTTAACCCTTGCTTTGTTACTGGAAAAAATGGATTTAAATGGAAAATCTTTCAAAAAATCGAAATTCTGAAATGTTATCTCCATTAACTCTTGTGGAAAACCTAAAGGGTTAACAACGTTTGTAAAATCAGTTTTGAATACCTTGAGGGGTGTAGTTTCTAAAATGGGGTGGTTTTTGGGTGGTTTCCATTATTTAAGCCTCCCAAAGTGACTTCAGACTTGAACTGGTCCCTAAAAAGTGTTTTTTTGAAAATTTCTGAAAAATTTCAAGATTTGCTTCTAAACTTCTAAGCCTTGCATCATCCCCAAAAAATGAAATGGCATTCCCAAAATGATCGATACATGAAGAAGACATATGGGGAATGTAAATCAATACTTTTTAATATGTATTATAGAAGTAGAGAAATTGAAACTTGGAAAATTGCAAATTTTTTCAAATTTTTGTTAAATTTGGTATATTTTTATAATAAAAAATAAAAAATTTTGACTCCATTTTACCACGGTCATGAAGTACAATATGTGACGAAAAAACTATCTCAGATAAGTAAAAGCGTTTAAAAGTTATCACTACATAAAGTGACACAGGTCAGATTTGCAAAAAATGGCCAGGTCCTTAGGGGTTAAATAAACCAGGCCAAAATTTCAACAGAAATTACTGCGACAGAGCAGTGGGTATATATTACGCCTTTATTAGTGAAACAAGGCCACCATGCGCTTTCACCAGAAATTACTGCAGCAGAGCAGTGTGTATATATTATCCTTTTTATGCTGATACAAGCCCAATATGCGCTTTCACCAGAAATTACTGCAACTGTGCAGTGTGTATATATTACGCTTTTTTTAGTGAAACAAGGCCATTATGCGCTTTTACCAGAAATGACTGCAACAGAGCAGTGTGTACTTATTACGCCTTTTTTTTGTGAAACAAGGCCACTATGCGCTTTCACCAGAAATTACTGCAACAGAGCAGTGTGTATATATTACGCTTATTTTAAATCAACCAGGCCAAAATGCGCTTTCAACAGAAACTGCTGCGACAGAGCAGTGGGTATATATTACGCTTTTTTAGTGAAAGAAGGCCAATATGCACTTTTACCAGAAATTACTGCAACAGAGCAGTGGGCATGTATTCCGCTTTTTTTGTGAAACCAGGCCGCTATGCGCTTACAACAGAACTTACTGCAGCAGAGCAGTGTGTATATATTACGCTTATTTTAAGTAAACCATGACAAAATGTGCTTTCAACAGAAATTACTGCAACGGAGCAGTGGGCATATATTACGCTTTTTTTTGTGAAACAAGGCCAATATACGCTTTCACCAGAAATTACTGAAAATGATTTTAGCGTGAATAACAACAAAAGCGACTTGCATATATATTTCTTCTATTGTATTTAAATAGGCCACTAAATGATATCAGTGCAGTTAACAGCAAAAGTGACCAGCATATATTTTCATCTTTTTTCACATATATAAAAGCCACTAAAGGCTTTTCAACAGAGCATTTTCACCCCAATAACTAATTGCTGGAATGACAGAGACTAGTATTATGAGACTCTCTGGATCCCCATGTAATGTTTCACCGCACTTGCAAATCGCTAGTTTTCACAATGATTAATTTACTATAATTCTCTCTACTAGCATCTGCACACGTCTACCCCGACTATGAAATAATTCCTCCTCTCACTGTCCTTTCGCTGCACTTGTAAATCGCTTTTTTCTTTTGTTTTTTCGGTTTAGCAATTAGTTTTTTTTTTCACTGACAATCTCCCTAGCGCCTGCATTCACGTCTGTCCCTAAACAATGCACGAATTTTTAGGGCTGTGACATCACCGGACTGGCTGGCTTTTGTTTGGCCTGCATGCATGACACATTAAGCCTTTCCAGAGTTCCTTGCCCCATGTCTTCACACGTGCAGCCGCCATTTTAGATGTCATTATAGGAAATAAATAAAGTGATTCGTTACCATGAAGCGTGAGGAAATTCGCATTCGTTCAGAATCAAATTTTTCATGAAATTCAGAACGAATTCGACTTCGTCAGCTTCGATTCGCTCGTCTCTATTAAATATATTAAGAAATATAGTTTTCAGAATGAGTGCCATGTTTATGATGCACCTGTTCTACTTTACTGACATAGAATTTGGATAAGGTGAGTGAGGCCAAAGGTGACTTACAATTACAATTTTTTTATTAAAATTTTGTTTGCTTAATAAATAAAAAAAGGAAATTCATCAGAAATCTGGGGCATTGTGCTTTGCATTCTTCATCGCTTGTGAGTGAGGTATGCATACTGGAAAACTGGGTGAGACAGGTGAAATCTGTGTACATCCCTGGGTGCCACCGATATGCTCATTCTGTAGGTGAAGATATTGGTGGTGCAATAGGAGGAAAGACAGGGTCGTCGAGACAGTGAATGCCGAACAATGTGCTGTCTGCCGGGTGCTTGAGTTCAGCATACTGTGGATCGGATTGACAGATTGCTGGGTGGGGCTGGGGAACCCGAACGTCATGGTACACATTAGCACAAATGACAAGTCAGGGAGAGATGGAAGGTCCTTAAAAATGATTTTAGGGAACTAGGAGAGAAGCTCAAGTCCAGGACCTCCAAGGTAGTGTTTTCAGAAATACTACCAATGCCACGAGCATCACTAGAGAGATAACGGGAGCTTAGGGAGTTAAGTAAGTGGCTCAGAAACTGGTGCAGGAAGGAAAGGTTTGGGTTCACGGAGAACTGGGCCGACTTCTCTGTCGGGTACAGGCTCTACAGTAGGGACGGGCTGCACCTTATTGGGGAGGGTACAACTGCCCTGGGGGAAAATTGGTTAGACAGCTGGAGGAGCTTTTAAACTAGGATCTGAGGGGAGGGTGGGGGTCATACTAATAAGGGGGTAGATAGTGTAGATAGAGAGTGGAATATAGAAGGGGACAGTGGTCATTTAGCGGGGGCTGGGATTAGCGAGGAAAATAGGGACAAGACTGGGCAACTATATATATGAAAAACAGCTGATAACAAGAACCTGTTAAATACAAACATCAAACAAGGTAGCCCAAAAATCACGGACATTCATTTTATAGGTAATAGAAATTTAAAATGTATTTTCACAAATGCCAGAAGTCTAGATAGCAAAATGGGGGAGCTGGAGGCTATGGTACTAGAAGAACACATAGATTTAGTTGATGTGGCTAAGACATGGTTGGATTCCTCACATGACTGGGCTGGAAATATTAAGGGTTTTACACTATTTAGGAAAGATAGGGTCAATAGACAAGGAGGTGGCATTTGCCTGTATGTGAGCAGTGATCTGAAGACAAGTGTGAAAGAGGCAATTGTGGGTGAGGATGGTGAGGATATGGAAACCTTATGTTTGCAAGTTCAAAGGGATAAAAAAAACTGAAAAAATAATACTTGGTGTAATCCATATACCCCCTAACATCACAGAAGAGATAGAAATGCAACTGTATAAATAAATAGAGCGGGCTGCACAAGCTGGTACACTGGTCATTATGGGAGATTTTAGCTTCCCAGTAGAGATGGCCCGAACTATTCGCCGGCGAACAGTTCCCGGCGAACATAGCTTGTTCGCGTTCGCCTCTGCTGGGCGAACATATGCGATGTTCGGTCCGCCCCCTATACATCATCATTGAGCAAACTTTGACCCTGTACCTCACAGTCAGCAGACACATTCCAGCCAATCAGCAGCATACCCTCCCTCCCAGACCCTCCCACCTCGCCCCCTATACATCATCATTGAGCAAACTTTGACCCTGTACCTCACAGTCAGCAGACACATTCCAGCCAATCAGCAGCATACCCTCCCTCCCAGACCCTCCCACCTCCTGCACAGCATCCATTTTAGATTCATTTGGAATTTGCAGTCTTAGTGAGAGGAGGGAGAGTGTAATTGCTGCTGATTTAATAGGGAAATTGATAGCTAGGCTAGTGAATTCAGTGTCCACTCCAGTCCTGAAAGACTCATCTGATCTCTGCTGTAAGGACAGCAGACTTTTTAGGGCTGCAACATTAGTCTGCTTTTTTTTTCCTTTATATGCATATTGCAGTTGCCTGGCCTGCCCCTGTGTGAGAAGCTGCAGGACCACAGACTGTAGTGTGCCCACTGCCAGTGCCCACCCCTGTCATCCCATGTGGCACAGGACTTTGCATCAAAAAAAGGCATTTAATTTTTACACTTTAATCTAAGGTTAGTTGCCTGCCAGTGTGTGTCAGGCTGACTTCCAGTGACTGTAGTGTGCCCACTGCCAGTGCCCACCATTCATACCGGCTAGCACAGGACTTTGCATAAAAAAAGGCATTTAATTTTTACACTTTAGTGTAATTTCAGCTGCTTGCCTGCTGCTAGTGTGTGTCAGGCCGACTTCCACTGACTGTAGTGTGCCCACTGCCAGTGCCCACCCCTGTCATCCCATGTGGCACAGGACTTTGCATCAAAAAAAGTCATTTAATTTTTACACTTTAATCTAAGTTTAGTTGCCTGCCAGTGTGTGTCAGGCTGACTTCCAGTGACTGTAGTGTGCCCACTGCCAGTGCCCACTACTCATACCGGCTGGCACAGGACTTTGCATAAAAAAAGGCATTTCATTTTTACACATTAGTCTAATTTCAGTTGCTTGCCTGCTGCCAGTGCGTGTCAGGCCCACTTCCACTGACTGTAGTGTGCCCACTGCCAGTGCCAACCACTGATACCGGGTGGCACAGTAGCTTGCCGATAAATAAGGCATTTCATTTTTACACATTAGTCTAATTTCAGTTGCTTGCCTCCTGCCAGTGTGTGTCAGGCCCACCTCCACAGACTGTAGTGTGCCCACTGCCAGTGCCAGCCACTGATACCGGGTGGCACAGTAGCTTGACGATAAATAAGGCATTTAATTTTTACACATTAGTCTAATTTCAGTTGCTTGCCTGCTGCCAGTGTGTGTCAGGCCCACTTCCACAGACTGTAGTGTGCCCACTGCCAGTGCCCACCACTGATACAGGGTGGCACAGTACCACTTATCGAAAAGAAAATGACAGGCAGAGGCAGGCCACCCCGCAGGGGCCGTCGTGGTCGTGGTGCTGTGATTTCCACTGTCCCTGGAATAATGCCTAGTGTTCAGAGGCCATGTACCCTGAACCCGAAAAATTCTGAGGACGTAGTTGACTGGCTTAGACAGGACACCCAATCTTCAACAGCTTCCGCTAAGAACCTTGACGCACCATCTTCCTCCAGCTCAGCTTTGGTCACCTGCTCTCAAGTTACCACGCACCTGCCCGCCGCTGATAGGAATAGTACTAGTTAAGACACCACTCATATAGGGTGTCACAGCACATTGCTCTGTGCACGCGCAGTGCCCCAATTTGGGAGTATGAGGACCGACCAAGCTGCTTTTTCCATCTCCCGGTTCCTGAAATCAATTCAGTTTGGTGTATGAGAGTTTGGTCTGTCATTGTGAAGGCAGTCGAAGGTACCAGGCCTAAAAATTTTTTCACAAAGGCAATCCCTGATATGGGATGTAACAGGGATTAAACTGATGAGAATAGTACTACAGAAAATACCACTCATATTGGGTGTGACAGTAAATTGCACGGCGCAGACGCAGTCACCGTGGTTTAAAACAGAGTGGAGGGAGCCAGCGTTTTTAACCATCTCCCGTTCGAAAAATCTATTCAATAAATGGCCCCAGATTGGGGACGTTAGAGGATTAAACTGATGAGAATAGTACTACAGAAAATACCACTCATATCGGGTGTGACAGTAAATTGCACGGCGCAGACGCAGTGACCGTGGATTAAAACAGAGTGGAGGGAGCCAGCGTTTTTTAACCATCTCCCGTTCGAAAAATCTATTCAATAAATGGCCCCAGATTGGGGACGTTAGAGGGATTAAACTGATGAGAATAGTACTACAGAAAATACCACTCATATCGGGTGTGAGAGTAAATTGCACGGCGCAGAAGCATTGACTGTGGATTAAAACAAAGGGGAGGGAGCCAGCGTTTTTAACCATCTCCCGTTTGAAAAATCAATTCAATTGACCTTCGGGGACCCTTGGTGTTGTACGTGGCTGGGTGGAGGAAGAAACCTTCAATGACATCACCGGGACGTGGCTAGCTTGGTATCCAACCTTGTGCAAATGGGGAGTTTGCAGTTGTGCAAATGGACTGTTTGCGGTGCATTAAAAGAGGAGTTTGGTCTGTCAATGTCAGTGAAGCGGGCGTAACCCTTGCACTACCTGATCGATACAACATCATACCTGATCGTATACACACACTGGATGTTTTAAAGCATGTTATTCCAAACAATTTAGGAATGTTAGTTGATTTATGCCCTTTATGGATTAAAACCCGACTCTGCGTCCACTACGTAATTTTCCATGGGAGTTTTGCCATGGATCCCCCTCCGGCATGCCACAGTCCAGGTGTTAGTCCCCTTGAAACAACTTTTCCATCACTATTGTGGCCAGAAAGAGTCCCTTTGGTTTTTAAAATTCGCCTGTCTATTGAAGTCTATGGCGGTTCCCCCGGTTCGCCTGTTCGCGAACATTTGCGGAAGTACGCGTTCGCTGTTCGCGAACTGAAAATTTTATGTTCGCGACATCACTACTTCCCAGACATAGACTGGGGTCACGATTCTGCCTCAACCACAAAGGGGAGAAAATTCCTCAACTTGCTGCAGGACCACGTTATGGGCCAGTTTGTAGAAGCTCCCACTAGAGGCAATGCTCTGTTGGATCTGATAATTTCTAATGATGCAGAGCTTGTTGGAAATGTTACTGTTCGAGAAACACTAGGTAATAGTGACCACAAAATAATTATATTCCCCCTAAACTATAAAAAAGCAAACTCTGTCAGGCAGAGCAAAGACACTAAATTTCAAAAAGGCTAATTTCCCTGGGTTGAGGGCAGTATTTCAGGGCATAGACTGGGAGCAACTACTCTCACATAATAATACTGAGGATATTGCTTTAAATCCACATTGAGTAATTGCACAAAAAAATGTATTCCTTTAGGTAACAAGTAAAAACTGCTAAAATTAAACCCTGAATGGCTTACAGCTACTGCAAAAAGGGCAAAAAAGGACAAAAAAGGGCATTTTAAAAATACAAATCTGGGGGGTTAGCTATAGCGCTTGAGGATTACAAAGGGCTTAATAAAATCTGTAAAAAGGAGATAAAATTAGCAAAAATATAAAATAAACAGCAGGTAGCAAAAGAGAGCAAAACAAATCCCCCAAAATTCTTTAAATATATAAATGTCTGAGCAGGTACACAGGTCCAGTAAATAATGGTAAAGGGGAGGGGGGGTAGTCACTGAAGATAAGGAAAAGGCAGAGTTACTAAATGGTTTTTTTAGCTCTGTATATACAAATGAAGAGAAAGGAGCTGATATCTGTGGTGCTGGGGCTGTTAGTACATCCAGTAATATACTCAATTGTTTAACTGTAGCTATGGTCCCAGACAAGTTAAATAGGGTAAATGTGAACAAGGCTCCGACTCCAGATGGATTACACCCAAGAGTGCTTAAAGAGCTCAGTTCAGTCATTGATGTGCCCCTGTTTATAATTTTTAAAGATTCTCTAGGTACTGGTACAGTGCCAAGTGATTGTGCAAGGCAAACATGGTACCCATATTCATAAAAGGATCAAGGTCCTTTACAGGTAATTATAGACCAGTTAGTTTAACTTCTGTTGTGGGAAAAATGTTTGAAGGGCTCTTAAGGGACTATATACAGGAGTATGTGACGGTAAATAATATTATAAGTGATAACTAGAGATGAGCGAATCAAACCTGACGAAGTGGAATTCATTTAGAATTTCAGGAAAAATTTGCAGCAAATTCGAATTTCCTCGCGCTTCATGGTAACGAATCGCAATTTTCCTAAAACGGCAGCTACACGTGTGAGGACTGAGAACATCGGGCAAGGAACTCTGGGAAGGCGGGATAACCCAGATTGACATGCCTGCATGCAGCCAATCAGCAGCCAGCCAGCCCTGTGATGTCACAGCCCTATAAATACGGCAGCCATCTTACAGTCAGACATTTTCCAGCATTCACAGTGCAGGGAAAGACATGTGAAGGCGCTAGGGACAGCAAGTGGAAAAACGATTGTGGAAAAAAAAGACAGTGCAGGGAAAGGATAGGGAGGAATCATTTCACAGCATCCTAGTGCAGGGAGAGACGTCAGAAGGCACTAGGGACATTGAAAGGAAAGTGATTTACAAGTGCAGGAAAAGAATATTTGGGGATCCAAATAGGCATTAGACAGCTCTGTCATTCCAGCTTTTTGTTATTGGGCTGCAAGTGTTATGTTGAAAAGGCTTTAGTGTCTTATTTAGTACTACAAGAAAACAATATACGCATTTCATTTCTGCAGTTATTTCTGTTGAAAGCGTATAGGGGCATATTTCCGCAAAAAAGGAAAATATATTCGCACTGCACTGTTGCAGTTATTTCTGGTGAAAGCGTATAGGGGCGTATTTCAGCAATTCAACAAATATATAGACGCACTTCAATCTTAATTTTTTTTAATAGTTAAAGCGTATAGTGGCCAATTTCAGTGCAACAAGAAATATATATTCTCAGTTCACTGCTGCAGTGATTTCTGTTGACAGCGTATAGGGGCGTATTTCAGTAGTTCAAGAAATATATATACACAGTTCACACTATAATTTCTTTCTGTTCAAACCGTATAGTAGCCTAATTCAGTCCAACAAGAAATATATATTCTTAGTTCACTGCTGTAGTTATTTCTGGTAAAAAGGTATAGGGGCGTAATACAGTAAAAAAAGGAAAATATATATACACTGCACTGTTGCAGTTATTTCTGGTGAAAGCGTATAGGGGCTTATTTCAGTAGTTCAAGAAATATATATACGCACTTCAATCTTTAATTTTTTTTCTGGTCAAAGCGTATAGGGTCATATTTCAGTACAATAAGAAAAATATATTCCCAGTGCATTTTCAGTGCATTAATTGTGGTAAAAGCATTTTGTGGCCTATTTCAGTACAAAAAGAAAAATATATTTGTCGCTTTTAGGGGTGTTTTAATTTCCATTTAATTTGTTTAGTTCAGCTATAAGTATGTCAGGCAGAGAAGTGCCAGGCCGTGCACAGAGGAGTGGCAGAGGCCTGAATGCTTCTGGAACAAGCAGAGGTTGCAGCAGAGTAAGGGGTCGTGGCAGCAGTAGTCAAAGAGGCCTGAGCTCCCAGTGTCATCTAGCAGTCGTGTCTTGACCAGCAACTCAGCGGTTCTTGATTGGTTAACTCGGTCATCCACGTCATCCCAAGTGACATCAGACAACCCTAGCCAACAGTCGGTGGGTTCGTCAGACACAACCCTAGTTGGCATGGCCTGGGAGCAGGCCCTGTGCCCTCACCTGTCCTCCTCCTGCCTCTGGCCTTTTCTGTTCCCTCACCGCAAGTAGCACTACATGCAGTGGGCTCAGTTTCACTTTTCAGCGAGAAACAGTTACTAGAGGACAGTCAGCAGCTACTGCCCAGCCAAGATGTGGAGGAGACATCCGCCGCTTCCTCCGCTAGGCGGGCACGTAGGGATGAGGAGAGTGGCACGGGCATGGGAGCTTGTGTTGCGAGTGGTCAGCTACCTGACCCAGAGGCCGTTGAGGTGCAGACGCTACTCGATGATGATGAAGCCGATCGCACTCGCTAGCAGTCAGCCAGTGAGTAGTGTTGGGGGGAAAATCAGGTACTCGGCGGTGTGGCAGTTTTTTATAAATGCCGCCAGAGGAGGTCAACATGGCCATATGTAGAATATGTGGGTAAAAGGTTAAAGTGGCCAGGGTGCCAATATTAGCACCACGGCCCTGCGTCAACATATGCAGCATCACCATAAAGTGGCCTGGGAGAACCGTGGCTCCAATGTGGTGGTCCAGCCTGCCACAACTACTGCTACATCACCTAGTGGCACGTACCAAATTTCAGCCAGTCAAGGCTCCACCACCTCAGCCAAAGGGAGCTGTTTTTTCAATCCCATCTTCTGCTGGTCCAGATGCTCCTGCTCTTCGTCAGTCAGTCTGTCAGCAATCACTCACCGAAGCGATTGCCAAGAGACAACATTATGCATGCACGCATCCAACGGCACAGAAGCTGAACATGCTCCTGTCCAAGTTGCTGGTGCTTTAGTCTCTCCCTTTGCAAAATGGTGGACTCTGCAACTTTCAGAGAACTGATGGCTTGTGCACATATATGTAGAAGGAGGGCAAGATCTTGAGCCTGTCAGTATCTGCCAAAGTACACGGCAGCGCCGACGTGTGGAGCTGTAACAACGGTCAAGGAAAATACATGTCCTTTATGGCCCACTGGGTGAATGTGTTTCCTACACAGCCACACCAGCAACTTGGACAGGTCACGCCGCTTCCACCTCCACGTTGTCACGCCATTGGTCCTGCAACAAGGTCCGCCTCTGCCTCCGCATCCTCCACCATGTCCTCAGCCTCCACTGCTGGGACAAGTCACAGTGGCCCTCCAGCATACCACATGTGCAGGGCTCGGCGGTGTCATCCTGTTCTGCACTTGGTTTGCCGGAGTCACACAGGGGAGAAACTGCTCCGTGCTAAGGTTAGAAAAAATTGAATCCTGGCTCTCTCCGCAACAACTGAAAATCGGAACCATGCTGACCGACAACGGGAAGAACATGGTGTCGGCGCTGCATCAAGGAAGGCTTAGCCATGTGCCCTGCATGGCACACGTGTTCAATTTGGTTGTCAAGCGGTTCCTGAAGTCTTCCACCCATCTGCAAGACATCCCAAAAATGGGCAGGAAACTTTGCATGCACTTCAGCCACTTCAGCCTCCTTGAGCTGCAGCGGCAGAACAGCATCCCCCAACATAGGCTGATATGCAACGTTTCCATCCGTTGGAATTCCACCCTCCATATGTTGGACCGACTATACGAACAGAGAAAGGCCATCAACGATTTCTTGAATAGGACTACTCCCCTGTGTAACTTTAATGTCAGCCAGTGGCAGCTCATGCGTGACACCTGCTGTTTGCTCAGGCCCTTTTAGGATGCCATGTTATTTGTCAGTCGCCAGGACTATGGGATGAACAGCGTCATTTCACTGCTTCATGTCCTGGAACAGATGGTGGTAACAGTGGCTGGTCAGTGGACTGGAGACGTGGCGCCTCGATCTCACGGCCACATGAGCCCTGTGGGGGCTGAACTGGAAGAGGAGGGGGAGGAGGACATTAGAGCACAGGCACTGTGTAGCCAAATGGGTGGTTTTTCTACTCAGCTGACAGGACAGGAGGAGCAGGAGCAGCCAGAGGAGCTACAGGGCGGTGAGGAAGACAGGACAGAGGACCCGGACACACCATGGCAATATGCAGTGGAGAAGGAGGCATGGAGCCCATTCGAGTCACTTGCACAAATGGCACGTTGCATGCTCACCTGCGTGCATAATGACAGCAGAATTGTCACCATTCGGCAGAGGGATGACTTCTGGCTCTCCACCTTGTTCGACCCCCACTACCAGTCCAGAATGGGGGCCTTTTTTACCCCCACCGAGAGGGAGAACAAACTGAACTACTACAGAGACATCCTATGTAGTCAGTTGGCCACTACCTATGTGCGCCTATGTCCATCCTCTCGCAGGTCTGACCAGGGGGCCCTCTGTGCTCACGTTCCACTGCAATGGCTGCTGGGGAGGGGTGGGGTCGCAGGAGCAGTACAAGCTCCATCGGCAGCAGCCTAAGTCTACAGTCGCTGATGAGTAGCTTTCTTCACCCGCATAGTGAAGAAACTACTCACCAGCAGCAGCAGGTAGACCTGGTGCAGGACCTGAATCAGCAGGTGGTGGCATACTTGGATTGCACCCTGCCATCCCACCTTAAAGATCCACTGGACTACTAGGTATCCAAATTGGATTTTTGGCCGCAACTAGCAGAGTTTGCCCGGGAAAAGCTGTCTTGCCCGGTCAGTAGTGTGGCATTAGAGCGGGTGTTTAGTGCGGCGGGGGCCATAGTTACCCCAAGAAGAACTTGTCTGTCCACCAAAAATGTGGAGAGACTGACCTTTGTCAAGCTGAATCAGGCATGGATCAGCCAGGATTTCCAACCACCAATTCCTGATGCAACAGAATAGGACTACCTGCCTCAGCTACTACTTTGATGCTGCAACCCGCCTGATGCCACATATCTGATGCCAAGTGCTCCTTATTTCACCGACCTTCGTCAGAGGGTACTGGTATTGCCACCCACTGCCACACTCTGTTACCAGGCCACTTTGTGCCTCAGACAATGCATCTGACATTGTGCTGCTCTGTGGTCTCCTCATGCTGCCGCCACCTACAGACTTTGTCATTGTGCCACTTTCTGGCCTACTTATGCTGCTGCCATCTCCAAACTCTGTCATTGTGCCCCTCTGTGGTCTCCTCATGCTGCTGTAGAAAAGTCAAGAATCCCACGGCACTCCGAAGTCTTGTGAAAAAGTTTTTTCTTTATTCCACCTAGGACTAGGGCTATGAGCCCAGGATGGTGCAGTCGCCCTCTTTACTGTTTTGCTCCTCATGCTGCTGCCACCTCCAGACTCTGTCATTGTGCCTCTTTCTGGTCTCCTCATGCTGCTGCCACCTCCAGACTGTCATTGTGCCACTGTGGTCTCCTCATGCTGCTGTCTAGTCCAGACTCTGCCATTGTGCAGCTCTGTGGTCTCCTCATGCTGCTTCCACCTCTACACTCAGTTGTGCCGCTCTGTGGCCTACTAATGCTGCTGCCACCTCCAGACTCTGTCATTGTGCCGCTCTATGGTCTCCTCATGCTGCTGCCACCTCTAGACTCGTTCATTGTGCCACTCTGTGGCCTACTCATGCTGCCGCCACCTCCAGACTCTGTCATTGTGCCACTCTGTGGTCTACTCATGCTGCCGCCAACTACACACTTGGTTACCGTGCCACTAGGTGGCCTCCTCATACTGCCGCCACCGCTAGACTCTGTCATTGTGCCACTCAATGGTCTCCTCATGCTGCTGCCACCTCCAGACTCTGTCATTGTGCCGCTCTCTGGCCTAATGCTGCTGTCACCTCCAGACTCTGTCATTGTGTCGCTCTATGGTCTCTTCATGCTGCTGTCACCTCCAGACTCTGTCATTGTGCCTCTTTCTGGCCTACTCATGCTGCTGTTATCTCCAGACTCGGTCATTGTGCCACTCTGTGGTCTCCTCATGCTGCCGCCACCTACAGACTTGGTTACTATGCCACTCAGTGGCCTCCTCATACTGCCGCCACTTCTAGACTCTGTAATTGTGCTGCTCTAGGGTCTCCTCATGATGCTGCCACCTCCAGCCTCTGTCATTGTGCCGCTCTCTGGCCTACTCATGATGCTGTCACCTCCAGACTCTGTCATTGTGTCGCTCTGTGGTCTCCTCATGCTGCTGTAACCTCCAGACTCATTCATTGTGCCACTTTCTGGCCTACTTATGCTGCTGCCATCTCCAAACTCTGTCATTGTGCCGCTCTGTGGTCTCCTCATGCTGCTTCCACCTCCAGACTCTGTCATTGTGCCGCTCTGTGGTCTCCTCATGCTGCTGTGACCTCTAGACTCGGTCATTGGGCCACTTTCTATCCTACTCATGCTGCTGTCACCTCCACACTCTGTCATTGAGCCTCTCTGTGGCCTATTCATGCTGCTGCAACCTCCAGACTCTGTCATTGTGCTGCTCTGTGGTCTCTTCATTCTGCTGATACCTCCAGACTCTGTAATTGTGCCACTTTCTGTCCTACTCATGCTGCTGTCACCTCCACACTCTGTCATTGAGCCCCTCTGTGGCCTACTCATGCTGCTGCAACCTCCAGACCCTGTCATTGTGCCGCTCTCTGGCCTACTCATGCTGCCGCCACCTCCAGACTCTGTCATTATGTCGCTCTGTGGTCTCCTCATGCTGCTGCCTCCTCCAGACTCTGTCATTGTGCCGCTCTGTGGTCTCCTCATGCTGTTGTGACCTATAAACTCGGTCATTGTGCCACTTTCTGTCCTACTCATGCTGCTGTCACCTCCGCACTCTGTCATTGAGCCCCTCTGTGGCCTACTCATGCTGCTGCAAGCTACAGACTTGATTACTGTGCCACTCGGTGGTCTCCTCATACTGCCGCCACCTCTAGACTCTGTCATTGTGCTGCTCTATGGTCTTCACATGATGCTGCCACCTCCAGACTGTAGCCACCCAATTATTACCGGACAGAAGTAAATAGCAAATTGTTGACTCACGAAACGTGAAGCCATATATATCACCTAAAAATTGGACCACAATTTTCAGCGAATGAAAATCAAAAAACTTTATTAACAATGATAAATACATACATGTTAAAACAAGGCAGCACAAAGGTGGGACACAAGGATGAAGAACAGGAACCAAGGGGGGGCTGGGAGGTCAGCACACCAAAAAACAGGGAGAGAAAAAATTGCTAATAGAGCAGAAATGAATAAATGAAACTTCAAGGCTCCAATGAGCAATAAACCCCGGGCAAATATTGCAGCAAAGGTAAATGTAGGAGCAAAAACTTGGAGTTTGGAAAAGGGTAAGTAGTCATACCCTGGATGGTGTATCGATCTCTCAGCCGCCTCCTGACCCAACGCCGTTTCACCAGAGACCTGGCTTCTTTCGGGGATATAACATTAAGAAAAGATACCCCTAATATAGTGCCTTCACAGGTGTATAGTATAATAATTAAAAGACCTGGTGACGTCCCACCTTTGTGCTGCCTTGTTTGAACAGGTATGTATTTATCATTGTTAATAAAGTTTTTAAAATTTTCATTCGCTGAAAACTGTGGTCCAATTTTTGGGTGATACACCTCCAGACTCTGTCATTGTGCCGCTCTCTGGTCTTCTCATGCTGCTGTCACCTCCAGACTCATTCATTGTGCCACTTTCTGGCCTACTTATGCTGCCGCCACCTCTAGAATCTGTCATTGTGGTGCTCTAGGGTCTCCTCATGATTCTGCCACCTCCAGACTCTGTCATTGTGCCGCTCTCTGGCCTACTCATACTGCCGCCACCTCCAGACTCTGTCATTATGTCGCTCTGTGGTCTCCTCATGCTGCTGTCACCTCCAGACTCATTCATTGTGCCACTTTCTGGCCTACATATGCTGCCGCCACCTCTAGAATCTGTCATTGTGCCATTCTGTGGTCTCCTCATGCTGCCGCCACCTACAGACTTGGTCACTGTGCCACTCAGTGGACTCCTCATACTGCCACCACCTCTAGACTCTGTCATTATGCCGCTCTGTGGTCTCCTCATGCTGCTGCCACCTCAAGACTCTGTCATTGTGCTGCTCTGTGGTCTCCTCATGCTGCTGTGACCTCTATATTCAGTCATTGTGCCACTTTCTGGCCTACTCATGCTACTGTCACCTCCACACTCTGTCATTGAGCCCCTCTGTGGCCTACTAATGTTGCTGCAACCTCCAGACCTCTGTCATTGTGCCGCTCCGTGTTCTCTTCATGCTGCTACTACCTCCAGACTCTGTCATTGTGCCGCTCTGTGGTCTCCTCATGCTGCCACCACCTGTAGACTCGGTCATTGTGCCACTCGGTATCCTCCTCTTACTGCCGCCACCTCCAGACTCTGTCATTGCGCCACTCAGTGGCCTTCTCCTAATGCTGCTGCTGCCATCACCTACAGACTCTGTTGTTGTGCCACTCGTTGGCCTCCTCATACTGCTTCCCCCTCCAGACCCTGTCATTGGGCCACTCTGTGGTCTCCTCATGCTGCTTCCACCTCACCACTATGTCATAGGTCC
Organism: Bufotes viridis; assembly: GCA_033119425.1. NCBI lineage: Eukaryota > Metazoa > Chordata > Amphibia > Anura > Bufonidae > Bufotes > Bufotes viridis. The sequence continues at coordinate 244,132,959 of CM065592.1, read as the reverse complement.
ACTCTGTGGACTTCTCATGCTCTTCCCATCCTTCCCACTTCATGACTGGTCAACTATTTTGGCTTTCGGCCTGGCTAACATCATCATTTATTTGACCTTTCTTCTGATTTTCAGAAGGAAGGAACAATGAGACGCACAACGGATCCTGTCTGTGTAGCAGTTTTAAGGCCTGTATGGTCCCATCAGAATTGGCTTATGATTTTGTAGTCAAAAGCAGGAGTGTTTACAAAACACAGAAGACATGCAAATATTCCATTCACGTGTCATCTCGTCTTTAGATCCACTCCTGTTTTTTTGGCTTTAGCAATATTGATGGATTACTGACCAAATGCTGACCAAGTGAAGGCGGATGCTCCACAGACAGGATCCATTTTTTGGAGTTATTATTCTGACAGATCAGAGGAAGGGAAAAATAATTTGTGACATCAACACAAACTTAATGCTGTAACTCTCTCCACTTTGTCGTGGGGGCTCTACTTGTATAAGTGTTTAATAAAACAGGTTCTGTAGACATCTATGTGGAATCAGCTGGCGAGGGTGTAAAACAAGTGTACAGTTGTGGCCAAAAGTTTTGAGAATTACATAAATATTGGAAATTGGAAAAGTTGCTGCTTAAGTTTTTATAATAGCAATTTGCATATACTCCAGAATGTTATGAAGAGTGATCAGATGAATTGCATAATCCTTCTTTGCCATGAAAATTAACTTAATCCCAAAAAACCTTTCCAGTGCATTTCGCACATGGCGATTACTCTAGATACAAGCTGGTGGCCATAATAATTGAAATCAGGAATCACAGCAGAGGAATTCCTTATTGGTAGTAGATATTATTCATACATCGAATGCGGCATAAATGTGCGAACATTTTCGGCCATATCTGGCCTTCGTCAGGCACTACAAGAGTTATAATTACATAATTTCGATAAAGTATAGTCAAATGACATCAAAAGTGCATCAGTACAAATACACTCACCTAAAGAATTATTAGGAACACCATACTAATACAGTGTTGGACCCCCTTTTGCCTTCAGAACTGCCTTAATTCTACGTAGCATTGATTCAACAAGGTGCTGATAGCATTCTTTAGAAATGTTGGCCCATATTGATAGGATAGCATCTTGCAGTTTATGGAGATTTGAGTGATGCACATCCAGGGCATGAAGCTCCAGTTCAACCACATCCCAAAGATGCTCTATTGGGTTGAGATCTGGTGACTGTGGGGGTCATTTTAGTACAGTGAACTCATTGTCATGTTCAAGAAACCAATTTGAAATGATTCGAGCTTTGTGACATGGTGCATTATCCTGCTGGAAGTAGCAATCAGAGCATGGGTACATCGTGGTCATGAAGGGATGGACATGGTCAGAAACAATGCTCAGGTAGCCCGTGGCATTTAAACGATGGCCAATTGGCACTAAGGGTCCTAAAGTCTGCCCGAAAACATCCCCCACACCATTACACCACCACCACCAGCCTGCACAGTGGTAACAAGGCATGATGGATACATGTTTTCATTCTGTTTACGCCAAATTCGGACTCTACCATTTGAATCTCTCAGCAGAAATCGAGACTCATCAGCCAGGCAACATTTTTCCAGTCTTCAACAGTCCAATTTTGGTGCGCTCGTGCGAATTGTAGCCTCTTTTTCCTATTTGTAGTGGAGATGAGTGGTACCCGGTGGGGTCTTCTGCTGTTATAGCGCATCCACCTCAAGGTTGTGCGTGTTGTGGCTTCACAAATGCTTTGCTGCATACCTCGGTTGTAATGAGTGGTTATTTCAGTCAACGTTGCTCTTCTATCAGCTTAAATCAGTCGGCCCATTCTCCTTTGACCTCTAGCATCAACAAGGCATTTTCGCCCACAGGACTGCCGCATAATAGATGTTATTCCCTTTTCACACCATTCTTTGTAAACCCTAGAAATGGTTGTGCGTGAAAATCCCAATAACTTAGCAGATTGTGAAATACTCAGACCGGCCCGTCTGGCACAAACAACCATGCCACGCTCAAAATTGCTTAAATCACCTTTCTTTCCCATTCTGAAAGTTAGTTTGGAGTTCAGGAGATTGTCTTGAGCAGGACCAAACCCCTAAATGCATTGAAGCAACTGCCATGTGATTGGTTGACTAGATAATTGCATTAATGAGAAATAGAACAGGTGTTCCTAATAATTCTTTAGGTGAGTGTATATAAAAAAAACTGCCCTCTTCTGACATTCACTTATTTTTTTGTCTAATACAATGCAGCAATATCTATATGGTTATTTAAGGAAAATTTCACACTTCATACAAAAACATCTTACATGGCCAGGTTACAGAGTATGATCAAAATCAGAGATATACTTAGACATATTACCCCTCATGAAATCCATTCAATCTCATGTGTCACAGACTTATAATAAAATCAATGGGTTATTGGAGCCACTGGTCTTGTAATTATTCCCCTAAATATTCCTAATCAAGGGCTTATAGTGTAGCTAATCAGCACTTACCTGTGCCACTGGAGGTAGAGATAAAGGAGGAATGCAGGAGTGGGGGCACTATGGCCGCCGAGGAGTGCAGTGGTGTATGGACGCCAGGCCGGCTCCCGCTCTCTTGAAGGAGTCGCGGGACCGGCGTGCACCAGTGTGGAAGTGAAGATAAGTGGAACGCACTGCTGGTATCGCGGCACTGAGTATAAGCTTCATATTCATGGAGCCTGGGGGGGATTAAAGTCGGGCTACTTGAGGGACCTTGCCGTGGTGTCCGAGCTTAAGACATGTCCTCCTAGTAGGATATGTCGAACTAACCCCTCAATTTTATCAGTGTGAGGGTTTAGTATTGCCACAGAGTGCACCTGCTTTTGCTATGGTTATGTTTTTGATTGTTCTCCACATCCACATTATCGCTATCGTATGTAGGATGGTTATTGTGGTACTTGTAGTCAGTTGCTGGCATCTTCCATTGTATGCATTTTTTGCTGTTGATTGCCCCTAGCAACGGACTACAAGTGCAGGATGTGCTCCCCTAGATACATGCACAACTGCATATGGGTTGAGCATATCCTGCTTGTTAAACACCACACCACGTTTTCTAATGGTTTGTATAATATGTTTGGAGGTGTATAAAGTCCGATTTAAATGTGCCTGCTTTTCATCTACAGGCTACATTCAGGTGCACCTGGGAGGCTCTGGGTCATATCAGCCGGTCTCGGGTGGGGCTCACAGGCACCTCCCACCTCCCATTGCAAGCATGGTTACATGCTGGAGGTCACTGGTGAGCTGTCTGTGAGTCAGGCCTTATGCTCCCATAATGCCCAACGGCTCCTGGTATCACCCATACGGCACAGGTAGGTTGAGTGGTAGGGCCTCGGGCTATTTGAGGGACCTTGCCGTGGTGTCCGAGCTTAAGACATGTCCTCCTAGTAGGATATGTCGAACTAACCCCTCAATTTTATCAGTGTGAGGGTTTAGTATTGCCGCAGAGTGCACCTGCTTTTGCTATGGTTATGTTTTTGATTGTTCTCCACATTATCGCTATCGTATGTAGGATGGTTATTGTGGTACTTGTAGTCTGTTGCTGGCATCTTCCATTGTATGCATTTTTTGCTGTTGATTGCCCCTAGCAACGGACTACAAGTGTAGGATGTGCTCCCCTAGATACATGCACAACTGCATATGGGTTGAGCATATCCTGCTTGTTAAACACCACACCACGTTTTCTAATGGTTTGCATAATATGTTTGGAGGTGTATAAACTCCGATTTAAATGTGCCTGCTTTTCATCTACAGGCTACATTCAGGTGCACCTGGGAGGCTCTGGACCATATCAGCCGGTCTCGGGTGGGGCTCACAGGCACCTCCCACCACCCATTGCAAGCATGGTTACATGCTGGAGGTCACTGGTGAGCTGTCTGTGAGTCAGGCCTTACGCTCCCATAATGCCCAACGGCTCCTGGTATCGCCCATACGGCACAGGTAGGTTGAGTGGTAGGGTCTCGGGCTACTTGAGGGACCTTGCCGTGGTGTCCGAGCTTAAGACATGTCCTCCTAGTAGGATATGTCGAACTAACCCCTCAATTTTATCAGTGTGAGGGTTTAGTATTGCCGCAGAGTGCACCTGCTTTTGCTATGGTTATGTTTTTGATTGTTCTCCACATTATCGCTATCGTATGTAGGATGGTTATTGTGGTACTTGTAGTCTGTTGCTGGCATCTTCCATTGTATGCATTTTTTGCTGTTGATTGCCCCTAGCAACGGACTACAAGTGTAGGATGTGCTCCCCTAGATACATGCACAACTGCATATGGGTTGAGCATATCCTGCTTGTTAAACACCACACCACGTTTTCTAATGGTTTGCATAATATGTTTGGAGGTATATAAACTCCGATTTAAATGTGCCTGCTTTTCATCTACAGGCTACATTCAGGTGCACCTGGGAGGCTCTGGACCATATCAGCCGGTCTCGGGTGGGGCTCACAGGCACCTCCCACCTCCCATTGCAAGCATGGTTACATGCTGGAGGTCACTGGTGAGCTGTCTGTGAGTCAGGCCTTACGCTCCCATAATGCCCAACGGCTCCTGGTATCGCCCATACGGCACAGGTAGGTTGAGTGGTAGGGTCTCGGGCTACTTGAGGGACCTTGCCGTGGTGTCCGAGCTTAAGACATGTCCTCCTAGTAGGATATGTCGAACTAACCCCTCAATTTTATCAGTGTGAGGGTTTAGTATTGCCGCAGAATGCACCTGCTTTTGCTATGGTTATGTTTGGGATTAAAGTGATACAATGTTAGAACATTATTGATTAATGCAAATAATAAGTAAATAAAGGCATCCTGGTTTTATGGTAATATAGACCATGTTCCAATCGGCAACAAAAAGTATAATATTCACATCTAGTTGTTGTATTTTTATCCAAAGAAATCCATGTCGCAAGGAAATTGGACTTGCCAGGATCTTTTAGGTAAAGGCGTGTAACTCGCATTCCCTATTTAGTCCTCTCGGCGACAAAGTTTGTAGGGTATGGATCCAGAACGCTTCCCTGTATTTCAGCGTTTTCGATCGATCACCACCTCTCCTGGGTGCTGGGACATGCTCGATGATCTGGAATTTTAATTGAGATATTCTGTGTTGTGCCTCATGGAAGTGGTAGTAGTAGATTTTGTCGCCGTATTGTCGACTTATGTTGACAGATTCTGTCCCTTATTGTTTGAGTAGTTTCCCCCACATACATGAGGCCACAGGGGCATTTTATGGTGTATACTACAAAATTGATATCACAGGTGAAGTAACCTTGGATTTTAATAGGTTTACCTGTGTGTGGATGAGAAATGGTTGATCCCCTCTGTACGTTAGTACACTGTGCACAATGTAGACACGGAAAAGTGCCTGTTCACTGAGTATGTAGGAGGGTTTGTCTCGGTGGTAGTTTGGATGGTCCTATGCCAGCCCTGATAAGAAAATCTCTGATGTTTTTGGGTTCTTAAATTCCTCTACTCCAGGAAATGCTTTTTGGAGGAGAAGTCAGTGGGATTTAATTATATTGACTACCTTCCGGGCACTGGGGTGGAATTTATGAACAAAGGGGATGCGTTTTAGTACTGAATTCCGTTTCTTTTTGGTGGTCAGAGTCTGTAGTGTATCAGAACGATAACCTTTCTCACGGAACCTATTTTTCATTTCTATTTCCCGTTTTATTCTAATGATGGGGTCGGTAACTATGGACTGTACACATTTGAGTTGGGAATCGGGAAGTGCTTTCTTGGTGGTAGGGGGATGGAAACTGGTGAAGTGTAATAAATCGTTCCTATCAGTGGGTTTTCGGAATAAGTCAGTGGTAAGTTGTCCAGAGGAATCCTTGTGTACCATTGTGTCCAAAAAGCTGATGGCTGTTTTGTCATAATGTATGGTAAAATGTAGTTTTGGGTAGATATTATTGAGGTGTTCATGAAATTGTGTGAGTTTTTCGAGGGGTCCTTGCCAGATACAGAAAATATTGTCTATGTAACGTTTCCATAGACGGCTGTATTGTTGAAAAAATGGGTTGTTGTAAATGTATGATTCCTCCACGTCTTCCATATAACAGTTGGCATAAGGGGGGGCCACATTGGACCCCATAATAATGTGATATGACTGTGTATATTCCCTTAGGACTAGATTTAACATAATAAACTTTGCAATGCATGTATATTTTGTATAAATTGGTATTTTTTTATGCAACTGTGGTAGAATTTAAAGAATATCCTGCTAGTGACTACATCAAACGAGATGTCTGTGCACTGCATGTTTGTCATTGTTCATGTCAACTGAGGCATGATAAAGTAACAGGAAAATGCTATTTTCTGGCTCTCTTTTTGACATTCCACTTAAGTTGTATGTTAAGATTGGATTCTATGGGGACACAATATGCATTATGCGCTTAGCTTAAAAGCACTTAACAATATGTAGCTTAAATGAAGAAGATTGAAAAGGCTTATATGTAAACGTAGATCTGTCCCAATATTTAATCTTGTTTTGACATATCTGGTGAGGTTTACATCATTTATTAAACATTTTACCAGAGACGACTCACGCAAAACATTGTTTTCAGTAAAAGCAGAGGCATGATATTACACAAGCCATAGAACAAGGGGAAATTTCCCATCTTGTTACCAAAAAAATTGCAGCTCCAATTTTTTGAACAGTAGTTTTCTTTGTTACTTTAGTTTGGTTTCTGATATAATATACAGCCAAACCCAGTAGTATTTGGACAGTGACACAATTAAAAAATTTACGGTAACTAAATGGACATTGAAGTGTAGGCTTCAGCTTTAATTCAAGAGTTTTAACAAAAATGTAACCTATTTAGGGATCACAGTTAAGCCTATTGCACACGACCCTATGGCTTTTTCAGTATTTTGCTGTGCGCAAAAAACGGATCCGCAAAAATACGGATGACAAACGTTTTTTGCGGAACGGAACAGCTGGCCCCTGATAGAACAGTACTATCCTTGTCCATTATGCGGACAATAATAGGACATGTTCTATCTTTGAACGGAAAAACGCAAATACGGAAAAGGAAGGCATACGGAGAACCTTACATTTTTTTAGCGGATCCATTGAAATGAATAGTTCCATATACGGTCCATATACGGAATGCAAAAAACGGAACGGAAACGGCAATAATAAATGTTCGTGTGCATGAGGCCTTATTTTTATGTTCTACATTATCACAGACTTAAAAGAATTTGGAGTTGGAAAAACTAACATAATTAGAAATGTCCAAGAATATTTTTTAACATACTTGGATGCAGTGATGAATTTATCGTTCACACCACAATTTATTGCTCCTGATTGTTTTATCAGAGTCTGTTTATGATGTTTTAGGGCTTCTCTTATGGATTACCACATGGTTGTGTGTTATGCATGCCGATTTTTTAACTTTTTATGAGGTTTCTGGGTGTGCATCTCCATTATACTGCGATCTGATTATTTTTTTAAAGGTAAAACTGTAAGAGCAAACTTAAAAAAGGATACTCCCCTCACTGATTACCCCCCCCCCCCTATTAGGAGACTTACTAGGACTGTATGTGCTCCTAGTCCCTGTCAAAACACAGGAAATGCTCTTTCAGCCAATCACTGGGAACACGGTAAGCATCAGAACAAGATTAGTGGGGGATTGTTGGGATGAGTTTACCCTTTTTATATTTTGTCATGCCTTTCTGACCCTTTATAAATATCAAACAACCCCTGTATCAACTGACATTTATGACTGATTAATTAATTTGTAACATAGCGATATTCAAGTTTCTAATCAGTTGGGTATTTTCATTTTTGTAGTGTCCAGTGTATAAAGTCCCAAGATTAGGAAGGTACACAAAAAGTAGAGGGGAAAACTTTTTAGTGAATAAATGGGATACAAAAGGAAACGTCTATACAATAGTATTGCAGTATATTATTTTCCAATATATAAAGTACTGTAGCAGACATTTAGGGTAACCTGTACACAATTCAGATTTATATACAGAAAATCCATGTGAAACCAAAAACCAAACATAAATCCGCACAATTTATTGCAGATTTGATGCATTTTTTGTGTGGTTGTTGATGGTTTTGCAGGATGTCTATTTATGCTAACCTCATTGAACTCTATGGGAAAAACCAGGTGCAGAATCACACAAACAATTGACACCCTGCAGATTTTAAAATATTCACGGCAGGTCAATTTTCCGCACATAGAAAAATATGCAAAGGGTGCATGAGATTTGGCAAATCTCATTCACTTTGTTGGTACTGTATTACTCTGCAGTTTCTCCGCACAAAATCCACACATTATCGCAATGTATGCCATTACCCTTAGGTGGAAGGAGTAGTCATTGAACAGATGGAAAGCTAGAACGAATCAAACTTTAAAAAAATGACAATGCCTAGGAAATAGGTCCAAGAACACAACTGAATATTAAATGTTCTTGCAAATCCACAGGGACACATAGCAGCAAACGCTAACACATGCTTTTTCATAAAAGTGGCTTAAAAATACAAAAACTCATAAATAGAAATTGTTCTTTGTTTCATTCTTTTATTTTTTCATTTATTTTGTCCTCTAAAGTTATTGCATTTCTTTGAAAGCTCAGTGGAAGTATGCACCAAATAGTTATATATTCTTTGTGAACACGATATCATAAAGCAAACCCAGACTGAAGTATCTGACTGAAGTCTACCTCTGATGTAAGATTCTAAGAGCTTAGTCTATACAGAATATGTTCTTGTCCAGAGTTAGGCCTCATGCACACGAACGTATTTTCATTCCGTGTCCGGTCCGTTTTTCCATTCCACAAAAAAATAGAACATATCCTATTATTGTCCGCATTACGGACAAGGATAGTGCTGTTCTATTAGGGGCCAGCTTTTCCGTTCTACAAAATACAGAATGCACACGGATGTCATCCGGATTTTTTGTGGATCTGTTTTTTGTGGACCTGCAAAATACATACGGTCGTGGGCATGAGCCCTTAATTGTACTGTAAATGTTATGATTACAGATGTACTACAAATAAAAAATAAGATCAGGGTGTTTGTGAAGCAATCTACAGAAAAGCGATTACTCTAAAGACAGTCCATAATTGTGAAAGTCTGGGTTCACACAAGGAGCTTTTAATATACTAGTGGACCAGTTCTGATTCCATCTCAACAAGACTTCCAAGTAAGCAAAGTACCTTACAGTAATCTCAGCGAATTGATTCTAAACTAATCAGATTCATCAAAAATTTCACATTCTTCTGCCAAACAAATATGAAGTTTTGGCAATTCGCTTATGACAAATTATGCAAAATGGTGCCTGCCTTATTACTTTTTTTTGCAGTACATTAGCGAGGAGAACAGAGCAAGGAGGATTAACATGGCAGATCATATGACCCGTGGAGGGTCCTTGAGACCAGTGGACTTGCCCTCAATGCCTGAAAGCCAAACAGAAAACAGGATATTAGTTTGTCTATTAGGTTGCACGCAGCTATGAAGCACATACACCAGTATGAGCTCAGTCAGTGATGTGAGAGTGTGTCTGCTATGTCTGTAACAGACATCAATTACAGACACAAGCCAGCCATTGTTAGGTCTGCGTTCCTTGCCTGCCACCCTCCTGCTGTCTCCAGACGCTGCCCCACTCAACATGCCATCCGGTATCCTGCTTGTCAGCATCCTGTCAAGCATGCTTGACAAAGGCTACTTGTTAGCCGAAAAATTGCACTTTATTTGCGATCTTTGCACATGTTTCATATGGACCCAGTTTGAATAAATTTAGCTTCTGGAGGTGCTGTCATCAACTTGCTTTTCTTCAATATCCGGACCATAGGTCATCAGTAGAAGTCTCGTAAACCCCTTTTAAAGTTATCCCTATGCCAAACCAGCTGGGCAATGGTTCCACACTCATTGATATGTAACAGCCGAGTAGGGATAGTGTAGGGATGTAATTAGTTTGGTACATTGAATTACTAGGTAGTAAGTCAGGTTTTATCACAAGGAGAGCATAGGGGCAGTTAGTGTACTGGGACTGGGTGTCTTACAGTGAGATCAGCTGCTCGAGTAGAGTACAGTCAGCCTTTTTTTTCCAGCAACCTGTCACAAAGCTTCTACACTTCACAGTAAGTGTTTTATAGGCGTATCCCAAGCACCACCACCAGCATATATTTTGCTGCATAACCTGTGCAATTGTGCTTTATTTCGATAAACCAGTTTCAATTTTGCTGCCATTTATAATTGTGCAATTCATTGCCTTTCATTGTGTCAATACCAGTGTGCAGGTTGTTTATAGCAGGATATGTTGAATTGCCTATTACTAGAGATGAGCGAAATATTGGAACACTCGATTTGGCTGCTCCATCGAATATTACCCAAAAATTTGCTTTGTGAGGAATTACTTTTTTTGTAAGTAGTGGGTGCAATGACAGGACACTGTACCCCCTAGATGCCGCATTCATACATGATCAGGGCATCTGATATAATTAACACCATGTAAAAAAAAAAAAAAAAAAAACATACCTACCTGATCCATTTGCTCATGACGGGCCAGCCGCCAACATTTTGCTTAAAGATCTGGTGTGAAATCTCCCGCTGGCAGGCATGGGGACATCACCGCACACGGGATTTAGTGCGAGATCTTCAAGCAAAATGACAACGACCGTCCTGTCGTAAGAAAATGGAGCAGATAAGTATGATTTATTTATTTTTTGTTCTTTTTGCACTATTTCAGGTTAAATCGATTAGCTACCACAAAGCACGAGGAAGTTCGGCTTTGCTGCGAATCGAATTTATCCGTATGACTTCGATTCACTCAACATTATTTATTACCATGCCTTTATCCAGAGGTTTGCATGTCAATGTCACTGTGACATTATTTACTATTGTTGTTATTTTTCTAAAAAGCTTAAAAAGGGGATATAAGAGAGAAAAAAAAAGACTAAGAAAAGAGTTTTAGGAGACCGTAGAGTATTATACACCAATTTATACACCAATTTTCAAGGCATTTGGATCACTTTTGATTTGTGTAGAATCAATTCAGAAAAAACAAGGACAAAAGATACAAAATATCCTACGCGATAGTAAATATGCGGATGTGCATGGCTACATTTCTAAAGTCACAGAAAATAATGCACCACAACAATAGATGCAAACATAATGTATGGACTAAGCCCTTACTCTAAGCGGGTAGGTGGGCAAAGATGTGCTTTGATCAAAATATATTGGCTGAGAGTATATTATTATGTTTGCATCTATTGTTTTAGTGCAATTTTTTCTGTGACTTTAGAAACAATTCAGACCCAAAATAAATGTTTGACTAATTCATTAGAATATGACCCGAAATTAATTTAAAGAAATTAATTCATCTCCAATCATAGAGAGTAGTAACAGATGCACTGTCATCTCTCCTTTCTGCACTTATCTTAGCAGAGCAGGGAAGGAAGTTGAACTTCAGACAATAACCTTTATTGCTGTACTTTATTGCTGTACTTGGATGCTATGTGATCCTGTATATCTGGTTGCATTATACCTAATTATTAGGGCACTGCATCTTAATTTCCTACTTTTCCATCATCCTGCCCACCTTCTCAACACCCCAGCCTGCCCCCCCTAATACTATGCCCGCTGTGTTCCCCAAAACTATGCTACAGAAACAGTCCCCCTGAAAATACTAGTACCACGCAGATAGCATCCCCTTCAATAAATATTGGCATGCAGTGACCTCAAAAATAACTGTGCCGAGAAAATAGTGTCCCTGACAGCAATAGTGTAAACATAATGTCCCCCAAAATAATAGTGCTAAACTGATACTGTGCCAGGGTCCCCCCAAATTAATAGTGCTCTCAAAATCCCAACAGTAATAATTCTCTGCCAGAGTGCACGTAGTAGCAATAGCCTCTACAGTGCCCCAACAGTACTAATGTCACCACTGTGCCCCAGAAGTAATAATGATCCTATAGTGCCCATACTATAGTAATCATTTTTCACAAAGTCCCCCAGTAGTAATGAAGCTCACCATAATACCCCCAGTAGTAATAATTCTCCTTATGATGTGTGACAGTAGAAAAATGCCCCTACTGTGTGCCAGTACAAAAAATACCCCCTCTTAGTTCCCCCCAGTAGAGTGAATGTCCCCATAGTACCCCGTAACATGTGCCAATGCCTGCTTGTGTGTGCCAGTACAAAAAATCCCCCTTTAGTGCCCCCACTATGCCCACATAGTTCCCCCACAATGTGTCTCAGAATAAGATATCCCTATTTAGTGCCCCCAGTAGATGCCCCAATAGTGCTGCTCTCCTCCCTTCCCCATTGTGCCCCCATAGTCTGTGCCAGAATAAAATTCACCTACATAGTGCCCCCAGTAGATGCCCCTATAGTGCTCCTCTCCCCCCTTTCCCATAGTGCCCATCATAATCTGTGCCAGAATAAAATTCCACTATATAGTGCCCCAGTAGATACTCCCATAGCACTCCTTTCCCCCTTTCCCCACACTGACCAAACAGGATTGTGTTAAATAAAAAACAAATTAATGCTTACCCCAATGTCACTTTCAGCGATGTGGGGCAGGCCTCTTCCATCCTGTGCCCCATGCTGTATGCTGCCTGGCTCAGGCGATGCGATGATGTAATTGCGCCTCCTGCGCTGGCCTTTGATAGGCTACAAGCACTAGGCCTGAAGCCTATCAGAATAGAATATATATATATATATATATTCAGAAAAACGAACAGCACTCCAGATAGTAAAAACTGATTTAGGTTTATTCACCCATGTGGAGCAACGTTTCAGCTCAACATTAGAGCCCCTATAATTAATCAAAGTATCATTGACAAAATAATACATGATATATCATAAAATCATAACCCACAAATAATTCATTATCAAAAACTGTGTAACATAGTAGTGACCATACATCAATAGGTAAAGAATCACTCCATACATCCATAGGGATGAAACATACATACAAAATATTCCATTAAAGTGCCAAGTGTTGTGCATAAACATTGATTAAAGTGCAGGTGCTAGTAATCAAACATCAAGTACCGCTGACACAAAGATTAAAAAGTTGGGATGAGTTGGAGGAGTCATACCGTATATCAATCGTGTGCTGCGCTATACCGCCACGCTCGGCGCCATGTACTTAACTGTGCGGCTGCGCCAATATACGTCAGAGTATGTAAATTTACGCGCATGCACAGAACAATTCCTCTCTCACAGCGCCATCTTTAAGTAGGGAAATACCATCTCTTCATCTTCGCGCATGCTCCGAACCGCCTGCAAGCCTCCTGCGCCATCTTGCTTCCTGGATTTGAATATATATACGACCATAGTGATCGGAGATCTTTACCTCGGGTAGCGTTTTACACAGAAAAAAGGGGACAGGCCTCGTCAAAGGACTGAAGCCCCTTCCAATGGATGGACATAGTGGGGGGTAACGTACACAATACGTTAGTCCTCCATAGATGCTGCTTACCAACACTCACTTGAAGTCATATTAGGGTCTGTTCATAAAAGGCACAGTAATTCCAGGAAGGGGGGGACAATCCTCGTCAGAGGGTCGAAACCCCTCCTAATGGGAGCAAAAATGCAGTAGCTGGTACCACCTTTTCAGACGGATCCCAGCACTGCACGCTCTCCGCCCCGGTACGTTTTCTCAAAGCCTACGAGGGATCTCCTCAAAGACCCAAAATCCTATTTAGTCCTCAATGGGAAAATAATGAATCTATAATAATCTATCAGGCTATACGATGAGACGTAATATGGCTCAGCAGCAACAGTTCCCTGAAAAAAGGGAAAGAAACATTTTTTTGGGTGTACTCCTCAATAGTCCTCCTCCTTATTATTCCCAATGTTAAATCTGTAATACAGAAAAAAAAGAAAAGAGAAAGAAAAAATTATTATTTAGTTTTCATAAAGCAATAGGTATTTGTACATTTGCCTCAACTACTCACTGGAGGGTGCCGTCCCCCAGTCTATACAGGACAGAAAGGCAAGACAATCATTCCCGAATTGCCCCAATGTTATATTCTACATTGAGCCCCTCCGTTTTTAGACTATTCAATGTGTAGATCCATTGTAGTTCCTTCTTTTTCAACATATTTAACCTGTTACCCCCTCTTCTCGGTGGAGGAACATGGTCCACTATCCAACATCTTAACTCCCTTTCCACATGACCCAATTCTACAAAGTGTTTTGAAACTGGTAAGTCAAGTCGCCTTTTGAGTATGATATAACGGTGATTGTTCAACCGTGTCTTTAATTCTGTTGAGGTTTCCCCCACATACAACAGATTACAGGGACATGATAATATATAAATCACATGATTGGAATCACATGTAAGATGAAATTTAATATTATGTCTAACATCTGTTCTGGGATGTAGAAAAGACTTCGCTTTCTGAATGTATCTACAGTTGACACAACTGAGGCATGGAAAGCAACCACCCCCAGATTGTGTCAATGTAGTTTGTCTCATCTGTTTGCCAGGGCCCACATCAGCTTTGACCAACTGGTCTCTTAGGTTTCTTGATCTACGATATGAAAATAACGGCGGATGTTTAAACTCAGGTACATCACCTAGGCAGCCTCCCAGGATGCCCCAATGTCGTTTAATGATCTTACTGATACTAGTACTTAACTCATTGTATGTTGATACAAAAGGGATTCTACTTTGTTGACGTTTCTGTCCCTGATATCTCAATGTATCCATTCTGTCCAGTTTACATACATTTTTCTTGTGTTCTCTTAACAATGTGCGAGGATAACCTCTCTTTGCAAATCTTTCCACCATATTGTCCAGAGTATCCCCAACCTTATCACAGTCACTTACAATGCGTCTAGCGCGTAAGAGCTGTGAGTAAGGGAGAGATTTGATCATTTTCCTAGGGTGGCAGCTATTGTAACACAGAAATGTATTTGTATCGGTCGGCTTTGTAAATAACTCTGTTTGTAGAGACCCATCCTTGTGGATCACCCTGGTATCCAGAAACTGTACCTCAGTGTCTGAATAAACCAGGGTGAACTGTAGATTATTGCCAATACTATTAAGGAAACTCTGGAATTCCAATAACTGTGTTACCTCTCCTGTCCAAATGAGGAAGATGTCGTCGATATATCTCCACCACCTCAGTACATGACTAAAGTGGTGGGACAGATAGATGACATCTTCCTCAAATTTCCGCATAAATATATTTGCATAAGTTGGGGCCATATGTGACCCCATCACCACACCCCTTTTCTGCATATAGTACTCGTCCTGAAAAAGAAAATAATTGTAACCAAGTATAATCTCTAATAGTTCCACAATGAAATCACACGCCTGGGGTGAAAGTGAGGACCAATCTAGCATGTGTCTTACCGCTGAAATGCCCCTATTGTGCTCAATAGAGGTGTACAGTGATGTGACATCAAACGAGGCCAGAGTTACCAACGGAATATCCGTCAAATCTACCTCATTTAGTTTTACCAAGAAGTCAGATGTGTCCTGAATATAAGAACACCCGCCGACAGAAAAAGTACGCAGCACTTTATCCCAAAAAATCGCTATCCTGCTAAAGATAGAGTTAGTTCCAGCAACAATAGGCCTGCCGGGTGGGTTTGTAAGGGACTTGTGCACCTTCGGCAGCACATAAAATACCGGTGTAACCGGTTGTGCTACCGTCAGAAAGCTATCTAAGTCCCCATCAATCACACCAGATCTAACCGCTTCAGAAAGACAACTTTTGATGACTCTGGCAATCTCAAATTTGGGGTCCGACTGTATGACCTCATACACATCTCTGTCCTCTAAGGCCTCTTTCACACGGGCGTCATGTTTGACGCCCAAATAAAAGGCGGGTGCGTTGCGGGAATATGCGCAATTTTCCCGCGCGGGTGCAAACGTTTGTAATGCGTTTTGCACGAGCGTGAGAAAAATCGCCATCTTTGGCACCCAGACCCGAAGCCGGACTTCATCACTGAAGTCCGGTTTCGGGTCTTCTGGAGAATTTATTATTTTCCCTTATAACATGGTTATAAGGGGAAATAATAGCATTCTTAATAAAGAATGCATAGTAAAATGAAGTGGAAGGGGTTAAAAATAATAAAAGTTAACTTACCTTAGCCACTTGATCGCGTAGTTGCGATCTGTCCTCCCTTTCCCAGCATCAGCTAACAACTAAAGGACCTGTGATGACGTCACATCACATGGTCCAATCACATGGTCCATCACCATGGTAAGATGGACCATGTGATTGGACCATGTGATGTGACGTCATCACAGGTCCTTTAGTTCTTAGCTGATGCTGGGAAAGAGAGGACAGATCGCAACTACGCGATCAAGTGACTAAGGTAAGTTAACTTTATTATTTTTAACCCCTTCCACTTCATTTTACTATGCATTCTTTATTAAGAATGCTATTATTTCCCCTTATAACCATGTTATAAGGGAAAATAATAAAGATCGGGTCCCGTTGCTAAGCAACCATGCGGGAAAATCGCAACGCATCCGCACTTGCTTGCGGATGCTTGCGATTTTCCCGCAGCCCCATTTACTTCTATGGGGCCTGCGTTGCGTGAAAAACGCACAATATAGAGCATGCTGCGATTTTCACGCAACGCAGAAGTGATGCGTGAAAATCACCGCTCATGTGCACAGCCCATAGAAATGATTGGGTCCGGATTCAGTGCGGGTGCTATGCGTCCTCTTCACGCATTGCACCCGCGCGGAAAACTCGCCCATGTGAAAGGGGCCTAATTGTCTTCTAATCTCAAGAATGTACTTTGAGGTATCCATAACCACCACCACTCCCCCCTTGTCTGCAGGCTTTACTGTAAGGGTGGAGTCTTCTCTAAGTGTGTTAAGTGCTACAATCTCAGCTTTGGTTAGATTTGGATACCTCAGAGTTCCATCTGTGTTTGACTTCAGTGTGAAGACTTCCTGTTTAACAGCTTGTATATATGCTTCAACCCCTGAATTGTTCACAATAGGGGTAAAATCACTTTTTTGGTGTAAGTTGAATGTCCTCAGCGTAAAATCACTGCCCCGAGGCAACTCAACCCTGCTCTTATCAGCAAACCAAACCTTAGGTTAAATATGGCGAAAAAAAGATTGTAAATCAAGATCAAGATCAAACCAGTTAATTGCAGAGTTAGGACAAAAAGAAAAACCTTTACCTAATACACTCACTTGACACAGTGAAAGTTCTTTTGAGGAGAGGTTAATCACAGTCATTTCTTCCTCTATGAGAGGCCCTCGTTGGATGGGATCCGTATTTTGTTGTTGCGTAGTCGACCGGTTTGTTCTGTGTTTGCGGCTCCCTCGCCTAGTTCGGCGCTGTCTCTGCTTAGTTGGGAAGAGGTCTCCTCTAAAAAAGCTGTATCCTTAGTCGTCTGTGTATTATATATATAAATATATATATATATATATATATATATATATATATATATAACAAAGAGAAACACAGCAGCACTCAAAAAAATGAAAACGGGTGCAATCCTTCCAAATCAGCTGGCTCAGCTGTTTACCAGGTATATGAATCCAAAAATTAAAGCAGCACTCCAAGATGCAAAAATAAGTGGATCGACCTTTATTCCCCTGCAACGTTTCAACTGCTCAATGCAGTCTTTCTCAAGCATACAAAAAGGTGTTCACAAGGGGTATATATACCCATAATACATAGCAGTGTAATTAAACATGATTAAGTGTAATAAGCAAATCAAGTCATATCATATACATAAAACCAAGTAAAAAAGTGTCACAAATACAACAATGTGTTCATAAAATACATACTGATGAATCGCATATATTATGTGTATCATAATCAATACAAAAAAGTTTAAAGTGCATAAGTGCTAATTAGGACAATAATAATCACCATATGTGTATGTCCATCAAGGCATGTCCAGCCTCTTGGAAAATTATATAACACCTGTGTAAAATTAAAACTTAATAAAACAAACTCACAGCGGTGAGGAGACACGCCCGACCTTGCTTAGCGTCATCCACCAGCTACTGCGCATGCTCCAGGAACCAGACGGCTCATGGCGTGAATCGCGTCATACAGTCGTCTTCCAGTCACGTGATGACACGTCGTGCCACCACCTGACCATCCTGGAGACCAAGGACGCCGAACTATCCACCATCCCCAAGTATCTGCATCCGGGTTAGAGCGAGTGCATCCAGGTCGATTAACTCACGTGACTTAGTCACGTGACCGTCGCCTAGACAACAACATCGCAACCAAAGCGAACTGCAGTCTGTGGAATGTGAAGCATTCTACGTCCAGAGTAAAAGCGCTACTGTATCTACATGTCGCAAATCACAACATATAGAACCACAGGGACATTATAAGTAGAAAAATAGATGATAATGTGTGATCAAAACAGTGTAATGTAGCATGTCCATGGTTACGTATGAAGGTGACTTCCCCAAGAAACAGAGAATATCGGAGCAGAACATTAACCCTTAAACAAAAAGGGAAGGAGAAAAGAGAAGGGAGGGGGTATAAATGATCCAAAAATGGACCTAGGGAGGGCCCTACAGTTATACCAATTTCAATGGCGTCCATGGAGCTACATTTGGCAAACTTGGGACAGTACTTCAGGGAACATAGGATTCCTAGGGGGATCCGTTCCCAACTTAAGCCCAACTTTTTTTCAATGGACTCGAGTTTTGCGCAAAAGTTTGCACAGATTTCTAACAAATATGCCTTTGATATTATTTTGTTAAATTTGGAGTATCTACAACATGAATTAAATGAAACACGCACTAGACAGATGGAGACCAAAGTAAATCTACAGTCCACGCTTACTACGGAGGAATAGGGACAATATGATTCTAACTGTACCACCTACCTTGATAAGTTTATTAAGGACCAAGAGGCTACAAAAAGGAGGAAGTGGCTCTGTGATGCTGAGGATTATCAAAGAGGGAAAGTGTACACATGGCAGGATGATTTCTCTAAGAAGCAACTACCATATTACCGGTCTAATTACAAGAGGCAAACGCACCCTGATCGTACCACACCAACTAGTACACTTACACCGCAGTCAACCACGCAATCTTTTTTAGAGGTGGAGTTGAACACAAAAGAACCAGACGGGGTGGTAGAAGGCAACACAAATGGAGAAAACTACAAATCTCAAAGACAGAAAAAACAGATGTCCCTTCGGAAGAAAGGCAATCAATAGGAAACGAGGACTCTCCATGCTCTAGACCTACTGTGGTAAATATTTCTTCAGTACCATTGACCAATGCTCAATAATGTCTATTGGCTAAAGGATTGTCCTTTTGCCCTGCTACTAGGGTTAATTTGTTCCAGTTGGAGGTTGATTTGCAGAGATTCTACAGGAATATCAAATTACGTGTGTGGCATGCTGATCATCCTCCCACAGCACCAATAACTGCAGATGGGCGGACTGAACTCACTCTTGGACAGATGGGTCTTTACTCCAGGAGTGACTTCAGTCCTCAGATAAATCCATCTGCTATAGATGCTTTTACCAAGGCTATTACTTGTGAAGTTGAGAAGTTACAAAACATTTCTGACATGAGGTTAATACACCCGAACATGTGTAATAGTGATATTAGGGCGCTGGATGAATTGAGCCATAATAACAACCTTACCATTAAACCCGCGGACAAGGGTGGTGCTGTTGTGGTTATGGACACTAGTTGGTATATCAATGAGATCAAACGACAGTTAGCAGATCAGAATGTTTACAGGGAATTGCAGTGTGATCCCAAATTTGACATAGCTAGGTCTATTATTGCCATATTGAATAGAGCCCGTGAACAGGGTATTATTGATGGTGAATTGTACAAATTTTTGATGGTTGATCATCCACGTACCCCGGTGATATATGTTCTTCCTAAGATTCATAAAAGTTTGATTGATCCACCTGGTCGTCCTATTGTGTCTGGCACTAACTCTATTTTCTCACACATCGCCATTTTTTTGGATCGAGTGTTACGGACTTATGCCACAGACACTAGATCATATGTCAGGGACACGTGTGATTTTTTGGACAAGATTACAGCTGTCAGATTACCACAAGGTTGCCTGGTGGCATCTTTTGATGTCACCAGTCTATATACGTCTATTGATCACAGGCGTGGCATCTTGGCAGTACGTAGATGCCTCGAACGTGGACAATATACGATAGAGTGCAACAACTTTATACTGTCATTGTTGGATCTGGTTTTGGGACAGAATTACTTTAAGTTCATGGACGGCTTCTTCCTCCAGATACGAGGGACCGCCATGGGGTCTAATGTGGCGCCCACTTATGCTAACATCTTCATGGCGGCCCTCGAGGAGGACCTTGTTTATGTGTCCCACCACTTTGGAAATGTTCTGGGGTGGTGGCGATACATAGACGATGTCTTCCTTATCTGGAGGGGGGACAGTGATTCTTTGAAGCTGTTTCATGATTTTTTGAATCAGTTGGATCCGGATATTTTCTTTACGTTGGTTTATTCTGACAAACAGGTACAATTTTGGGATACTACTGTCTCCATTCTGGGGGACAGATTAGTTTCCGATATGTTCACCAAACCAACTGATTGCAATTCACTGTTGAGATTTGACAGCTGTCATCCCAGATTCACCATTGAATCATTACCCTATAGTCAATTGCTTAGAGTTTCACGTATTGTACAAGACAACAATGTTTTACCACAACGATATCAGGAGATGACAAATCGATTCCATCAGAGGGGTTATCTTCATCGGATAACTACACGCCATCTTGAGAGAATAAAGAACCCAGCACAATTGACTATACACAGTAGACTCAAACCTAAACCCAAACGTATTCCATTTGTCACTACTTTCTGTGAACAGAGCGATTTTATTGCTCGTATTATCAGAAAACATTGGGGTATTTTGAGGAGCAATTTCCCACAAATAGAGGACTTTTCTATACCACCTTTGATGTCATATAGACGAGCCCCCAACTTACGGGATAAGTTGGTCAGGGCTGATGTACAGACTAGAACATTGAAACAGACCTACATTGGACCTAAAAGAACAGGTAGCTTCCCTTGCTTGGGATGTGTAAATTGTAGATATATGGTCAAAGGTGAATATTTCACTCATCCAGGTACAGGCAAACGACATGATATTAGACATTTCCTGACATGTGACAGTACTTTTGTTGTGTACGTGCTTCAATGTCCATGTGGTCTCCTATATGTTGGGGAGACCACATGTGACATGAAGACACGACTCAACAATCACAGGTTTTCCATTAGACAGAAAAGAAAGGATTTACCTGTTCCCAAACATTTTGTGGACTGTGGGCATAATGAGAAAGACCTTAGATTTACCATCCTAGATCTAGTTTCTTTACCCCGCCTTGGTGGCGACCGGGCTTTGGCCCTGAAACAGAGAGAATTGAGGTGGGTTCACCGCCTACATACATTAAGACCACATGGACTCAATGTTGACTTTAGGTGGCATATAATTTGAGGGTGCATGTCCATTTTTGTATATCCAGTCTCTTTGTTGGTGGGATAGTACGTGAATACTGAAGGTGTTATATTCACAGTTTACTAATCTATTATTTTTTTTACATTTTTAGATATCATCCTCAAGTTCTTCACAGCGGTGGGACTGCCGACTTTTGCTTTTTGTCATATTACTTAAGGTTTACACTACAGGAGACAAAATACAATCTAATTTTGTTGTGTGCATTCAGTGTTTGTGGATTTTGGGTTACGATTAATATATTTGAATATGGGTAGGGGTTCTGTTTGGGGAAGACTTTGTGTGTTGGGTGTTGGGGACACGACTGTTCACGACACCTAATACACATAATAGGCTAACAGTGATGACCATTGAAATTGGTATAACTGTAGGGCCCTCCCTAGGTCCATTTTTTGATCATTTATACCCCCTCCCTTCTCTTTTCTCCTTCCCTTTTTGTTTAAGGGTTAATGTTCTGCTCCGATATTCTCTGTTTCTTGGGGCAGTCACCTTCATACGTAACCATGGACATGCTACATTACACAGTTTTGATCACACATTATCATCTATTTTTCTACTTATAATGTCCCTGTGGTTCTATATGTTGTGATTTGCGACATGTAGATACAGTAGCGCTTTTACTCTGGACGTAGAATGCTTCACATTCCACAGACTGCAGTTCGCTTTGGTTGCGATGTTGTTGTCTAGGCGACGGTCATGTGACTAAGTCACGTGAGTTAATCGACCTGGATGCACTCGCTCTAACCCGGATGCAGATACTTGGGGATGGTGGATAGTTCGGCGTCCTTGGTCTCCAGGATGGTCAGGTGGTGGCACGACGTGTCATCACGTGACTGGAAGACGACTGTATGACGCGATTCACGTCATGAGCCGTCTGGTTCCTGGAGCATGCGCAGTAGCTGGTGGATGACGCTAAGCAAGGTCGGCGTGTCTCCTCACCGCTGTGAGTTTGTTTTATTAAGTTTTAATTTTACACAGGTGTTATATAATTTTCCAAGAGGCTGGACATGCCTTGATGGACATACACATATGGTGATTATTATTGTCCTAATTAGCACTTATGCACTTTAAACTTTTTTGTATTGATTATGATACACATAATATATGCGATTCATCAGTATGTATTTTATGAACACATTGTTGTATTTGTGACACTTTTTTACTTGGTTTTATGTATATGATATGACTTGATTTGCTTATTACACTTAATCATGTTTAATTACACTGCTATGTATTATGGGTATATATACCCCTTGTGAACACCTTTTTGTATGCTTGAGAAAGACTGCATTGAGCAGTTGAAACGTTGCAGGGGAATAAAGGTCGATCCACTTATTTTTGCATCTTGGAGTGCTGCTTCAATTTTTGGATTCATATATATATATATATATATATATAAAATAAACTGAATATAGAGAGATGAGTGCTTCCACAATGGAAGCACTCATTTCCCTTGGCCCGGCTGCTACCCCCACCTGTCTCCAGGGCAGCGTCGCACTGCATTGGACTCACTCATGCCCCAGGGTATAGTTGTGGCTGCTACCTTGAAACCCTTATAGTACCCTTAGCTAGAAATGGAAAAGAAACAAACTACAGGAAGAAATCTGTTGGCTATTTATCAAAGTCCGGAAACAAACATTCCTATAGAAATCTTACAGAGAAAACGGAGTCCTTTATATCATGGTCCATAAACGTTGTTAGAAAACAATCGTTACTTTACATGTATCTCTACCCTAATCTTACTATTGAGCATCACTATAGTTATGAGGAAGGGATTAATGTGGTATTCCCATCTGAGACATTAATTGCATAAATTTGACAGGACCACCACCTATCTTTGGACTTCCATTTCTGTAGATAAGGCAGCCACATTTAGCCACAGGCTGAACTGATAGGACACATATGTGCACAGATGTATACAGTTCTCTATTCAAGTCCATATGGGTTATAGAAAGAGACAAGCAAACTTTGTCATTTTTGCCACAGCAGGTGATTGTTGGGAGATTATCAGTAATTGTTTAGGCCATACTGTACTTTATAAAGAAGCAGCATGCCCTACTGACGGCAACAGGTTTCAACTGCACATAAAAACAGCAATGTGATTTTCTATAAAGACTGTTCTAGGCACATTTTATGTGGAAGGGTCATTTTAAAAAAAATGGGACCACAATCACAGCAAAAACACAGTTTTGCTTGCTGCTGTAATAGTGCAGTTCTCTACAGTATGTGCTATTACCCACTGCATCTGCAATTACTGAATAACATAAAGTATGGTGTAAAAACAGACAAATATGCAATAGCCTTTTTTAGGCTCAATTAATTTTATAGGGAAGTTCAATATTCATTTTGGAAGCCCTATGGGGAAAACAATGCCACATTGACTCAGATCACAAGTGTTATAAAGTTGTGCAGTATATATACTGTGTATTGTCAGTCTCCATTTTTCTTTCAAGACTGCTGTCCTTATGCTGATGGATTCTGAATCAGCCCATCACAGGGCAACTCCATAGTTGCCCTTTTTAGTTTGCCGTCTAAAAGGGAGTTTTTCTTTTTAGAAAATAACACTCTGTTAAAGCTGATTTACTGTACATACATTTCCGTGCTTCAAAGTTTACAAGTAGAGTTGAGTGAATCGAAGATGATGAAGTGAAATTCGATCCAAATTTCAGGAATTATTCGATTCGCACCGAATCCGAATTTCCTCACGATTCGTGGTAGCGAATCACATCTTTTCCTAAAATGGCTGCTGCACGTGTGAGGACATGGAGCACGGAACTATGGGAAGGCGGGATCACCCATAATGCCATGTATGCAGCCATTCAGCAGCCAGCCAGCCCTGTGATGTCACAGCCCTATAAATAGCGTCAGCCATCTTGGATTCTGCTGTTTACCAGTGTACTTAGTGCAGGGAGAGATGTCAGCAGGCCCAAGGGACAGTGTTAGAAAAAACATCATTGTGCTAAAAAAAAACACATTTGCAAGTACAGGGAAAGATTATTAAAGGTGTAGGGAAAGGATAGGGAGGAATCATTAAACAGCATTTATGTTGAACAGGGTTTAGTAGGGGAGCTTACAGCCTAGGTAATAGGAACAATCAGATTACACCTTGCTGCACTGACTGGGGATTCAAATTGCCAATATACAGCTCTGTAATTCCAGCAAACCGTCCTTGTTATTTAGGTGCAAGTGTTGTTTGAAACAGCCATTAACAGGGTTTATTACAAGGAAATATTTCTACGTCTTATTTGCCCTTGTGCGGTGCAGTTATATGTTCTAAAGCCGTTTGTGGAGTGTATTAGTGAAAAAAGTAAAAAATATTTGCCGTTCAGCGGTGCAGTTATATGTTCTAAAGCCTTTTGTGGCGTGTATTAGTGAAAAAATAAAAAATATGTTTGCCGATCAGAGGTGCAGTTATATGTTCTAAAGCCCTTTTTGGCATGTATTGGTGGCAGAAAAATGTGTATATTAGCCGTTCAGCGGATATGTTCTAAAGCCCTTTTTGGCGTGTATTAGTGGGGAAAAAGAAAAAGGGCTTATTAGCCGTTGTGTGTTGAAGTAAGAAAAGTACAGCCCTTTTTGATGTGTATTAGTGTATTAGCAACTAGAAGAGTTTGCCCTGGAAAAGCTGTCCTGTCCGGCCAGTAGTGTGGCATCAGAGCGGGTGTTTAGTGCGGCGGGGGGTATTGTTACCCCAAGAAGAACTTACCTGTCCACCCAAAATGTGGAGAGACTGACCTTTGTCAAGACGAATCAGGCGTGGATCAGCAAGAATTTCCACCCACCAATGCCTGATGCATCAGACTAGATTATCCATGGTGCCACACCAAAACGTTAACAAAAGAGACCGGTTTCTTCTGGCTACCTGACTCAGCTACTATTCTGATGCTGCCACCCGCCTGATGCCACACATATGCCTGATGCCAAGTGCTCCTTCTTTCACCCACCATGGTACTCGTATTGCCACCCAGCTCCCCACTCGTGGTCACTGGGTCAATCTGTGGTCTCCTAATGCTGCTGCCTCCTCCTCACTATGTCACTTTGCCACTCTGTGGTCTCCTGATGCTGCTGCCACCTCTACACTATGCCACGGGGTCACTCTGTGGTCTCCTGATGCTGCTGCCACCTCCACACTATATCACCTTGCCACTCTGTGGTCTCCTGATGTTGCTGCTACCTCAACACTGTCACCTTGCCACTCTGTGGCCTCCTGATGCTGCTGCTGCCACCTCCAAACTGTCATTGTGCCACCCTGTGGCCTTCTCCTGATGCTGCTGCCACAACCTCTACACTCTATCATTTTGCCACTCTGTGGCCTCCTGATGATGCTGCTACCACCTCCACACTCTGTCATTGTGCCACTCCGTGGCCTCCTAATGCTGCTGCCACCTCCACACTCTGTCACCGGGTCACTCTGTGGTCTCCTGATGCTGCTGCCACCTCTCCACTTTGTCACGGGGTCACTCTGTGGTCTCCTGATGCTGCTGCCACCTCCACACTATATCACCTTGCCACTCTGTGGTCTCCTGATGCTGCTGTCACTTAAACACTATTTCACTTTGCCACTCTGTGGTCTCCTGATGCTGCTGCCACCTCCCCACTCTGTCACTGGGTCAGTCTGTGGTCTCCTGATGCTGCTGCCACCTCCACACTATGTCACCTTGCCACTCTGTGGTCTCCTGATGCTGCTGCCATCTCCCCACTCTATCACGGGGTCACTCTGTGGTCTCCTGATGCTGCTGTCACTTAAACATTATGTCACCTTGCCACTCTATGGTCTCCTGATGCTGCTGCAACCTCCACACTATGTCACCTTGCCAGTCTGTGGCTCCTGATGCTGCTGCTGCCACCTCCACACTGTCATTATGCCGTCCTGTGGCCTCCTGATGCTGCCGCCACCTCCACACTGTCATTGTGCCACTCTATGGCCTCCTCCTGATGCTGCCACCACTTCCAATGCTGCTGTCAGTAAAGGAAAGGGAAATATTGTTGTTGTCACCAGTGAAAGGATGGAAAGGGGAGCAATGATACTGCCAGTGAGGGAGTGCTAAAAAGGGGATATTATTGCTGCCAGTGGTTTGGCAGGCAAGATACTTTGTGCTGCACTGTGAGTTCTCATTAGGAGGGATTTTTTACTGCACTGTGATATCTGTTTGGCACTGCTGGATAGGTATTTTCTGCTTCTCTGTGGTATGTGGGGTTATTGGAGAAGTAAAGTCTGTTCTTGAGCCACATTTATTTTCCTTCTTTTGGTGTTGGTGTAATTTAAATATTCAAGGGAGTGATAAGGAATATGTTCAAATAAAGTAAAATTAACATGTCCCATGATATGGAGGAAGGGTGGTAATAGTGTATGCGGGCTGGTGGGGATTGTGAGACAGGGCTGTGTTTAATCCTAGTTTGTGTAGCTGATGGGGAGGACTTTTCACTAGCAATATATATTTTGTGGAGAACTAAACTAGAGCTACAGGAGACTCTTTAAGAATTGTTAATTTACTTTTTGGGGAAATGCACCCAGTACTTGTAGACGTTTACTGCACTGCAGTCACAGCGGCATAGTTGTCACCCACTTCATAATCAGCATTCACAACAGGTCAGCATTTTTTTTCCCATAATCGCCATGTGGCTTTAATAGTCTAGTTGAGTCCCAGTGATGGGATGGGGGCCTCAACCAACCCTAAAGTGATTTTCACATCTTATATAGTAACATATCCCATTGATCCTCCTTTATGAAAGGTGCAGGTATGACTTCAGGAAACACAAACAATCCTGAGAATAAAGGGCAAATTGTTGCAATGCTAAACCTAGGATTGGTGGGTATCCCAGGGGTCAGACCACTACTAGTCATAAAGTGATGACATATCATTCCTAATATGAAAACCCCTTTAATCCAGGCTCTGTCTACAATGTTGCCATGTTACCTAAGCTTCCTGCATAGCATATGCTCTTTAAATACTTTTATTTTTAAAACCTAATCACATTACAAAACCTGCTTTTTCTTAAAGGGGTTGTGCTACAAAATATTGTACATTTTTTAAACTAGTACCTGGATCTGAATACTTTTGTCATTGCATGCAATTAAAAATTTAGTTTAGCCACTGAGCTATTAAATAATGTGTATCTGTTTAGCACCACCTGCTGCTTGTTCTTATCCTTATTTCTTGCCCACCTCACTGAGGTGGTCGCGGGTGCTTAGTTTAAATCTTCAACTTTTAGAAGCTCTCAGTTACAGGGACAGAGCTACAGCAGAAAAAAGACACCCCTTGAGCTGCCAGCCTGAAGACTATATGGAAGAGCAATTGGATGGAAAAAACTGTGGTTCGCTGTGAGGTACAAGGCTGGTTCTAGCTTTGTTGGAAAGAGATTGTCATGTACTATATGATTTTCATTTTTACATCAGTCATGGCAAAAACCCTTTAAGTGACAGCACTTAGCACTTTCTTTTTACCAGTGGCATCGGCTCGGTATTACAGTGCATACGGTTTTGACAGGAGATATTTATCAGCAATCTCTAAAGAACTATGACCACCTGCTATCCACAAATGCTTTTCTCTATCCACATGCTCAAATAAGCATGCACAGAAACAAATCAATTTACAGTTTACCACACATTATACAAGCATGAGAAATTCTCTACTTGGTCAAACCCTTATTCGACACTTTGAATGTATTTTCTATTCATGGAAAGTGAGACGATCATTCCCCATGTGTATTCTGTGATCTATTAAAATAAATGAACCTCTTATATATCTGCAAACATTTGAACAGTTTTAATGCTAATAATAAAATATGTGGATAATCTTAGCACAAAAAGAATACTAAAGGAGCCATTTAGTTACCCACAGAATTTGTACAGTATTGATAGGAGAAAACTAAGGCTTTATTTGGCAACTTCATCAGGCCATATGTAATAATGCACAAAGTCAGAGTTTTATCAAAGGTTATCAGCAACATAGGGAGGGGGGATGGGGGAGATGTGGTAGAGGGAACATAGGTAAAGGGAAAGTAAAAGCAAAGGTGGAGATATACAAACATATATGCATACACTAGGGTTATAAGAACAAAGGGTTCAAAAAGAAGTTTCAAAGTTCTTGTTCAATCCATATGAAGATGACAGCTTAAAGATCTAAAAAGTTTCCCATGCTTAAATTTCCTAATTAACACACTCACCATTGGAGTGTTCTTTCAACATGTCAAGCTTCCATGCTTCTGCTTTTTACTTTATTCGAATATGTGCATGGAAGGCCGGCAGCTGTCTTCCTCCACCAATGATTCACTTCATCCCAAAGTTGTGCCTGGTTAGTACAGCCATTTGAAGTAATCCTCTGTCTACTGTACCTCCTAGTGCCTTTTCTCATTGCTGTGGTGATCCTGCACCTCTTTATCTTTTTTTTCTTTTATTCAGATACTTTGTACAGTATGTCTCGTCACTAATTGACATGGAACAGCCAAGCAGGGTTGCTTACTGATACAGTGCTTTGGTAAAGTATTCCTGCCCTCAAATAATGCTCTAAATATAATAAATGATAATGATTACATTTAAGTTTTTGTGGGGTAGACAATAAGATTCCAGCTCTTAGTTTCCACGCACTAGTGTTGATCCTCTGGAGGAATAGAGAAGTCAGGGGCAATCCAGGCCTTGTTCATTTGGATCAGAGTCAACCTGTTAGCATTTTCAGTTGACAGGCGGATGCGCTTATCAGTTATTATACCCCCAGCAGCACTAAATACCCGCTCTGACAAAACGCTGGTGGCAGGGCAGGCCAGCACCTCCACAGCATAAAGCGACAGTTCGCGCCACGTGTCCAGCTTGGACATCCAATAGTTGTAGGGCACAGAGGAATCACTGAGGACGCTGACAAGGTCTTATACGTACTCCTTCACCATCTTCCAATGCATTTCCCTCCTTTTGACACTAGGCCACGCATCATGGTGAGGGTGCTGGCGGGGTGTCATGAAACTGTCCCAGGCCTTGGAGTGTGTTGCCCTGCCTCTGTTGGAACTGCTGTGTGTTCCCCTTGTCTCCCTTCCTCGGTTGCCCAAGGAACTATGTACTCTGCCAACAGCGTTGTCAGCTCATATTTTTTAAAGCAAATTTTCCACAAGGACCTTCTGGTATTGCACCATTTTGCTAGTCCTCTCTACCACAGAAATGGGAGATGAGAAGTTATCTTTGTAGTGGGGGTTGAGAAGGGTGAACAACCAGTAATTGGTGTTGGCCAAAATTCTTATAATGCAAGGGTCACGGTAAAGGCAGCATAACAGAAAATCAGTCATGTGTGCGAGAGTCACAACAGACAAGACTTCACTGTCCTCATCAGGAGGATGTCTCTCAATCTCCTCAATCCCCTTTGGCCCATCCATGCTGAACAGATGGAATAAACCAGCTATGGGTACTACCCTCTGTAGCAGAGGCAACCGTCTCCTGCTCCTCCTCATCATTATCAACATCATCCAATTCGCGCTAAGAAGACGAACTGAGGGTGGTCTGGCTATCACCCTGTGTACTGTCTTCCCACATTTCCACCTCTTCCACATGCAAAGCGTCCACTTTTATTCTGAGCAGCAAACGTTTCAGATAATAGCGTTATCGCCGCTCACCATCTGTGTTGATTCCTCAAGTTGCGTAAAACCTCACAGAGGTCAGACATGCATGCCCACTCGTTGCTTGTGAAGGGTGGAAGCTGACTGGAAAGGCGACGGCCATGTTGCAGCTGGTATTCCACTACTGCCCTCTGCTGCTCACAAAACCTGGCCAACATGTGAAACGTGGAATTCCAGCGCACGCTCACAGTCGGTGAGCAGGCAATTGCAAGAGTTGCTGCAGTGTTGCCAGACCGGCGGCAGCTGTAGATGAATTTCGGAAATGGGCACACACGCGGTGCACCTTCACCAGTAGCTTACGCAAATTGGAGTGGGTTTTGAGAAACCGCTGAACCACTAATTTGAACAAGTGGGCTAGACATAGAATGTGTGTGAGCTTGCCGAGCTCCAAAACCGCCACCAAGTTACGGCCATTGTCAGACACAACCATGCCTGGTTGTAGGTTGAGTGGCAAGAGCCACAGCTCATTCTGGTCAATTATACCCTGCCACAGCTCTGCAGCGGTGTGCTGTTTGTCAAGTAAGAAAATTAGTTTCAGCATGGCCTGTTGCCGCTTCCCCACTGCAGTACTACACTGCTTCCAGCTACTGACTGATGGCTGACTGGTGCTGCAAGATGAGAATTCAGAGGAAATCCTTATGGAAGTAGGGTCCGCAATCCTTGGCGTCAGTAGCACCTGTGCCACCCCTGCTCACTCCTGGCCTCCACAACGTTCACCCAGTGTGTCATCAGGGAAATGTAGCATCCCTGGCCAAAAGCACTTGTCCATGTGTCAGTCGTTAAATGGACCTTCCCAATAACTATGTTGGTCAGGGCACGGGTGATGTTACGGGACACATGCTGGTGTAAGGCGGGGACTGCACACTGTGAAAAATAGTGGCGGCTGGGGACTGAGTAATGAGGAACAGCCACCACCTTTAGGCTGCGGAAAGCCTCTGTGTCCACAAGCATAAATGACAACAATTCCAGGGCCAGCAATTTGGAAAGGTGCGCATTTAGTGCTATGGTCTGTGGGTGGGTGGCTGGGTATTTGCGCTTTCGTTCAAAGACCTGGATTATGGACATCTGTACGCTGTGCTGGGACACAGAAGTGGAAGTGCTAGATGATGGCGTTTGCGAAGGTCCAGGTGCAGGACGGGAGGCATCCTGGCCTGCGTCTTGGACAGGGGATTGGCCAGCACGTAACACAGGGGAAGAGGAGGCAGTGGTCTGACTCACAGACACTGATTGTGGACCCAGGGGTTTGGCCCACCTATTAGGGTGCTTTGATGCCATGTGGCGGATCATGCTGGTGGTGGTGAGGTTGGTAGCGTTCACACCCCAGCTCATTTTGGTACGGCACAGGTTGCAAATGACAATTCTATTATCGTCCGAACTTTCCTCAAAAAAATGCCAGACTGCGGAATACCTACTCTTTGGCAAGGGAAATTGCCACAAGGGGGTGCTCCGGGGAATAGTTGCGGGCATGTTTGTTGTGGCCCACCTTCTTCCTTTTTCCACCCCACTGCCTCTTCCAGCCTGTTGCGGTGCTGCAGATCCCTCCCCCTCTGTACTGCTGTCCTCGCTTGGCTTGCCACCTTCCCAGGTTGGGTCAGTGATTTCATCGTCCACCACCTCCTCTTGCACTTCCTCACTCTGGTCCTCCTCCTGACTTGTTGACCTAACAACAACCTCACTTATTGACAACTGTGTCTCATTCTCATCATGAACCTCTTGAGACACTAATTGCGGTTTAATTATTGGCAACTGTGTCTCATCATCATCATCTACCTCATGAAACACTAATTGCCTTCCCCTACCGTCATCTTTTTCTGACTATGGATGCTCAAGAGTTTGGGAATCAGTGCACAAGATCTCCTCGTGTCCCTCTTCAAGCGGGCTTGGCTAGAGGGCTAAATCAAGGAATGGCGATGAAATATCACAGCTATTTGGGATGTGCAAACGTTATACACGAGATGTAGCGCAGGTAATGTTGCTGCTTTTACCAGCGGCTAATAAAAAATTACAGTGAATGTCACAGCTATTTGGGATGCACAAACGTTATACAGGAGATGTAGCGCAGGTAATGTCGCTGCTGTCACCAGCGGCTAATAAAAAATTACAGTGAATGCCACAGCTATTTGGGATGCACAAACGTTATACAGGAGATGTAGCGCAGGTAATGTCGCTGCTGTCACCAGCGGCTAATAAAAAATTACAGTGAATGTCACAGCTATTTGGGATGCACAAACGTTATATAGGAAATGTAGCGCAGGTAATGTTGCTGCAGTCACCAGCAACCAAACAATTGCACGCAATTTAGCGCACGTTGGGCTAATATATTTCGCAGCCAGATGAAACAATAAAGGACTGTTGGGTCTCTAACACCTTTCAACACTCAAAACTCCCTAAAAAAACACACAATTCCTCTCCCTACATTATCTGTCTCTTCTGCTGCAGCTCAACCCTCACTAATTCTGAGCCGAACAACGTGTCATCAGGTGCTATATAGCACCTGAGGGCATGTTCCAGCCAGCCAATCACTGTAATGCCAGTAACCAACATGGTTACGGCATTACGGTGAGTGGCAGCACTACCCTGCATGTTTATTGGCTGCGTAACAGCCAACAAACGTGCAGGGAGGAGACTTGAGCATCGCGAACACTGCGATGTGCCAAGCATCGCGATGCTCAAGTGAAAAAGGTGTTCAGTCAAGCATGCTTGCCCAACACTACCACACACCCTTTGAAAAATTAAAGAAGCAATTTGCGCTGTTTTTGCCAAAATTTTGATTAGAATTACCATACAAATCCTGTTATCTTCCCATCAACAAAATAAGTATTTGTTATTAGACATGAGCGAAGTTTTGAATAATTATATTTGGCAAGTTAGCCAAGAAATGCAATTCATAACGAATTAAACACTATAAATCAGGTATGCCAAGGCCACTCTGCCTTAAGGTACGGCCACGAGGAACGGGCAGGTTGCGGCCATGCTGCAGTAAAGAACTACACGCTCAATTAGCCCACAGCTGCCTCTCATTTAATAATGAATAGTCTTTTACACAGCGCTGCACCTTTACACAGGGGCTATAGCTGGTATGGCGTTTGGCTGGTTTGGTGCGGGGACAATATGCATATTATTGCTGTCCTTGTCTGCAATCTCCTGCAGGTTGTTTGACAGTAAATACTGAATATTAATCAGCCCTGGCATACGTACTTCTCCAACACAGCCCTCTTCTGCCGTACAGGTGGGAGCCCTTTCTCTACCATCTGCTTTTCCTCCTTTTCCACATCATCTAATATTGATGAGAATATGCCATCAGGAACATACAGTTCTGCATCTCTCCTCTCTCTGCATCTTGCTGACTTTTCTAGGACATGGAGACTTTAAAGGATGATTTGGAAGAGGAAAAGCCAGCAAAAGATGAGGATGATCTTCATTAAGACCTGGACCCCCTAATGGGTGTAGACAGGTTGGTATTGGTTGGCACGCTGGCACCATAATAATAAAGGCTTTCATCTTGTTGGTATTAAATTACATTTACAGCTGATGTAGGAATTAGCAAATTTAGGAATAAATAAAACTGATGCAGCATAAGTCTCTCAGCACTGTTCCTGCAGTCTCCCTGTACTGTCCCTTCTCCAATATTCTTCTATTAATCGTTTTCAGCAACACTGTCCCTAGAACATAAGCGCTTGCCACGTTTCTCCCTATGCTCAGCTCACAGGACAATGGTGGAGATCGTGTGGGATGAGGGTTATATAGGGCTGTGACATCACAGGGGTTGGCTACCCACAGATTGGCTGGCTGCATGGCATTATAGGTGATCTTGTGTTTCCAGGCTTTTTACTTTAACATTTTAACACATGCAGCCACCATTTTAGGAAAAACTGATTCATTATCACAAAGCAAGAGGAATTTTCAGATTTGTTGTGAATCAAAGTTCTCCTAAATTTCGGACTGAATTCCGTTTCGAATGCTTCGCTTTGTTCAACACTAATTGTTATATATGAAGAGAAGAGCAATCAGCCAGGTACACTCTCATTTTTCCATTTGATAGTCTTTGTTTCTAAATATTGTTTTTTGTTTTTTTTTCCATCTATTTCTGGTCCACCAGGATGAAAGGAGCTGCAAACAAAATAATCTGAGATGTCCTTATTTTCTCCAATGTAGAACTGAACTTTGTATCTGCATATTAATAACATTTGTCATTTTAACTAAAAAAAAAGTTTCTATTGGGCTGTTTGAAATTTTAATACTCCCTTTTCCATATTCTTATTGGCAGTTGATTTTTCATTTGAAGGGGCTCTTCTGAGTTTTGACTAAATTCTAGCTTTCAGATATCCTGCTAGATAGAAGAATCTTTCACCACTACTTACCATTCCGTCAAGCCACAGATTCGGCAATCTGGGTTGAGATCACATGACGGCCTGACTGGCTGTGGACTCTTCTACTGATGGCTCTACTGGGTCGATATGTCAGCAGAAAAGCCCACAGCTAGAATCAGGCCATCACGTGAGCACAATTCAGACTGTGGAATTAACTGTGTGATGGAATGCTGCCTGAAATAATTCCATCAAAGGGTTGAAAGCGATAATTTAGTGAAAGCCCCGGAGAACCCCTTTAACCAGATTCCAATCGCATATGGAGATCAGTGGTTCAAATCAGCAGATTCAAAATGACTTGTATTAAATGCTGTAGTGTTTTCTGGTATCAATGCCACAGGGAAATTTTATTTCCAAAATAGTGGGTCCAAATGAGCTGGTCTCCATAGGTTAAGACATCTTCTGTACCTGGTATTTAAGGTAGATAAGTGTCAGTCCATTGCAGCACTACACTGTACCGTACCTTACAAGGCTCCTGTTCCAAGATTGACAACTATTGAACCTGTACCCCAGTGATTTCAACTTTTTCTATCATTGGGTACCCCTGGAAAAATTGTCTGGAAACCATTACCAATTTAGGCCAGGTCCAAATGCATAAAACAGCCATGTGCATGAGACCTTATCGAGATAAAAAGAGTTAATAAATATAAGTAGAAATAAAGTGGTTTTTCCCTTTATTACCGGTCCAGAATATTTATTGCGAAATGCAAGCTAGTCA
Source organism: Bufotes viridis (assembly GCA_033119425.1). NCBI lineage: Eukaryota > Metazoa > Chordata > Amphibia > Anura > Bufonidae > Bufotes > Bufotes viridis. The sequence continues at coordinate 244,097,834 of CM065592.1, read as the reverse complement.
ATGCAACAAATAAAGAATATAAAATTGACTTACACCTTCTAGCCTCAGTACAGTTCATTCTAAACTGGGGCCTATTACAATAGTATTTTTATGTATAATGTGCACTTGGAGACACAGGTTATAAACATATCCTGCCTGTTGAGGTAAACAGTTTCTATGACTGAAGACTATTATCAACAAATCTACTGTATTTACTGACCTCCTCTCCAATATTTTCCATGTCGGCTGTCAAAACAAGAAGATCAGTGAAGATAATTAGGAGAGAAGCAGTGTGGGAGGTTGACATCTGCTTTCTAATGTGTAGCAATGCCACCATCTACACATTGACTTTAGTTGACCAGTTGAAAAGCTAATTAGAAAATCTCCTACCATTTAAGATAGTTGCAATAAGAAGAAATAATAACTTGTATTTATATAGACATTTTATTTCCTGTTGCTTACCCTCTATGATAAACAGACAGCACTGGTCACCATACAATCTCAAGCACACATACACACTAGGGGCAGTTTCATAAACAGGAGTAACAAGTAGCAGCACAGTATATGTGCAGGGTCTTCTCTCCTGAATGTAGATGCCCACCTCCATAAGTACTAAATACAGTAACTTCCTGTCTGGGCTGGTAGGTGGGCACAGATGTGGTTTGATTAAAATAAATATACAAACTGGATTCCAAAAAAGTTGGGACACTAAACAAATTGTGAATAAAAACTGAATGCAATGATGTGGAGATGGCAAATGTCAATATTGTATTTGTAATAGAACGTAGATAACAGATCAAACGTTTAATCCGAGTAAATGTATCATTTTAAAGGAAAAATATGTTGATTCAAAATTTCACGGTGTCAACAAATCGCAAAAAAAGTTGGGACAAGTAGCAATAAGAGGCTGGAAAAAGTAAATTTGAGCATAACGAAGAGCTGGAAGACCAATTAACACTAATTAGTTCAATTGGCAACATGATTGGGTATAAAAAGAGCTTCTCAGAGTGGCAGTGTCTCTCAGAAGCCAAGATGGGTAGAGGATCAACAATTCCCACAATGTTGCGCAGAAAGATAGTGGAGCAATATCAGAAAGGTGTTACCCAGCGAAAAATTGCAAAGACTTTGCATCTATCATCATCAACTGTGCATAACATCATCCGAAGATTCAGAGAATCTGGAACAATCTCTGTGCGTAAGGGTCAAGGCCGTAAAACCATACTGAATGCCCGTGAACTCCGGGCCCTTAAACGACACTGCATTACAACCAGGAATGCTATTGTAAAGGAAATCACAGAATGGGCTCAGGAATACTTCCAGAAACCATTGTCAGTGAACAAAATCCACCGTGCCATCCGCCGTTGCCAGCTGAAACTCTACAGTGCAAAGAAGAAGCCATTTCTAAGCAAGATCCACAAGCTCAGGCGTTTTCACTGGGTCAGGGATCATTTAAAATGGAGTGTGGCAAAATGGAAGACTGTTCTGTGGTCAGACGAGTCACGATTCGAATTTCTTTTTGGAAATCTGGGACGCCATGTCATCCAGACCAAAGAGGACAAGGACAACCCAAGTTGTTATCAACGCTCAGTTCAGAAGCCTGCATCTCTGATGGTATGGGGTTGCATGAGTGCGTGTGGCATGGGCATCTTGCATGTCTGGAAAGGCACCATCAATGCAGAAAAATATATTGAGGTTCTAGAACAACATATGCTCCCATCCAGATGTCATCTCTTTCAGGGAAGACCCTGCATTTTTCAACAAGATAATGCCAGACCACATTCTGCCTCAATCACAACATTATGGCTGCTGAAATGGCCAGTCTGCAGGCCAGATCTTTCACCTATAGAGAACATTTGGCGCATCATAAAGAGGAAGGTGCAACAAAGAAGGCTCAAGACGATTGAACAGTTAGAGGCCTGTACTAGACAAGAATGGGAGAGCATTCCTATTTCTAAACTTGAGAAACTGGTCTCCTCGGTCCCCAGACGTCTGTTGAGTGTTGTAAGAAGAAGGGGAGATGCCACACAGTGGTGAAAATGGCCTTGTCCCAACTTTTTTGGGATTTGTTGACACCATGAAATTCTGAATCAACATATTTTTCTCTTAAAATGGTACATTTTCTCAGTTTAAACTTTTGTTCCGTGATTTATGTTCTATTCTGAATAAAATATTAGAATTTGGCACCTCCACATCATTGCATTCACCATGCCCCACCATATCCCCTTTTCAGAAAGTGGCAAGCTTGGAAGCAAAATGCCACGTGTGCTAAACAAGGCTTTAAACCCTGGGTTTTTTACTTTTTCTCCAGATTTCTGGCATTAACCACTTGAAGACCACAGGTTTATACCCCCCTAGTGACCAGGCCCTTTTTTACAAATCCGCACTACACTACTTTCACCGTTTATTGCTCCGTCATGCAACTTACCACCCAAATGAATTTTACCTCCTTTTCTTCTCACTAATAGAGCTTTCATTTGGTGGTATTTCATTGTTGCTGACATTTTTACTTTTTTTGCTATTAATAAAAATTTAACAACATTTTTGCAAAAAAATGACATTTTTCACTTTCTGTTGTAATTTTTTTTTTTTTAAAACTACATTTCTATATAAATTTTTCTCTAAATGTATTGTTCTACATGTCTTTGATAAAAAAAAGTCCAATAAGTGTATATTTATTGGTTTGGGTAAAAGTTATAGCGTTTACAAACTATGGTGCAAAAAGTGAATTTCGGCATTTTGAAGCAGCTCTGACTTTCTGAGCACCTGTCATGTTTCTTCAGGAGCTAGAATGTCAGGAAAGTATAAATACCCCCAAATGACACCATTTTAGAAAGAAGACACCCCAAAGTATTCGCAGGGGGCATGGTGAGTTCATGTATCATTTCATTTTTTTCACAAGTTAGCGGAAAATGACACTTTCTGAGGAAAAAAAAATAATAATAAAGTTTCCATTTCTGCTAACTTCTGGCAAAAAAAAATAAAAATCTCATACGGGCTCATTATGCCCCTCAGTGAATACCTTGGGGTGTCTACTTTCCGAAATGGGGTCATTTGTGGGGTGTGTTTACTGCTCTGGCATTTTGGGCGGGGCTAAATTGTGAGCAGCCATGTAAAAGCTAAAGGTACTCATTGGTTTTAGGGCCCCTTTGCGGACCCAGGCTGCAAAAAAGTGGCACTCATGTGGTATCGCCGTACTCAGGAGACGTAGGGCAATGTGTTTTGGGGTGTATTTTTACATATACCCATGTTGGGTGAGAGAAATATCTCTGTAAACTGACAACTTTGTATAAAAATTTTTAAAAATTGTCGTTTACAGAGATATTTCTCACACCCAGCAGGGGTATATATAAAAATACACCCCAAAACACATTGCCCCACTTCTCCTGAGTACGGCGATACCACATGAGTGACACTTTTTTGCAGCCTGGATGCGCAAAGGGGCCCTAAAACCAATGAGTACCTTTAGAATTTCACAGGCCATTTTTACGTATTTGGATTCTCACGCTTTAGGGGCCCCTAAAATGCCAGGGCAGTATAAATACCCCACATGTGACCCCATTGTGGAAAGAAGACACCCCAAGGTAATCCGTGAGGGGCATAGCGAGTTCACATAAAAAAAATTTTTGACACAAGTTAGCGGAAATTGATATATATATATATATATATTTTTTTTTTTACAAAGTCTCATATTCCACTAACTTGTGACAAAAATAAAATTTTACATGAACTCGCCATACCCCTCACGGAATACCTTGGGGTGTCTTCTTTCTAAAATGGGGTCACATGTGGGGTTTTTGTACTGCTCTGGCATTTGAGGGGTCTCCGCAATCATTACCTGTATGGCCAGCATTAGGAGTTTCTGCGATTCTCCGTATATTGAGCATACGGGTAATGAGATTTTTTTCCGTTCAGCCGCTGCGCTGAAAAAAAAAAAATGAACGGCACAGATTTCTTCATTCGCATCGGTCAATGTGGATGAAAAAATCTCTGCCAAAATCAGTGACTGCGGTGCGGTGGGCGCTAGCTACCTAACAAGTAGCTAGCTAACTGGCGGTGATAGGGGACCCTTATGCCCCATTCACACGTCCGAAATTCTGTTTGCGAACGGAATTGCGGACCCATTCATTTCTATGGGGACAGACTTTGTCCCGCTCGGATCCGGAATTACGGATCCGCGCTTCGAGTCTGCACTTCCGTTCCGCAAAAATATAGAACATGTCCTATTCTTGTCCGCAATTGCGGACAAGAAAAAGCATTTTCTATATAGTTCTGTGCGGATCTGCAAAATGCGGAAAGCGCATTGCCGGTGTCCGTATTTTTGCGGATCCGCCGATCCATGGATCCGCAGATCCATGGATCCGCAAACACATACGGACGTCTGAATGAGCCTGTAGGGGGTGATTAGTGACAGGGGGGTGACAGGGGGTGATCAGGGGGTGACATGGGTGATCAGGGGTTAATCAGTGATGGGGGTTGGGGGTGTGTGTGTAGTGATTGGTGCACTTTTCCTATTTTCCTCTGGTGGTCCCAAACAAAGGGACCACCAGACGAGCAGACATTAGGCATATCAGACGCTGTTTAAAAAACAGCGTCTGATATGCGATTTAAATGCGTTTTTTTCCGCATCTACAGCCTGCCAGCGCATGATCAGCGCTGGCAGGCTGTAGTTTCAGTTGTCCCGGCTCCGATCACATGAACGCGCGCGCGCGTTCATGTGAAATCTCAGGTCTCACGAGATGACGCCGATAGGCGTGACTGAGACCTGAGAGAGCCGCCGCGCTGACGCCCATCGGCGTTAGCGTGGCGGCAAGAGGTTAAGTTTACAACCTAATTTTACAACCTAATTAAACAAACTGTTCAAAACTGACTTCAAATGTTACTATTAGGATTAATTCTCCCCCGAAAGATTTTCTTTTGTTGTTTTTTTTTTTTTGTTTTTTTTTACTTTTAATCTAAATCCATTGTTTTTAAGAAGCCAAAAGATGAATTTAACTTAATATAAAGACATACCTGGACATGAAGCTTGTACAATGAGGATACATTTAAACATTTGTTTACAGATAAAACCTATTACAAATATTGGTACTTAAAGGAAATGACATACACTAGAGACAGAACTCACAGGCTTAAAGAGAAAGAATGTAAGACTATAACAAGATTATGCCTTTGTGACTGCTTTTTCAAGAGCTTTTGCTGTCTTGACCCTAGTTCCCAGCTGAGATAAAGCATGCCCAGCTTGGAAAAGTATCAATTTTACATTGATTTATAGCAAATACCTAAAGTCTGTTATGTGATTTGATTTTCAGTGACCTCCGCTAAAACTGAATTTAAGTCATTTGGGAAATAAAGGAGGCACTTAAATGTATTTAAAAAGAGAAAAGAAACCCAAGATAATATCAAATTAATGTTTAGGTATTGAAAAAAAGTTTGGTAGCCATATATATCGCAATTCCTCTTATTTAAGAACATTCAGATTTGAGAGGGAAGAGAAAAACTAAATCATTTATATTTCGATATATTTTCTTAAATTTAACCCCATTTAACCCCCTTAAAACACGTGGATTGTTATGCCAAAAACATAGATTGAAGGTTCTTGCACATGTAAATGCCGCATGCAGAGATACTGAGTTGCAGCATATAGAGTTACCACAGGTCCATATTATAGACCCATAGGCACTTCATAATCAACTGTATGGTGCGTCCATGAGGTAATGCATTTTAGTCTAGGAGCAGTATTAGATTGAGGGTATTTGGACCTATTAGAGGAACTAATTCTGGGACCCACAAAAAAGAAAGGTAACTCCAGCACCAGTTCCATAAAAATTGCTAATAATTTATTTAAGAATCATTACAAAGGTTGCACAGAACAATAAAAATGTTTGATGTTTTGATGTTTCCGACATAGTGTCCTTCCTCAGGGCAAGCTATGAGGATGGACACTGTGGCCGAAACATGTTGGCATTTACATTGTTCTATGCAATGGAAGGACACTATGCCCAAAGCATGTTGGCATTTATATTGTTCTATGCAACCTTTTTAACCCCTTACTGATCAGCCTGTTTTGGGCCTTACTGACCAAACGTTTTTCTTCCTTTTTTCATCGTCACTTTCCAAAAGCTATAACTTTTTTATTTTTCCATCTATATAGCTGTATGAGGGCTTGTTTTTTAGCGGGACAAGTTGTAGTTTTTAATGGTGCCATTTTGGGGTACACATAACTTTCTGATTAACTTTTATTTACTTTCTGGGGGGAGACGGGGAAAACAGCAATACTGCCACTGAGTTTTTACGTTATAAATTTTACCGCGATCATTTTTTGGTATAAATAACATAATATCTTTATTCTCTGGATCAGTACGATTACAAAGATACCAAATACATATAGTTTTTTTTTATATATTTTACTACTTTTGTGCAATAAAACCTTTATTGAAAAGGAAGAAAATCTTTTTGCATTGCCGCCTCCCAAAACCCATAACTTTTTTATTTTTCTTTCTCTGGAGTTGTGTGAAGCCTTGATTTTTGTGGGATGACTTGTAGTTTTTATTGGTATTATTTTGGAGTAAATTGTGCTTTTTGTTTGCTTGTTATTACGTTTTTTTTTATGGCAACTAAGAATAAATTAGCAATTCTTTCATTTTTTTACATTTTTTTAATGGCGTTTACCGTAGGGGATAATTGACATGATATTTATGTTGCGAGGGTCACAACATGTGTTGTGGACACAACAATAGCAAACATATGGGGCAGATTCTTTGTGCAATTTTTTTCATTAAAAAGCGCATTTTCAATGGAAAAAGCATATTATTTTATAATATAATTTACATTTTTTTTAAAATTGAATGTGTTTTTTTTTTTCAACCACTTAATAATCACCCAAGGAGACTATAACAGACAAGATTTGAATTGCTTTTAAAATACCATCCACTATCCCTATAGTGCATTGCATTTTAATGTCAGTGCCTTACTGACATTGCCCAGCAGGCTGCGCCAGAGAGGCACAGCTTGATGGAAAATACTTAAGGCTGGCTTGGGGCCTATGCCAGCCCCCAGTCAACCTTTACTCAAATGGGCACCCCACAATCGCATTTGAGAGGTGCCGATGGGAGACAAAGGTAGTCTGCTCCCTCTGTCACCGCTTTACATGCGCCAGGTGCCATTGCCCGTGGCATGTAAAGGGTTAAACAGCCAGGATCGGCACTCCTGCCAGTCCGAACTCTTAGAGCTCATGTGCAGGACTTAGACTGGGCCACCGTTAAAAAGCGGTGGCCCAGACTAAGGCCCCTTTAGTGACCTCCGTAAAAAGGCGTATGGGTGGTCACTAAGAGGGTTAATGATTCTTCAATAATGGATTCACAATTTTTATGGAACTGTTCTTTTATATTGATTTGCTTCACATGAGCCAGCAAGCAATTCTTGCTTAGTGACTCACTCAGGCCCACATGGAATGAACTGATTTATACAAGAGTAAGTAAGCTCCACTTATGGTACCTGTTTTTTTCCTGATTCTGGGACCCAGATGTGCATCATTGTTTATCCTTATCTTTGCTCTTATAATTTCACATGTAAGAATAACAGATAACAGTGTGTGTGACTAAATCCATAAGAAATAGATTTAGTTGGCAAGTGATTGGCTCCAAAGTCATCTTCAAATAGGGTTGTCTTCTGCTAGACCATTAGAACCTGTTCTTTCGTCTGAGCCGGGGTCCACTGAGAATCCTCTAGTCCGTTGTTAGGTTAGTGCCTAGTAGTAAAATGTTTCTTGGGGAGAATACTTTCAAAAATAAAGAGAAAAGGCCCATACAATTCTATGGGTATCATATTATGGATCTGTACTACAAAGAAAACAGAATCCGGCCATCAAAAATATTACTTGTCTAAAAGCACTTAAGTTGCCCATTTCTGTCTAAGTAGTTATATCTAGTAATATCTATTGTGTAAAGAAGGGTGACAACCAATATTTACAGTTCTAGGGTAGTGATGTGGCAAACATAAAATTTTCCGTTCGCGAACGGCGAACGCGAACTTCCGCAAATGTTCGCGAACGGGCAAACCGGGCGAACCGCCATAGACTTCAATAGGCAGGTGAATTTAAAAACCCACAGGGACTCTTTCTGGCCACAATAGTGATGGAAAAGTTGTTTCAAGGGGACTAACACCTGGACTGTGGCAAAACTCCCATGGAAAATTACGTAGTGGACGCAGAGTCGGGTTTTAATCCATAAAGGGCATAAATCAACTAACATTCCTAAATTGTTTGGAATAACATGCTTTAAAACATCCAGTGTGTGTATACGATCAGGTATGATGTTGTATCGATCAGGTAGTGTAAGGGTTACGCCCGCTTCACAGACATTGACAGACCAAACTCCCCTTTTAATGCACCAAAAACAGTCCATTTGCACAACGGCAAACTCCCCATTTGCACAAGGTTGGATACCAAGCTAGCCTTGTCCCGGTGATGTCATTGAAGGTTTCTTCCTCCACCCAGCACGTACAACACCAAGGGTCCCCGAAAGGTGAATTGAATTGATTTTTGAACGGGGAGATGGTTAAAAAAAACGCTGGCTCCCTCCACTCTGTTTTAATCCACGGTCACTGCGTCTGCTCCGTGCAATTTACTGTCACACCCCATATGAGTGGTATTTTCTGTAGTACTATTCTCATCAGTTTAATCCCTGTTACATCCTATATCAGGGATTGCCTTTTGTGAAAAAAAATTTAGGCCGGGTACCTTCAACTGCCTTCACAGTGACAGACCAAACTCTCATACACCAAACTGAATTGATTTTAGGAACTGGGAGATGGAAAAAGCACCTTAGTCGGTCCTCTTACTCCCAAATTGGGGCACTGCGCGTGCACAGAGCAATGTGCTGTGACACCCTATATGAGTGGTGTCTTAACTAGTACTATTCCTATCAGTTTAATCCCTGTTACGTACCCTATCCGGGGACGTGAGTCGAATTAGACTAATGTGTAAAAATGAAATGCCTTATTTATCGGCAAGCTACTGTGCCACCCGGTATCAGTGGTTGGCACTGGCAGTGGGCACACTACAGTCTGTGGAAGTGGGCCTGACACACACTGGCAGCAGGCAAGCAACTGAAATTAGACTAATGTGTAAAAATGAAATGCCTTATTTATCGGCAAGCTACTGTGCCACCCGGTATCAGTGGTTGGCACTGGCAGTGGGCACACTACAATCTGTGGAAGTGGGCCTGACACACACTGGCAGCAGGCAAGCAACTGAATTTAGACTACTGTCTAAAAATTAAATGCCTTATTTATCGGCAAGCTACTGTGCCACCCGGTATCAGTGGTTGGCACTGGCAGTGGGCACACTACAGTCAGTGGAAGTCGGCCTGACACACACTAGCAGGCAAGCAACTGAAATTACACTAAAGTGTAAAAATGAAATGCCTTTTTTGATGCAAAGTCCTGTGCCACACAGGATGACAGGGGTGGGCACTGGCAGTGGGCACACTACAGTCAGTGGAAGTCGGCCTGACACACACTAGCAGGCAAGCAACTGAAATTACACTAAAGTGTAAAAATGAAATGCCTTTTTTTGATGCAAAGTCCTGTGCCACACGGGATGACAGGGGTGGGCACTGGCAGTGGGCACACTACAGTCAGTGGAAGTCGGCCTGACACACACTAGCAGGCAAGCAACTGAAAGTACACTAAAGTGTAAAAATGAAATGCTTTTTTTCGATGCAAAGTCCTGTGCCACACGGGATGACAGGGGTGGGCACTGGCAGTGGGCACACTACAGTCAGTGGAAGTCGACCTGACACACACTAGCAGGCAAGCAACTGAAATTACACTAAAGTTTAAAAATTAAATGCCTTTTTTTGATGCAAAGTCCTGTGCCACACGGGATGATAGGGGTGGGCACTGGCAGTGGGCACACTACAGTCAGTGGAAGTCGGCCTGACACACACTAGCAGGCAAGCAACTGAAATTACACTAAAGTATAAAAATGAAATGCCTTTTTTTGATGCAAAGTCCTGGGCCACACGGGATGACAGGGGTGGGCACTGGCAGTGGGCACACTACAGTCTGTGGGCCTGCAGCTCCTCACACACGGGCAGGCCAGGCAACTGCAATATATATATGGAGAAAAAAAAAAGCTGACTAATGTTGCAGCCCTAAAAAGGGCTTTTTGGGGTGCTGTCAGGACGCTGTCCTTACAGCAGAGATCAGATGAGTCTTTCAGGACTGGAGTGGACACTGAATACACTAGCCTAGCTATCGATTTCCCAATTAAATCAGCAGCAGCTACACTGTCCCTCCTCTCACTAAGACTGCAAATTCCGAATGAATCTAAAATGGATGCTGTTCAGGAGGTGGGAGGGTCTGGGAGGGAGGGTATGCTGCTGATTGGCTGGAATGTGTCTGCTGACTGTGAGGTACAGGGTCAAAGTTTGCTCAATGATAATGTATAGGGGGCGGACCGAACATCGCATGTGTTTACCCGCCACGGCGAACGCGAACAAGCTATGTTCGCCGGCGGATAGTTTGGGCCATCTCTATTCTAGGGTTGTCGGGTGGTTTTCTCAAACTTCTAAATTTTCCAGTAATAGGGATGTATGTTTAACTAGGCAATCAGGAGACCAAACCTATAAAGCTACCTACTGTACAGGAGGATGGTATAGATATATAATGAATCTGCTCTATCTGTATTTATTACTGAGCTTCTTGATTTTCAGTTTGAAATGCTATAGTACATATCACTATAACCAATTGTATTTGAAAAGGGGGAAATGGCATGGCATTGTTGTGATAAATGTTGAGATTGCATTCAAGTCGGTCTTAAACCAGAGCTGGATGTCAGTCTATGAATGAAGTGCAGCAAGACCCGAGCCTTTGGTGAATTGACAGCCTCTGATCAGAGATCAAATCATTTGTGACATCAAAGAAAATACTTTCTGAGAGAGAGAATTCTATCTAGAGCTTCAAGTTCAAATAAACCTCTTAAGTTTTTGATGGCACTCACTATCTCAAAAAGCTTGATAGAAAAATGCATTTACCAGGGTAGATCATAGGACCTTCAATTGCAAAAAAGCAATAGTTTAGAAATACATCTAGCATTATAGCATAAATCTTGTGTGTTTATGAGCATGTGTGTCTATACGTAAGAGTTATTTGATTTATGTTTAAGACAAAGTATTCCTCTCTCGGAAATTCTGGAAGTCTACATTTATACATGTCTATTCTAAAAAGTTTTGTTCACTTTTAAAGGCATGTTCTAAACTACAGTAATGCAGTACATCAGGAATGATTTGCTTGTTCATTTACTTGCTGTAAATCTACTAGCAGTATGAAAAATGTGTAATATTGCAGAAACTTACGGTAACTAGAATTTCCTTCACCTAGTGCAAAGCTTGGTACCCTAGCCCTGTATCTAAATACCCATGCTAAGGCACTGACTTGTTGGCATCCCCAGTTCATGGTACTCACATACCTTGATAGCCCATTAGCTATGCCCCTGTATATACAGTATTGAGTATAGGCCATCAATATAATTCACTGCACAACCCCTTTAATGTCCAGTATATATTACCATTACAAACGTGTCCCTTAGCCTTTCATGAATACTGCATATTGTTACAGTATGCAATTTGTCATGATACTAACTCAGCACAATGTTGTGCCATCTAGTAGGGAAAAAAAAGGAAATATTAGGCCCTATGCACATGACTGTATCCCTTTTCTGGACAGCAAATCAACGATCCACAAAATGCGGTCCGTGTTGCATCTGCATTTTTTTAATTCAAGGAGTTTGTGGTCAGCATTTTGCGGACAAATGTGCTTTCCTCATCCATATGTCCATCCCACAAAAATGCAGACCATGGACCCATTAAAAACAATGGGTCCGCAAATAAAGCTCAGACAGCACACAGACTTCATTCGTATTTTGCAGATCCACGATTAGCATGGGTCATTAAATGTACGTATATATTTTTAACATTGGAGCCTATGGGTGATGGATGTCCAATGGATAGCATCGATCTCAGCACTGGTCTGCTATTTATATTTTGTATGTGTTCAACATTTAAGCCATAGATCTCAGGAAATGTGTGTAGAGACAAGCTAAGGAAGCACACTTTTGTACATAATTTTCATATATCATTTTCATTTTCCATTGGTCAATCTACCAAGGTGCTCTTTTTTTATGCTCTTTTATTTTTGTCCTCTCCCTTTTTTTCTTCTTTTTGTTCTAAATCACCATGTGTTCAGACAATAACATACAGTACAACTGCATGATTTACATTTTGGAGGATAACCACTGGAATAATGTTACCATGTTCCTCTTATACAGCCTCCATAATAAATTCCTATGACATGCAGTTTGCAAGAGATGATCCTCTATGGATCCTCCTAAATGGACCATCAAACTTACATTTTGTGTACGTAATCTCATTTACTTGTTCAGCTTCAATAGTTCCATGGTAAAATAGCATCACCTGATCTCCTGGCTATGTCTTCCAGTGTACAGTACAGATGAGAAGACCAGAAAAAATAGATGCACAGTACACTTTAGGATCAGTCAGTGTCTTGTGTTTCATTCCACTATTTAATTTTATAATCTGCGGTATGGACTGGGACCTTTAGAGAAAGCCATAATAATTTACTGTGTATATATATATATATATATATAAATATATATATATATACACACACAGCTGTCGATTCAGGCTGCACACCAAATTAAATGGCGGAGTGCCGGCGGCCCGCACCCAGACTTCGGTGTTGCACACAGAACTTCATAGAAAGCCACGGCACATCCAATTGATGAAAAAGAAGTGTGATCTTTATTCACCCATCTAGCGACGTTTCGGTCCGCTTACTGGGACCATTGTCCCAGTAAGCGGACCGAAATGTCGCTAGATGGGTGAATAAAGATCACACTTCTTTTTCATCAATTGGATGTGCCGTGGCTTTCTATGAAGTTATATATATATATATATATATATATATATAGCAGAGGAAAGATATCTCCAATGGCGGCACTCAATCCGGTAGAGCGGCGTGCCCGCGGTCGAAGGCCTAGACTAAGCCGTATACAAACGAAGGAAGAGACTGCGGCACCGCCTGATAGTGATATAAAGTGGATCCTTTATTCACCCATGTGCATGCAACGTTTCGATCCTCTCAATGGGATCCATATCAAGCTTGATAAGGATCCCATTGAGAGGATCGAAACGTCGCATGCACATGGGTGAATAAAGGATCCACTTTATATCACTATCAGGCGGTGCCGCAGTCTCTTCCTTCGTTTATATATATATATATATATATATATATATATTTATTTATTTATTTATTTTTTTTAAAGCCAGAGGAGTGTGCTTTCTACACCCGTGCAACAAAATCGTGCAACGTGCCACACAAAAAACGTGCACTAGGTTACGGTCTATCGCAGGCCCTCTCCCAAAGGAGAAGGGCCCCCCCATAAACCTCTCCCAGTTCCTCTGGGCCAGAAGGCTCCTGCAAGTGGCCGAGACAAAACAGACAACCCCCAGCCGAAGCCGGGGGTACGCCCAGGCAACCCTCAGCCAAAGCTGAGGGTACGCCAAGTCTATGCTCCGGCTTTCACCTATGTGCCACCCCAGGTGTAGACAAGGAGCTCCGACAACTAGGCTGGACTCTCCGTGGGAGCCCAAGGGGTTTTGCAGGTGGCTGCAGAACCATAATGGCCACACACACACCCCCTAGACCTCTAGGGTGGTACCCTTAAGGGCGCCGCAACCTAAGAAATCCTACTGACAAACGTGGAAAGTGAACACACAGTGAACAAAAACTTAAATAAATAGTGCATGAGTGCTGTAGCTAAGCCTGGACATCCAGACGTAATTATAAAAATTCCTCTTCCTTACGCCAGGTCTGACAGCGGGGAAAAGAATAGAGGTGTGTGCGCTCAAAATGTGAAAAAGTGAAGTGCGTTCAATTGTGCCATCACTCAGTGGGTTCCCACCCCCACTGAGTTCAGGCACCCCAGGGTCACCACTCCTGGGGCACTTCTGCACCTCTGATTTTTAAACATCTCAGTTCCTGGCTTCGATCTAGCAGAGCTCTTGGTCACCTAGCATAGGGCACTAATGGCCCAAGCCGTACACCCTAGGGATGCTGCGTGGTTCTCTGCCCCACATCCTGGCAAGGCCTATCTACCAGGAATCTAAGAACAGATACTACACTTGATCTTAGCCAAAAGGCTATACTACTGTACATGCTATACTTCACAATGTATTACTATAAAGTTCTTTGCATTTCAATTCCATTTGCAGTGCAGTCATTGTATGGTAGTAATGCGAAAAAAACTCCAGCTCACCAAAATCCAAGCGATTCTTTATTTGAAGTTCATAAAAATTCCAAAACATCAGGACAAACATACGACACCGTTACGCGTTTCGGGCCTCTTACAGATATGGGCCCTTCATCATGACTGGTGCAACATACAAAAAGAGACATCTTAAAAGCCCAGCTCACACCTGAATTCCTAACTGCCAGGTCACATGGTGCAAACACCTGTGCCGGCTAGATCAGGAAAAGGGGAGGAGTATGGTGTAATTGTTTCGCAAACAGCAATTATCTGAAAAATTTCTGACACTAAATTCAATTGTTCTGTTAAAAACATCAATGCATTTTATGCTGGAGAATGAAGAAAAAAAGAAAGCTTAGAATATTATATATTTCTAGTGGAATAGAAAATGTAAATGACAAATCTCATGCAAAGAAAAATATTTAAATAGTTTGTTACGAATCGTGAATGAAATAATGTTACATCACATTCATAATTAAGGTCTTTGAAGTTAGGTAGAATTAGAAATGCAAAGAAACCAAAGCTCTGCTGCATGCCAAAGCTTTGAACAATGAAAAATGTTAAAAATTGCACCTGTACAGCTAGAAAATGTGCTGATGGTTTGTAAACAGATGAGCAAATTGCTCAATATTCGATTAGGGTTAGATTTGGCTTAATCCATCGACCGATTCGATTTGGGTCCAAATCAAAAGTGTTCCAATTGGCCTGAAGATGTGAATGACACTGTCTCCAATGACTCACTTTTTCTCCTCAGTCTCTCTCTCTCTGTCTCTCTCTCTTTTTCTCTCCAAAATTCACCTGAATCAAATCACCAAATCATCGGATCCCCCAAAAAAAGCTATTTTTTGTCACTTAACATCACATAAAGTGCAACACCAAGCGATCAAAATGGCATATTCCCCCAAAAATAGTACCAATCTAACCGTCACCTCATCCCACAAAAAAGACAATCGGTCAAAAACTTAAAAAGCTATGGCTACCAGACTATGGAGACACTAAAACATCATTTTTTTTGTTTCAAAAATGCTATTATTGTGTAAAACTTAAATAAATAAATGAGAAAAAGTGTACATATTTTGTATTGCTGCATCCGTAACAACCTGCTCTATAAAAAAAAATCACATGATTTAACCCCTTAGGTGAACTATGTAAAAATAAATAAATAAAAACTGTGCTAGAACAACAATTTTTTTGGACACCTAAAGTGTAATAATGAATGCCCTAAAAAGTATATGTACCCAAAAATGGTACCAATAAAAATATCAACTCTTCCTGCAAAAAACAAGTCCCTATACAAGACAAAAAATGCAAAAAAGCTGTCTGTGGATGGATAACTTGCTTAGGTCTTCCCCGTCACATCCTTAAAGCTTGTAAAAGAGCGGGATCTTGACATAGGGGCCACTTAATATGGTGGTTTTGGTGATCTCTGTAATGGAGACACCCCTTTGCTTGTTTTTCCTTCCTTTGAGGGATATCTGGCTTTTACTGTGTTGTAGACCCATAACTGGGGCTCCACAATCTTTTTGCATTTTATGTTTCCCAGGGAGCTTTGCACTTTGGATTGCTGTGTTTGAGACTCTTAAGTGAGGCTCCACGGTATTTTTGTAGCTGGTCTCCCTAAGATCAGCTATTGCTTTGTTTGAGTAGTCACCAAAGCATCGCTCCCGGTTAGCCAGAATCCTACTCCACACTGATGAGGGCAACACCTCGAAACAGCTGTCTGTGGATGGATAACTTGCTTAGGTCTTCCCGTCACATCCTTAAAGCTTGTAAAAGAGCGGGATCTTGACATAGGGGCCACTTAATATGGTGGTTTTGGTGATCTCTGTAATGGAGACACCCCTTTGCTTGTTTTTCCTTCCTTTGAGGGATATCTGGCTTTCACTGTGTTGTAGACCCATAACTGGGGCTCCACAATCTTTTGCATTTTATGTTTCCCAGGGAGCTTTGCACTTTGGATTGCTGTGTTTGAGACTCTTAAGTGAGGCTCCACGGTATTTTTGTAGCTGGTCTCCCTAAGATCAGCTATTGCTTTGTTTGAGTAGTCACCAAAGCATCGCTCCCGGTTAGCCAGAATCCTACTCCACACTGATGAGGGGCAACACCCGAAACAGCTGTCTGTGGATGGATAACTTGCTTAGGTCTTCCCGTCACATCCTTAAAGCTTGTAAAAGAGCGGGATCTTGACATAGGGGCCACTTAATATGGTGGTTTTGGTGATCTCTGTAATGGAGACACCCCTTTGCTTGTTTTTCCTTCCTTTGAGGGATATCTGGCTTTCACTGTGTTGTAGACCCATAACTGGGGCTCCACAATCTTTTGCATTTATGTTTCCCAGGGAGCTTTGCACTTTGGATTGCTGTGTTTGAGACTCTTAAGTGAGGCTCCACGGTATTTTTGTAGCTGGTCTCCCTAAGATCAGCTATTGCTTTGTTTGAGTAGTCACCAAAGCATCGCTCCCGGTTAGCCAGAATTCTACTCCACACTGATGAGGGGCAACACCCGAAACAGCTGTCTGTGGATGGATAACTTGCTTAGGTCTTCCCCGTCACATCCTTAAAGCTTGTAAAAGAGCGGGATCTTGACATAGGGGCCACTTAATATGGTGGTTTTGGTGATCTCTGTAATGGAGACACCCCTTTGCTTGTTTTTCCTTCCTTTGAGGGATATCTGGCTTTCACTGTGTTGTAGACCCATAACTGGGGCTCCACAATCTTTTTGCATTTTATGTTTCCCAGGGAGCTTTGCACTTTGGATTGCTGTGTTTGAGACTCTTAAGTGAGGCTCCACGGTATTTTTGTAGCTGGTCTCTCTAAGATCAGCTATTGCTTTGTTTGACTATACAAGACAATCGACAGAAAAATAAAAAAATATGGCGTTCAGAAAATGGAGACACAAAAACATAATTTTTTTTTAAATGCTTTATTATGTAAAAACTGAAATAAAA
This sequence comes from Bufotes viridis, assembly GCA_033119425.1. Classification (NCBI taxonomy): domain Eukaryota; kingdom Metazoa; phylum Chordata; class Amphibia; order Anura; family Bufonidae; genus Bufotes; species Bufotes viridis. The sequence continues at coordinate 244,080,582 of CM065592.1, read as the reverse complement.
AAACAAAACAAAAAAGAAAGTGGACATTTTTTAAATCATTTCGTCCGTAACAACCTGCTCTATAAAAATAGTGCATGATCTACTGTGTAAGATCAATGTTTAAAAAAATAAAAAATAAACAGTTTAAAAACAGCCATTATTTTGTTACCTTGCCTCACAAAAAATATATTATAGAGCAATCAAAAATCATATTCATCCAGAATAGTACCAATAAAACTGGCACCTTACCCCCTAGTTTTCAAAATAGGGTCAATTTTTGGGAGTTTCTACTGTCAGGGTGCATCAGGGGGGACTTCAAATGGGACAAGGCATCTAAAAACCAGTTCAGCAAAATCTGCCGTCCAAAAACCCTATGGTTACTTTCCTTCATCGCCCTGCCGTGTGCCCTTACAACAGTTTAAGACCACATGTGGGGTATTTCTGTAAACCGCAGAATCAGGGTAATAAATTTTGAGTTTTGTTTGGCTGTTAACCCTTGATGTTTTAAAGAAAAAATGGATCAAAATGGAAAATCTACCAAAAAGGGAAATTTCGAAATTTCATCTCTATTTTCCTTTAATTCTTGTGGAACGCCTAAAGGGTTAGCAATGTTTGTAAAATCAGTTTTGAGTAACCTGAGGGGTGTAGTTTCTACAATGGGATCATTTATGGGGGGGTTTCCACTGTGTAAGCACCACAATGTGACTTCAGACCTGAACTGGTCCTTAAAAAGTGGGTTTTGAAAATTTTCTTAAAAATTTTAAGAATTGCTTCTAAACTTCTAAGCCTTCTAACGTCCCCAAAAAATAAAATGACATTAAAAAAATTATGCCAACACAAAGTAGACATATGGGGAATGTTAAGTAATCAATATTTTATGAGGTATCACTTTCTGTTTTAAAAGCAGAGAAATTGAAATTTTGGATTTTTTCATAAATAAAGGTGAAACATATTGACTCAAATTTATGACTATCATGAAGTACAATATGTCACGAGAAAACAGTCTCAGAACGGCATGGATAAGTAAAAGTGTTCTAAAGTTAACACCACATAAAGTGACACATTTCAGATTTGGAAAATTAGGCCTGGTCAGGAAGGGGAAAATGGCCCGGACTGGAAGTGGTAATAGGCTTACATTGAAAAGTCAATACCTTGAAAATATATAGGTACATGTTCATACATTTAATTAAATATGACAAAGCAGGCCTTGTACATAGTGATCATAATAATTTACTATATCTATATTGTAGGCAATGTGTGACATGTCTAGTGTATTGTCCATTGATATAACATATTCCCTAGACTTTCCAGGGATGCGTTGCGATCTACTAATTTAGTTTAAAGCATAGATCTAAGCTCCATTTTAGTCTAATGTAATAGCAATTATTAAGCTGAGTGAATGCTGCTGCTCACTGTATAAATCAATGCATTTTCCTCGAGGTGAGATCAAATATTGATTTGTTCTTAAGAAGGGATCAGACTGATTACTGGATTTTATTGGATAATTATTGTAAAGGCCTATCTGTATTTATCATATGGATTAGGGAAAGGATGACAATGTAAAGCACTTGCCAAATAAGATGCAATATGCAGTAAATATCTGTCGCGTTCACTAAGAAAGAACTGTCCTTTTGTTGCATGTACAATATGTGAACTAAAAAGCCTCAGAATCTTAGTTTAAAGGCCGTAAGTAAACACCTTAGGAGGCAATTTTTAAAATAATTGCACTCTACTTGGACTAAAAATCATTTTTTTCCAGCTGTTTTTGTCATAAAGCGTAAAATTTTAGCCTAGCTACAGTATGTGCATCTTACTATCACTTTCATCTGAGGGCTATGTATAGTCCTTATCTCTGAACTACAAACAGCTCATCATGAACACTTATATAATGCCACAATCTTATTAATAAGATAAGAATAAAACTTTAAGGAGTGTTTATGAGCTTCCAGGAGATCAGGGATAAGCTGCAAAATGTGTGCAATACAATAATAGAATAATAATATTCCTCCAATAAATTTCCTTGTTCAATTAGGATTGGTATTTAAACAGTCCTCCTCTTCATGCTGTTCACATTTTGACATCATAAGACTAAGACGACACCTAACAATTGATCAACAGTACCTCGCCATTGCGATGCTTCAAGCAGGATGTTCTCAGATGAAAGTGGCCCCTGAGCTTAGAGTGTCACAGAGTGTCATCAGCAGGTTGCAACAGAGATACAGAGAGACTGGAAGAGTCACAGAACGGCACAAAATTGGAAGTCATTTGGCCACATACCACACTGATGACTGCTTCATTGTGAACAATGTCCTGTGGAGCCGGATGATGAATGCCACACAACTTCAGGCATATTTAAGGGAGGTGAAAGGCACCCAGGTGTCACGTCAGACCATTCAAAATTGTTTACATCAGTATGGTGTGCGTGCTAGATGACCTGCAAGGGTACCTGACCACACCATCAGGCACAGACGTCATCGTCTTGCATGGGCCAGGAAGCATCTACGTTGGACGAGGGGCCAGTGGGCCTTAGTGCTGTTCACTGATGAAAGTCGATCCACGCTGAGCAGAAATTATGGCCGCCATGTTGTTAGAGACATCAAGGAGAGCGCTAACTGTTGTGAATGGTACAGTGAAAAGCCCATACTATTTGAATAACATCATTAATCCAATCTGCATGAACAACACAAACTTAATTTCGAATAATAATATGAAAATAAAAGTTAAGCAGTATTGATTGTCCATCTAAAATCTGGACTGGATTGCCGATTCATTTGGTATCAGCTAGATATAAGCTGTGGTTCAAATATCCATCTATTAGTATTTCTCAAAACAATATATCAAATTGTGTAGTATAAAACATAGATTATAAAGGACTCTGCATATATCAGATCTAAAACTATGTATATGTCAAACTAAAATAAAGAGTAAAAACTAAATCAAATAAAAACGCATGTGCGTTATTTGTGCGATATCTATCGCCTGAAGCTTTCTGCATTTCTACCTTAGCATTGTGGTATATATTAATCCCATAAATCGCACCTCCGTTATTTCTACGCACCTGCGTTGTCCATGTGATAGAATGACATTTTGTGTTGCCCCACATTAATCACATACTTTTTAAATTTAGCAGATAGTCTTGTTAAAAATACATATGTTATAATATCTAAAAGTGATATTTATAATCCAAGGGGAGTCACGAAGAAACAAAAAGAAAAAACGCAATTGCGGTTTTATTGCGTTATCAGTGCGTTTCTATAATTATGAATTATTCATTTCTTTTATTTGTTTTGAGAGCAATCTTCTAATATTCTAAATTATACTTGTGTTTTAAATGTATAATGTAAGCTTTTCACTGATATAGTATATTCATTGCTGTAGAGTAGAGTATGGGGAGGGAGGGCCTTCCTCTGAGAGGAGATCCTGGTGCTGGTAAAACAGCCTGACACAGGATGTCCTGTCAGAGAGAGGCACCCCTCCCAAAATTCACAGAAAGCCAAAGATTTCGAAATCTGAATTTAGACCCTGTGGTAACAGTGTTTCGAAATCAAAGATCCTTCTGGATTCTTGCCTTGACATTCTTGCAATGTGATCCCCGCCTCTCCAATCTATCTCTACTTTCTCGAATGCAGCAAATGTTAAATCTCTTGGGTCTTTATTGTGACATAGTTTAAAATGTAATGATAGAGAATGTTTCTCATAACCGTTTTTAATATTCGTTACATGTTCTGCCATTCTTTTTTTAAGAGTACGTTTGGTCCTTCCTATATATTGCTTCTTGCATTTGCATTCTATAATATACAGGATATTTTTTGAGATGCAGGTTAGGAAGTCTTGTATTTCCCACACGAATTTCTTCGTATATGAAGATATTTTCGTGATCTTTTTGTGATTTTACATATGTTACACTTGCCGCATATGTAAAATCCTTTTAAATTTGCCCATTTTTGTACAGATGTATGGTTTTTTCACTTTTTAATCATTGGGGCTAATTTTAGAGCTAGATTTGGGGCTTTTGTGTAGGTGAAGAGGGGTCCATACTTCAACATAGGGCCTATCAGCTTGTCTCTTGTTAGATGTTGCCAGTTCTTCCTGATGATTGTTTCTACCTTTTTATATTGTTTATTATATGGTAATATTAGACGTAAATTATCTTCTTTACTTTCTCCCAATTTTCCATCTAATTTTTGTTCAAAGAATGTTTCCCTATTCATTTCTTTTACTTTTGCTAGGGATCTGTCCAATATATTTGGCGGGTACTCTTTTTCTAAAAAATGTTGTTTCATCACTATGGCCTCTCTATCAAAGTCTATTTCTTCGGTGCAGTTCCTTTTTATTCTTCTAAATTGTTCTGCTGGAACATCTATTAGCCATCTTGGTAGATGACAACTTGAAAAGCGTATGTAACTATTCCTAGAGACAGGTTTTTGATAGGTCTTACAAATTAATCGATCTCCTTGTGTTTGTATAGTTAAATCTAGGAATTCGATTTGTTCTGTACTTATATTAGCTGAGAATTTAATATTATATGAGTTGTTATTAATTGTCTCCAGAAATCTATTAAGTTCTTCTTGGGTATTTCTACAGACAAATAGAATATCATCTATGTATCTGTGCCAGAGTACCAGGTCTGCCCCCAGCATGGGCACAATGTGTTCACATTCCCACTGTGCCATAAATAAATTTGCATAGCTGGGGGCAAACCTGGTACCCATGGCAGTGCCCCTAGTCTGGAGGTAATAGTCTGGGCCAAATGCAAAGTAGTTATGTCTTAAAATGAAGTTTACTCCTTCTGCCAGGAAATTTATTTGTTCCACTGGGAAATTACTGTATTTCTTTAATTGTATTTTTAAGGCTTGTATGCCTTGGTCATGATTGATCACTGTATAGAGTAAGTTAACATCTAATGTCCCCAAAGTCCATCCTGTTTCATATTTTAATTTTTCCACTATTTCTATAACTTGTGTCGTATCCCTAATGTAAGCAAAGTTCTTCTTTACACTCGGCTGAAGTAATCTATCTATATATTCCGATAGATTAGACGTGAGCGAACCTATGCCAGAGATGATTGGACGACCCTATGCCAGAATATCTTCTATATTACAAACTTAATTTCATCTTCATGGATGACAATGCGCCGGCTCATAGAGATCGCATCATTAGGGAACGGCTGCTGGAGACTGAGGTACCTCAACTGGAGTGGCCTGCGCTTTCTTCAGACCTAAATCCCAATGAAAAACCTATAGTATCAGCTGAGTCACCATGTAGAGGCTAGTAACTCTGTAACTCAGAACTTCAATGACCTGAGGGCACCCTTCAAAAACCGTGGGATGCCAGGACTCAACAGACAATAAGTCGACTTGTGAACAGTATGAGACGTCATTGTCAAGTTTTTGAGACAATGACATTTTTGTGGGGTATACCCACCACTGTTGTTGGCTTTTGTTTCAATAAATTGTTTGAAATGAGGAAATCACCATTGCATGCTTCTACTTAAATGCCATACTTTCATGATATAATATCACTGTAGTGTGAACGTTTTACCTTTTTCATAAATTTCCCCCAAAAGGAAAATTTCCCTAACTTTTTGTGAGTAGTGTATATGCATTTGTTATTTTTTTTTCCTCTTTAGGAGCTTCAGATTAATACTGAACATTGACTTCTTTTCATAAAAAAGTTAAAAATTTATGCAAACAGCTCTATTCAGTGTCCATTATGCACAAGCCCAGGAGGTTCCAGTAAACCCTTTTTCTTTTGAACCACTGGATAGTTTAGATGAGCTAGAGTTACTTCCAGGATACTGACTAGTGTTGAGCGAGCATCGCTATGCTCGGCACATGGCGGTATTCGGCCGAATACCGCATGTGCTCGAGCGCAATGCTCGAGTCTCCTCCCAGCACGTTTTTTGGTTGCTACGCAGCCAATAAACCTACAGGTGAGTACTGCCCTTACTGTAATGCCGTAGCCATGTTTGTTACTGGCCCTTCAGTGATTGGTTGGCCGGAACGCGTCATCGGATTGCGTGTTCGGCTCAGTCTTAGTCAGGGAGAGCTGTGCATAAGAAGGGACCAACAGAGTAGAGAGTGATATTGGACTATTTTTATTAGAAAAACTTTTCAGAGACCCAAAAGTCCTTTTAAGGATTATTGTGTGCGACAGGAGCAATATATATTTGTAGCGTAACCTGTGCTAAATTGCTAAAACTTTACGGACCCAAAGTCCTTTTAAGGACTATTGTGTGTGGCAGCAGCAATATATTTTTGTAGCACATCCTGTGCTAATTAGCGTCTGATAGGCTGCTGCGGACAGTTAGATTAACTGCACCACATCTCCTGTGTAATGTGTGAACATCCCAAAAAATATCTGTGACATCCAGTGTACTTTTTCCGTAGACAGCGTCCGCTGCGGACAGTTAAATTAGCTGTGCCACATCTCCTGTGTAAAGTGTGCGCATCCCAAAAATATATGTGACATCCAGTAAACTTTTTCGCGTATATGGTGTCCGCTGCGGACAGTGACATAAGTTGCGCCACATCTGCAGTGTAACGTGTGCGCTGAAAAAATGTATCTGTGACATACAGTGTACTTTTTCAATAGACGGTGTCCGCTTCTGACAGTAACATTACCAGTGCAACATCTCCAGTGAACCGTGTGTGCTGAAAAAATTTATCTGTGACATACAGTGTACTTTTTCAATAGACGGGGTCTGCTTCTGACAGTGACATTACCAGTGCCACATCTAAAGTGTAACGTGTGCATTTAAAAAATGTATCTGTGACATACAGTGTACTTTTTCAATAGACGGTGTCCGCTTCTGACAGTGACATTACTAGTGCCATATCTGCAGTGTAACGTGTGCGCATAAAAATGTTATCTGTGACATACATTACCTGTGGTACCACTTCTGTATAACACTTACTCATCCCAAATACCTGTGACATTCCCAGTAATTTTTTATTAGCCGATGGTGACAGCATTGACATTATCTGCAGGATATCACCTGTGTGACGTTTCCACATCCGAAATACCTTTTTTAATTTTTTTGTGCATACACTTCCAAATCCTACGCTACTGTGCGTGTGACATACTTTCAAGCATATATAACATTTAAAATGAAGAAGGCGAGCAGTAAGGGACGGGGAAGTGGCCGTGATGCTGATGGTGCACGCAGAGGCCATGGCCCTGGGCGCGTTCAAACTGTGCCTGTTCCAGAGCACAAGAAAAACAATCCTCCACGATACCTAGCATTATGTGCCAGTTTTCAGGGCAGTGCAGGACACCACACTTGAAGTCAGACCAGTGCGACCAGGTGGTCGGTTGGATTTCAGCAGATAATGCTTCCAGCCGGTTAAGCACCACCCTGTCCTCCACAAAGTCCAGTCTCAGTAGCCAGGAGTCTGATCAATACAATCCTCACCCTGATCCTCCTTCCTCCCACCATGGAGAGTCTGGGCAAATAAGTGATCCCACACTCAGATATTCCGAGGACCTCTTTTCATCACCATTCCTTCATTTGGCCCTCTCGCCAAGAACACTTGAAGAGGGACAGATCTTGTGCCCTGATTGCCAACCTCTTGAGCATCCACAGTCACAAAATGATGATGGTGTGGAACGGCAACTACTGTTTAATGAGATGGATGATGATGAGACACAGTTGCCAATAAGTCAACGGCAATTACTGTCTTAAGAGGTTGATGAAGAGGATGAGACACCGTTGTCAATCACTGAGGTTGTGGTTAGGTCAACAAGTCAGGAGGATGAGAAGAGTGAGGAAGTTGAAGAGGAGGTGGTGGACGATGAAGTCACTGACCCAACCTAGGAAGGTGGAAAGCCGAGCGAGGACAGCAGTACAGAGGGGGTGGCACCTGCAGCACCGAAACAGGCTGGAAGAGGCAGTGAGGTGGCAAAAAGGAGACGGCGGGCCACACCAAACAAACCCGCAACTGTTCCACAGAGAACCCCCTTGCGGAAATCTCCCTTGCCAAGGGGAAGGTGTTCCGCAGTATGGCGCTTTTTTGAGGAAAATAGGACGACAAAAGAATAGTAGTTTGCAACCTGTGCTGTACCAAAATGAGCCGGGGCGTGAACACTAGCAACCTCACCACCACCAGCATGATCTGCTACATGGCATCCAAGCACCATAATAAGTGGGAAGAACGCCTGGGTCCACAATCTGTGTCTGCGGGTCACATCACTGCCTCCTCTTCCCCTATGTTACGCGCTGGCCAATACCCTGCACCTGGACCTTTGCAAGCACCATCAGCGAACACCTCCATTTCGTGTCCCAGTGCAGCGTCCCAATGTCCTTACCCCAGGCCTTTGAACGCAAGCGCAAATACCCAGTCACCCACCCACAGACCATAGCACTAAATGAGCAGCTTTCCAAATTACTGGCCCTGGAAATGTTGCCATATCGGCTTGTGGACACTAAGGCCTTCCTCAGCTTGATGTTGGCGCCTGTCCTGCGTTACGCAGTCCCGAGCCACCACTATTTTTCACGGTGTGCCTTACACCAACATGTGTCCCATAACATCACACGTGCCCTGATCAATGCGGTTACTGGTAAAATCCACTTAACCACGGACACATTTTCATTCACCCAGGGACGCTGCATTTCCCTGACACACTGGGTGAACGTTGTGGAGGCCGGGAGCGAGTCGTACCTGAGATGGCACGGGTGCTACTGACGCCAAGGATTGCGGGCCCTACGTCAATCAGGGTTTCCGCCAGCACCTACGTTACTGGCTCCAACCCCCACTTCTCCTCCTCCACTTCCACCTGCGAATTATCCACGTGCAGCACCAGTAAGCCATCAGTCGGTAGCTGGAAGCAGTGTTGCACTGCAGTGGGGAAACAGCAACAGGCCGTGCTGAAGCTGATATGTTTAGGAGACAAACAACATACCACCGCAGAGCTGTGGCAGGGGATAAGAGACCAAACTGAGCTGTGCCTCTCACCACTCAACCTACAACCAGGCATGGTTGTCTGATAATTTCCGCAACTTGGTGGCAGCTTTGGAGCTCGGCAAGCTCGCACACATCCCATGCCTTAAACTTAGTGGTTCAGCTGTTTCTCAAAACCTACCCGAATTTGCCTGAGCTGCTGGTGAAGGTGCGCCGCGTGTGTGCCCATTTCCGCAAGTGATCAACAGTTTCAGCCGGTCTGTCAATGTTGCAGCAGCGCTTGAAATTGCCAGCTCACCAGCTGTTGCAATGTGAGCGCTTGCTGGAACTCGACGTTCCACATGTTGGCCAGGCTTTGGGAGCAGCAGAGGGCAGTAGTGGAATACCAGCTGCAACATGGTTGTCGCCTTTCCAGTCAGCTTCAGCTATTCACAAGCGAGGAGTGGGCATGGATGTCTGAACTCTGTGAGGTTTTAAGAAACTTTAAGGAATCCACACAGATGGTGAGCGGCGATAACGCTATTATTAGCGTAACCATCCCACTTCTGTGTCTACTTAAACGCTCGCTGCTCACAATTAAGGACGATGCTTTGCATGTGGAAGAGGTGGAAATGGGGGGAAGACATTACACAAGGTGATAGCCAGACCATCCACAGTTCGTCTTCTCAGCACGATTTGGACGGTTGCCTCCGCTACAGAGGGCAATACCCATGGAAGTTTAATTCCATCTGTTCAGCATGGGTGGGCAGAAGAGGAGAAAGACGATGAGAAGATTGAGAGTCATCCTCCTGATGATGACAGCGAAGTCTTGCCTGCTGGTACTCTGGCACACATGGCTGACTTCATGTTAGGCTGCCTTTCCCACGACCCACGCGTTAAACGCATTTTAGTCAACACGGATTACTGGTTGCTAACCCTTCTTGACCCCCACTACAAAAAGAACTTCTCATCTCTCATTCCTCTGGTGGAGAGGACAAGCAAAACGGTGCAATACCAGAAGGTCCTTGTTGAAAAATTGCTCCAAAAATTTCCATCTGACAACGCTGGCGACAGAGTCCATAGTTTCTTGGGCAACCGAGGAGGGGAGACAAGAGGAACACACAGCAGTTTCAACAGAGGAAGGGCAACACTCTCCAAAGCCTGGGACAGTTTCATGACACCCCGCCAGCACCCTCAGCCTGATGCGTGGCCTAGTGTCACAAGGAGAGAAAAACTTTGGAAGATGGTGTACATCTCCATCTACATCTGTCAGCGGCCTCAATGATCCCTCAGTGCTTTAAAACTACTGGATGTCCAAGCTGGACACGTGGCACGAACTGGCGCTCTATGCCTTGAGGGTGCTGGTCTGCCCTGCCGCCAGTGTTTTTTCTGAGCGGGTATTTAGTGCTGCTGGTGGCATTATAACAGATAAGCGCATCCGCCTGTCAACTGAAAATGCTTACAGGTTGACTCTTATAAAAATTAACAAGGCCTAGATTGCCCGTGACTTCTCGACTCCACCAGAGGAAAGCTGATGAAAATAAAGGCACTTTAAATGTGTTGTTTATAATATACTGAATATACTATATTCCCATGCACCCCTTCCACCACAAAACGGGTATATGGTTGAATCTTTCTTTTCTCATCCTCCTCCTCCTCTTCCATCATATCAACATGCTTATTCGACGTATATAACGCACTCGCATATATGCCCTCGCATATAATGTTTTATAGGGTCAGCTCACCAGCAGGCCCTCACCTACAATCTTTTACCGGGTCAGCTCACCAGCAGGCCCTCACCTACAAGTCCAGTCTCACTGTCCAAGATTCTGGTCAACACAATCCTCACCCTGATGGCACACTGGGCGAACGTTGTGGAGGCCGGGAGCGAGTCGGCTGCTGGCACCAGACTTGCCCTCCAACAGATCCTCGTTAAAGTATTTAAAGTTTATTCATTCCAATTACAGAGCCTAGAAAGGGTCCTGTATTGTTATTTTTCGTCACTACCTCCCCGAGTTGGGAGTGGGTAATTTGCTGCCTTCCTTGGATGTGGTAGCTGTTTCTCAAGCTCCCTCTCCAGAATTGAACCCTGATTCCCAGTTACACGTGGTCACCACGGTAGACGCAGAAAGTCGAATCGAAAGTTGATAGGGCAGACATCCGAATGGATCATCAGCGTCACGGGGACGTGCGATCGGCCTGAAGTTATCTAAAGTCACCAAAGCGGCAGCAGGCCCTCGACCATAATGTTTTTGATGGTCAGATCACCAGAAGGCACTCACACATAATTTTTTTAATGGTCAGCTAAGCAGCAGGCACTCGCCCATAATTTTTTCGATGGTCAGCTCAGCAGCAGGCCCTCAACCATAATTTTTTCAATGGTCAGCTCAGCAGCAGGCCCTCGCCCTTAATTTTTTCCATGGTCAGATCAGCCGCAGACCCTCACCCCTAATGTTTTAGATTGTCAGATCAGCAGCAGGACCTCGCCCATAATATTTCCGATGGTCAGCTCAGCCGCAGACCTTCAACCATAATTTTTTCGATGTTCAGCTCAGCAGCGGGCCCTCAACCATAATGTTTTAGATAGTTAGATCAGCAGGCCCTTGCTCCAAATGTTTTTGAGGGTCACCAGCAGGCCATCGATCATAATTTTTCAAGGGTGTGTATGATGCCCTCCTTTATGTGTAACAAAGGGTGTATTGGAGTGCTGGTTCCTTGTAATTTTTGGCAGCCCTTTCACTTAGTGCATAGGCTTTATGAGTGTAGGAGTCCCACTACATGACCAATTGTACAACAATGTGAATGAGGCCCTCTTTTATGTGATATACAGGTTGTATAGGAGTGCCTCTTGCTTGTAATTTTTGTCTGCACTTGCACTTTATATACAAGTAAATATACAGGAAATAATGTTTCCTAACAATTTTTCCTTTAAAATCAATTTTATCTTTGGTTTTGTGCATATTAATTTCAGTCTGTAAAAGTGGCGTACTACTCGGACAACATCGTTCCCAGCAGCAACCTGGGAGTCCAAGATGCATCCAGACATCCTCCCCATGCTGTTCCCGAACCATTTCGATGGTGTTTCCATCAATTTCTGACCTTTTCCTATGAACCCTTCCCCTCTTCATAGAAGGGGGTGCCTGGTTTGAAGCTTGGGTTCTCCCACTGACTTCCATTATACTCATGTGCTCTGTAGAGCACCCGAGCATGCCGATGTGTTCGGCCCGAGCACCTGAGCACTTGAGTGCTCGATCAACACTAGTACTGACATACTAATAACCAGATCATTTGGGGCTGGACTTTTAACCTGCAGGGGACTGTCATCCACCCATTCCATTTACCATTACTTTGGTCGCGCACCTTTGAACCCTTTCAATCTCTACTATGTCTTTTTGTGCACTGGTGCCAAAAACACATATAATGTTCCATATCCGGTCTGACTAGTGATTTTCAAAGTGGTAATACAGGGAAGCATGTCAATAACTGAATAGGACCACCTACTGGACTCCTAAACACAGAAAGAACAGAGGTTTAAATGAATAAAATGCAAGTTATATTGTAACTTTTCCTACAAAACCATATACATCAGTTCCTACTGCTCTATACCGTGCTGGAGATCAGAGACCATGTCTGTTGTGACTGGTTACCCTTAAGGAGCACCTATCTCTTGACATATATTTTAGTAAATTCCTGCATTCCTGAAAATATGATAATTGGATACTATGATTCCCTTTGCCAATAGAGTGGCTATGCATTATTCTGCCACTGTCAGAACTGATTGGACAGTGTCTATACATTTAGGAAAATACCCTATTGACAAGTGGAATGGTAGCACCCAGATGACCATTTATTTATGAATTTACAAGAAGAATAGCAGGGACTGAACAATATAGAATTCTATGTAAGATACTTTAGAACTTTTATTTCATGGGGAATGCAATTATGTACTAAAACAGAAATGTCAGGAGAGCTGATAGGTCCTCTTTAGAATAATGGGTGCTGAGCTCAACAAGGATAAGGGAAGGTAGCTACGTACCTTGGGGGGATGACAATTAGCACATAGGATGTGCCAATTAGACTTTATCTACAGATGCACAGTTGGCTATTTCGAGACTATTCCTGCCGCTCTGAATGGTAACTATGGAAGGGACAGAAGCAGGGGTGAGTTGACCATAGACTCTACAGGGAAATTGCATGGTGGACCGATGACTAGGAGGGCCACCCAAGGCTTCCCCACTGCCACCAGCTGGGTACATAATGATCGGATTTTTTCCTAGGCACCTGGCCAGCAACCGCAGGTGTCCTCCTGAATTCAACTGTATCTATGTCCTCAGGACAGCGATACAGTAGAATACTGTGCAGCCGTTGGCAGTATTTTGTGCTGCACTGTGGTATTTGGGTGGCCCTGCCTAATTATGTTGCCCCGCCTTCTGTCAGTTTGGATCTGCCTACAACATAGGGGCACTTTTACGTTTTTTTTTACCAGGGCCACTTTTTAGTTCCCAATCCGCCCCTGGACTGAAGTATATCTCTTAATAGAAAAACGAAGAGGAGTGTATTTGTGTGCTAACTAATCACATCTTTTCGGCCATATACAGGATAAGTCCTAAAGATTGAAGTTAGAGGTAGGCAATGGCATTTAAAAGTTTATCCAGTATGTGTGTAGAATTGGGTAGGGTAGCACTTATCAGTCTTTTCCTTTGGTGCTCAATCACATTGTCTTGACCAGTATAACCCCTTTCTTTTAGGAGGTCCACAGAGGATAGGACCCCTAAAAGCACCTCAATATGATTTACACCTCGATTGCCTTAAACGAACCAAGGAATGTCAAATGAATCCCTTTACTACCTTAAACCACTAATGCATTTAAAGTAAGAAAAACTGGCTAAAATGGTGAGCAGAGGCTACTTTGCTTGTTTTCCACAATGTTGTGTTCTAGAAAACTGGTCTTTGTACAGATCTCTCAACAATATCAAGATTTACATACATAGTGTACCTTCCCTCAAATTCAGGTTCAGTAGAAAGTATGAGTACCCAGAACTTACATATTTAACCCTGTATATGCATCGAGTATGATAGTTGCAAATAAGGTTCAAGACATTAAAAGCAATGCATACAAGTAACCGTTGCATATGAAATTAAGAATATTTTTTTTCTGCTGTATTTTTTACCAGTTATGTGGACAAATGTAATAAGCAGAATGTAATTACCTCCATTGTGAAGGAAAATATGAGAATCTACAGTGTGTTTAATAACATTAGTGATTATACAGTTGTCTTGGCAGACACTAGGGGGCGAATACGGCCCTCCCTCCTCCTGTACTCTGTCAGCTGTAATTGCTGCTAACAGTAGCCATTAGCAGTAGTTGGTCTATAGATTGTGCTCTGCTAATTGCTACGCAGCATTCTTACATGGTTTAATGATGAAAGAACTTTTATACCTAAGGCTTTTGTGTACATATAAGGATATATGCTAGAACCCCACATAATAAGAAAAAAAATAAGTATATTCCGTCTCAAAGTTTGTCACTGAGTGAAAAACTATCCTAACCTGTGGAGGACTAACATTCTACCCTTTCCTATCTGAATATGGTATAATTCTTAGAGTAAAAATTAAATCTAGATGAGGCTTCATGCACGCAGCCATGGCCGTACTGTGGTTCTTAAATAGCAGATCCACAAAGTACAGATACCTTCGTCGTGCATTCGATATGTAGGCTGCAAGGTGACTTTGGTTTGTGACTTGTTGTGCAGTCAAATACGACAGCAATGCAATGCAACTAGTGAAAGTGAATGGGCTGTTTTGCGACCCGCAACTCAAGAAATCTCAAATCTACAATCTAGTACATTTGGAAGTCTAGAAGTTTTAAGAAATATAGCATATTTAGATTTCTAGCATGGTTACAATGTAGCATTGTCCTCGTGTAGCCCGAGCCTTTACGGAGTTTCTTATTGGACATACTGCTTTTTTTCCCTAATTAATCTATATTCAGATTTAAAAGAAAATATAAGCAAATATACAGAAAAAACAAACATCATAAAATAAGCAGAAAAATAAAAAACGGTAACAGAAAACCAAACAGTGTTTGGCCATACAGAGGTACATCAACACCATCTGAACATCTAGTGCTATAGAGGGTTAGCCGTAAAGAGGGACAGCTACAGAAGTTAATTTGATTTATGGTCCAGATCAGCAAGATAAGTCAAAAGGTCCTCCCCATATAGTCAGGAGAACCCACAGGTAAATATTGGGCAAAAGGTTTCCAATCTCTGTTAAACCTGGTCAGACTATTAGTTGTTCTAAAGAGTTAGTGAATCACAATGGCGGTATTAAAGGGAATGTGTCATCAGAAAATGGCCGGATGCTTAAATCACTTTTATGTTTAATATATATTCTTAAAGAATTTTTTATGATTTTAGTTTTCCATGTATTCCATATATTTAAACAAAAAAGATAAAATTCTGCAGTATTTACACTGGCCACTATGTCAAATAATTGGCGACACTTCTTGGTTTGTACAGATCACTTTACTGCAGTTAACTCATTCTAATCCTGACTGATCCACCGTTTACAATAGGTTATTGTCGAAGCTTATCTAGTCTTTCCTTGTACAGGTCACAGAGCATGTCTAGAAGACTCTCCCACAGAAGTCAATAGGGTCCCCTTCTTACCATTGTGTCTATGGCCCAGGGGGCTGCTGAAAAGAAACTTTTTTAGTGTTTTATAAATGCTGTTAAGAACAGCTCAGGCAAGATGGCCACCCCTATAATCACGTTCAGGAAATAGAATAAAAAATCTACAATCAGAAAATAAAATCAGATTAGCAAAAAAAGGAGATTTGTTGCTATCTGGTTTTAACTGGCAGATAACATTTTTGGTGACACATTTCCTTTAAGTCGCTTAAAGGGGTATTCCTATCACAGACAATGGGGGCATATCACTAGGATATTCCCCCATTGTCTGATAGGTGTGGGTCCCACCTCTAGGACCCGCACCTACAATAAGAACGTAGGTGCAGCCGCCCTCCATTCGTTTCTATGGGGCTGCCGTAAATAGCCTAGCGCTGGCTGGGCTATTTCCATCTGCCTCATAGAAATGAATGGGTGCAGGGGCCGCGCGTGCGCGGTGTGCTCCCATTCACTTCTATGGTTCTATGGGAGCAGCAGGGAGCAGCGCTTGGTGGTGGACGGACCCTGGGAAATCTGCGGTCCTCTAGCCACAGCTCTCCCCGCTCCGTTCTCGTTGTAGGTGCAGGTCCCAGAGGTGGGGCCCGCACCTATTAGACAATGGGGGCATATCCTAGCGATATGCCCTCATTGTCTGCGATGGGAATACCTCTTTAAGCTAAATATGGAGATACCTACTTCCAAGAGCTAGCGATAGTAGATCTTGCTATGTGTATTACATGGCAGGCTAAGGTACTCCCTGAAGGCGGAAGTGATTCCAAATTCAAAAATAACAATGCCAAATCCGGGTCTGTAGGAACTGGTTTATGTAATAGGCGTGAAATAAAGAAGAATGTAGTCTTCCAATAATTATGAGCAGTAGGGCAGGACCACCACATGTTAAATATAGAGCCTTATACCCACTTCTGAGTAAGTGGAGTCAGACTTGGAGATCTGCACTAGAGTGAGGTACCACCTAAGTAAAATCTTTTGTAAGAGTTCCCACATAGCAACTCCTTTACAAAATCTTTTCGGCCAATTAGCTGCTTTCCTTCAATTGCAAGTGTCAAAAGATGTTTTTAGATCTTGCTCCCATTTCAGCATATGGGGGATATTAGTGAATTCAGGTACAGTTACAGTTGCTACATAAAATAATGAAATGCCTTTAGGGCTTTTAATACAAATAATGTATACATTTTATAGGGAGCCAAAGCCTCGCTTTTAGATACTTCTCTGAAATATGTCGAACCCTAAAGTAACTATAGGTCTCCCCTTGGGGTAGGGAGAATAAAGTTTGAGGAGCCGCAGAGCTCAAGAAGTGATTGTCCTCATACAATTGTGATTGAGAAAAACCAGATGTATACCAGTATACAAGTGTCAGATCAAGATACCAATGTTACGTCTGGACCGGTGGGCGCATTGCCCAGCAGGCAGTGCCAGCGGCAGCCGGTTGCCAGTGCCACAGGCTGGGCTTCCTAGTGCAGCAGTGCCAGTCAATCAGAGGCGGCTCTGAAATGTCCGGCGAGCTGACGTCATCAGTCATGTCACGCCAGACATGTCACATGACCAAGGAAGTGCGACCTATTTAAACAAGCAATCTGATGGTCACAGGTTGCCTGTGATTGGTGTCTTCTACCCAGGATATCCTCACTAGCGTTTTTATATTAGCCCTTACTCTCCTGGTTTTCTGACCCTAATTGGACCTTGAACTTTGTTCTTGGCTCATGATTTGGATCTGACGCGTTTCTGATTTTGGTTTGCTGGTTTACCTTGGTGCTCTCCTGGTATTCACTTCTCCATTAGGTATGGGTCTGATTTATTGGTTCAGATTTGGTTTATCTTAGTCTCTCCTGGTCTAACCTGGCTAGTCTGTTTCGCTTGTTTCATAGTAGGGTACTCCATCTGCCACTAGGGTTCTTCCTTCCTTTTAGGCCCTAGCACTTATATAGGGAGAGACTGTCGACCAGTTGTGGGCCATTACCTAGGACAGATCGTACAAGTAGGTAGGGACAGTGGGATGGGTAGTTCAGGGTTCACTGCTTGTAAGCAAATAAACAGGTGGAAGTTGTTTCCAGTGTAGCTTCTTACTGCACTTGAAACTGGAAATACAGTCCCTCCAGGTTTTGATAGACAGAAAAAAAGAGTAAGCAAACCCCCGCCCCATCCATTATAAGGAGATTTTTGGAGACTTAATAGGTTAATCAGCAGGCCCTTAGATACTGAGGACTCTACTTCCATCCATTGTTATATGGGCTAAAACATACCCAGTTATTTGTGCACCCAGCTGCGCCAAAATTGAATCTTGTGGTTCCCGAGGACGGCAGTGCCGGGATCATTTAATTCTCCATAGTTTGAAGACTTTACTGTAAGACCAGAAAGAAACATAAATAAATATCTGTAAGCAGTTAAAGGCTATGTACACCTTTGGAGGCATTTTTTTTTTATTATTGCATTGTACTCATTTTGAGCTAAAAATATTTTTTTTCAATTGGTCTTTATTAAAAATAGGGAGTCCTTTTTTCTGTACAGAGCTGAGATACTCTAGTAGCAGCCTCTGGATTTTCTCTTTTCTGTCAGTTTGGGAGCTGGTGGGCTCCTTATCTCTGCTCTCTGACATTATAAACACGCATTATAGCTCAATCCTTATCTTACTGATAAGTGTTTATGACCTCTTAGTAGTTTAGAGATAAGGGTTTTTAGATTACCAGCACAAAGTGAAAGTACTAGTCACACGGTTAGAAAAACAGTTAACCATTTGTGACAGAACAGCTCAATATTTTTAATAAAGGCGAATTGAAAATATGATTTTTAGCCAAAAATTTGTAAACAAAAAATACCTCTGATGGTGTATATAACTTTGAGGTAGCAATCTGTAATCTGCACTGTATGGAAACTTGCTACAAGAAGTTGTCAGAAGCTCCACCTCAGCCAATAGAGGATCATAATTGAGCTGAAATAAATCAATGTTTTTCATGGCTAATTTAATACCCAATTGTACACATATGCTGAAGGGTAATTTGAACTGAGTCAGATATAGATATTTAAAATCTAAGATTCCTGAAAGCTAACTTTGTATTAGGACTAGGAGATGTCTCCAAACTGAGACAATATCATTTGAACTTTTGACAAAGATATCTCTGGACGTGTTAATGTCAGAATCACATCATACTGCATACAGTCCAATTTCATGGACAGAGAGACAGATGAGTATGCCATACTCTGCCTTCTTATGCCTTAGCCGTTCAGCTAAGGGCTCTATCACCATAGTAAAGTGTAACAGCGGCTGCTGTACGCCGCTGTTCCCCCGATTGCCGCCGTGGTCCTCAGCGCCATGCTCAGCGGTGATCCTTTCTATCCACCGCTGCGGTCCTGGGCTCTGTCGGTGTACGTGCTGTAGTTGCTGCTGGTTTCTTGTCACACTGCTCTAGGGGCGGCGCGCATCACTCCCTGGGCTGTATGGGTTGGGTCATGCGACCTCGCTGACCAACCCTGGCTCTCCTGCATGTACTAAAGTGGCTCAACCCCCTTCCCAGATGCCTCAGTGTCAAGGTCCTTGTGTTTGCTAAGCTCCTGATACTCATGTGTGCCTCCTGACTTATACCTCATTCCTGGATTCTGCTACCCGTCTGATACCTGCCTGCTTGCTTTGATTCTCCTGTTGCTGACATGGATTGCCTGACCTGTACCTGCGCTGCCTGCCCTGACCTTTTGCCTGTCTGACTACGCCTCTGCTATATCCTTCGGTCCTGCACTGTTGCTCTTGGTAACGACTCCGCCTGCCTAACTACGCTTGTACTTCTGGTACCTACTCAGGTACCTCCTGGTCTGCCTGGACCTGCTGCCTCGTGTGCCTATCCTCCTTAAGAGGTAGCGACCTAGTGTTCCCCTTCGGGAAAGTCTATCCCCACTATCAGGAGTACTGTGAAGAATCGAGGGGTTCACTTAGACAACGCCATTAGAGGAGGTGGGACACGTGGCACAGTGGGATCATACCCGCTGGTTGGTGACACAAAGATTATAGGGGAAAGGGGGCACCCTCAGCGCATCCCATTACTGATATTAAAACTAGTAGAGTGTCCAGTGATTGTTTAGAAAAAGCTTGAGAATTTTCTTAAGGAAAGCAAGATGCCTTCTATGAGGACAACAGACACAAGACTACAATATAGGAGGCATTGAGCCAGAAGATAATGACCTACTAGGTCAGAAACTACCAAACGGAACTGGAAAGCTACCATACTGTGATCAGCAATCAGTTATAAAGCACTGTGCAATATCTAGAAAAGAGAACAAGTTATAGAGCAAAACAAAAATGTGTACTCAGAAGAATACTATACCCTGTGGATCTCCTATATTCTAGAAGCAGGTAATAGACACCAGAAATCTGCTTCACCCTGCAACAATTATACGCCCAAGCAGAAAAATAGGTCATGCAATCAGTCCGGTGCTCTGGGTGAATGAGGAGAAGAGTGGTCATCTGCAGTGGGAGTTCCATCCATGGGTAGCATGTTATGTCTACCCCACTTTTTCCCATCCTCAGGAGACGTGGGTCGAGTTGTCATAGGAGATAATCATTTTGGTAGGAAGCTCCCACTTGTACGTCAACTTATGGTTTCAGAGTGTTTTGGCAACCTCTGAAAACTGCCTGTGCAGCTGAGGCGTAGCCAGTGAAAGATCGATGTATAGCGAAAGAAGTGTATGGACTAAGCAGTGCAATGTCGGACTGGGATACCTAGGGCTCACCAGTAAAATTCATTTTAGGGGCCCACTGTACAGCGACATGCAAATATTACCTTCCCACAGAGAGGCAGATAGCAACAAGATAATAACAGATAATTGATTTTGGGGGTCTCTGCAACAACTTCAAAAAGTGGGCCCCAGAAAAGAGGGAACTGGCTGACCTGCCTTTATTCCTAGAGGCGATCTAAACCTTCCAATGCGTCTATAATAATAAACTGGATAGTCTACCCAGTTTTTTATATTGATATAGGTTATTTGAGATGCTGTGTTGGTTGACTAGGAGCCTTTCTCAGGGGCCCACAGG